>OX451218.1:69055070-69443502 GCA_949628195.1 Phasia obesa
AATACCCTATTATAAGAACACCCCCAAAACATTTTTTTTTCTTCCATTGATTTCTCTAAAATATGAAACTTAGTGTGAAAGCTTTAAAATATGAACAACTTATTTTAGAATTTCTTAACAGACTTTTATCTAAACAGTGTTGTAAATAAATTCTGGTTCAATTGCCATAATAATTTTGGGAAAATTTCTTACATACACTTTTAGTTCGCGCTCACATTCAGCTGTATTAATTTATGTATATATGTACATAAATTTAAAAGTTTTTAAATATGCATATAAAAAGCATAAGTTTTTAACTTTAAAAGAAAAGATCTAAATTTTTGGAGCATTTACAAAAAGGAGCAAGTGTTACTAGTTTAGCGAATAAATTTGGGGTGAAAAAATCTGCAATATGTGGAATAAAAAAAAAAAAACAGAAATTCTATTATTAAATGTGTCAACAATACCTTCTGTGGACCTGGAAAAAGAAAGACTGTGTGGCCTTCCGAGTACCCAAAAATGGAATATGCCTTTATACCGATGGTTTCTGGATATGAGAGACAAAAAAGTTTTGCTATAAATGGACTTATGTTAAAAGAAAAAGGCCTTCCTAATAAAATTAAAGAAAATGCTTTGAAGTTCAATGGCAGCTATGGATGGCTTCAAAACTTCAAAAAGAGATACGGCGTTCGCTTGCTTCAAATGTCTGGAGAAAAACTTTCTTCACAACCCCACTTGATGGATTCTTTCAAAATGAAGTTAAAATGTAAAATTGAAGAGTTGGGATTGGTCAATGACCAGCTTTATAACACTGACGAATCCGGATTGTTTTGAAAATATCTGCCACATTCTAAATCAGCTTGGATGACAGGAGCCATTTTTAAGAATTGGTTTCACCTTTTATTTTGTTCCGGAAGTAAAATTTATAAACTCGAGCTAATTACCATATCACAAACTTATTTTCTATAATTTAGGTTAAACAAATTTTTTAACAAAAAAAATTTCCGCTGAAAGCTATTTCTCCTAATAGATAACGCTTTATCTCATCCATCTCAGGATGAACTTAAAACTGAGGATGGCTGTAATTATGCGATGTTTATGCCACCAAATGTGACGTCATCAGGATTACAAAACTTTATTATAGAAATAGTCTGCTAGCTTCAGTTGTTTGCAATATGCCTAATAAATTGTAATTTTTTGGGGAAAAGAGAAAATTAAATGCCATTCGTAAATATGAACAATCTTGCAAAAATTAACTGGCTTGTTTTTAAATTAGTTCATATTGTCGCGAGTGCACTGTATATATAATATATAATATATCTATATATATATATATATATATACTATATATATATATATATATATAGATAAAGATAAGATAGAGATAAAATAGTTTTATACATCCGTTCGTTAAGTGCTTAATTCAGCTCTTCAACGATTCCGAAAGCCGAATTTAAGTTAAGCAAGAAACAATTTTATTTTAGAAATTGTATTTCATTTCTTTGATTATATTCTAACTTAGTTAAAGGGATTTTTTAACATACCCAAGGATCTTACAGGCTGAAGTACGCGCCATCCTTTACTTCATTTGGGCTACGGGTAGCACTGAATTCTGCGACATCTATATATGAATTCGGTTCCCACAATAGTTTAACGCTATGTTGGATTCCCATTCATGACGTATATTTTTGCAATGAGCGAGCATACTGGTCTATCTAACCTAGGGTCCGACCTAAATTTATAGGACCAGAACCATTTTTCCACATATTCAATATTATGCTAAAGAAAAAAATTATTGCTTGGCCGAAGCAAGGGAAGCTCTGGCAAGACTCAGACAAGCAAAAAGTTTTATTACGTTATCTCGGTGTACAACCCAAAGGCTACTATTACTTAATAAGAGTGATTTAAAGCTACTTATGGGATTGTGATTGATGCCCGACGTATGTACTGTAATCATGAGCTGAACACGCGAACTTCTGAACACGCGGCCTCGTATAACAAAAATTCCTAAAAAGCTCTTTTTTGTTTCCAAAGTATATGTATGATCTCTTCCTGTATAAGATCCTCTGGGTCACATATTACTTAATAATAGCATGAAGGTATTTTTAACTTACCTAATATTTGGATAAATGTATTAACCCTAATTATAATAAATTTACTGAAATTTATTATTATGAAACTTAATCCAGCTCATAAAATTCTATTTCAGCAAATTGATATTATTTTGGTTAATAAGAGTAGCACGGATTTTAAGTTTTCAACAATTGAATACGAAGTATTAGTTTACAAATTCAAGTTCAAAATGGCATGATCTTCTTAAGCCAAATATAATAATTTAATAAATATTACATTTAATTACAAAGGATGTCTAGAAGGCAAGATACACAGTGATTTTTTTATTGTGAGAAAATTTCTGTTTCTATTTTTAATATTTTTTTTTAATAAAAACTATTTGTTATACCTCGTTTCTAAATAATATCAAAAACTTACTGTAACAAATACAAAACCATTTTAATACATAAATAATTTTAACAAAAAGCTTAACACAAAAATATAACAAACAACCTTAAAAACTTAATTAAATTCTTCTGTCAGGCAGTAAAAAAATATTTAAATGAAATAAAAAAAGTAAACAGTTTGTATTTAATTTGAAAGAAAAAAATAATTATAAAAATTATGTAAATTTTATATATTTATAAGAGAAATTTATAAATCAATATAATGTTAAATAATAAGGTAAAAAATATATGTAACTATAAATATAAATTATAGTTTTCGTAATATACAATCATTTTTATGATTTAAGAAATGGAAAAAATTGGGATTTTGTCTTACTCTACATAAAGCAATCTTGAAAACAAACCTGCCTAATGTAAACTGAGACTTTTTCCCAAATTGTAAATACAAAAAATATTAAAATTATAACAATTAGCAAAAACTTTAAAATCAAGATAACAAACACGATATAAGCAAATTTTTTTAATTTTATTTTAAAGACATGCAGTTTGTTAAGAAAATTTATATATAGGGTGTTTTTTTAAGCCCGATAGAACTTGAAATTGTAAAAAATAAAACAAAAAATTAAATTGTAATCAAAATTTTTTTTTTTATTCGAAAGATCAATACGTAACATTAACATTTGAAAATGATTTCGGGCATATGGGCACCGCGGCTGCTCTTGACGAAGCGCATTCTGGACGTCCCAATTTTGGGCCACTTTTTTCGAGCACTGCTGGACGTATGTCACGAATAACACGAACAATGCTGTCCTCCAAGGCGTCAATTGTTGCAGGTTTATCAGCATAAACCAGTGACACAGGAAATAATCGAGAGGTGTTAAATCGCATGACCTTGGAGGCCAATTGACAGGTCCATTTCTCGAAATCAACTTATCGCCAAATTTTGATTTCAATAAGTCGATGGTTGCGTTCGCCGTATGGCACGTAGCGCCATCCTGTTGAAACCACATCTCCTCCGGATCAATGTCATCCATATTTTCAAACAAAAAATCATTGATCATGGTGCGGTAACGATCTCCATTGACCGTAACGCGAGCTCCGGCCTCATTTTTGAAGAAATAAGGTCCGATGATGCCACCAGCGTGAAATCCGCACCAAACGGTGCATTTTGGATGACGAAATAATTTGTTAAATACCGCTACTTACATTGCACATCCAGTTCCCTACAACACGTTCTATCACGGTTTACTGTTTCGGAAAAAATGTACTAAAATAAATTAAAACATTTCAACACCTGTTTAAATACGAGGTAAATTTTATAATTTCTTAAGTTTTTGAATAAAAGAATTTCTTAAACCAAAAAGTGTCGCCTTTAACCTCAATAGATTTAGTCCAGCATTTTTTAAATTTAAATAAGAAGATTCCCTAAGGCCTTTTATATACGCGCTTCAATAAAGACCTATTCATTTCATAGAAATCATTTATCACTAAGACATTAAAACTTATAAGAAGGAAAGAGCCACAAGGGCTAAATCTGCAACGTAAGCTGGGATGAGTAGCATTCGTGCAGGGGAGGTTTGCTGTCGTATTGAGATATCTAAAAAATCCCATGGATTGGTCCTTAACAGCCCCAAGAAATTTACATCTCTAAGGAATCAGTGCCAATTAGTCAGAAAAAGTTTCCTCCTTATCCTGTACCCCAGCATGCTAATGTACACATTATATTCAATATACACCCAATAACAAATTAACATCATCAACAACCTTGATGTGTACTTCCTGTTCGTATTTACCAACTACACCGAATGATTATCATTTAAACACCGCCACATATTAATAGCGACCCCCTACCCCTTGCTTAGTTTGAGCCTGTCAAGCTGAAGATAGAAACGTTTCTTAGTGGCAGGAGAGCGAACTAAATGTAAACAAAAATACTGTGTATTTCCCTAACATATCTATTCAATAGAACATTACATGCCTCTTTAAATACCACAACTTTAGCTTGAAAAACACTTGCATCGTTGGAAAGACGATGTAAGAGCCAGGCAGATCATCTTCGATGCGTCAGTTCAGGTATTTCATCTATCGGAAGGAATAATATACAAGCAACTCATAATAACAATAAAAACAGATCTTTGGACCCTGTACAGTTAGTACATACAACATAGGATGTAGTATAGACGTCTTGGTGCTCAAGCCCCATTTCGAGCCAAACATCCTAGGATAGGCATAAAAATCAACCATTGCTTTTTATATTTATGAAGAGCAGAGAAACCATCGCTACCACATGTATAAGTCTATGAGTCATTCCAACATCTAGAGCAGACAAAGTGATAAGCTAATTGGAAGGAAGTCTTTTGTGTTTTTATAGCATATTTTTCCAGTTATTGGGGTAATACATAGTTAAGAGGAGAAGAATTATACAGTCGATATAGCCCGGCCTGGTAGTTTTAGAAATGCCCTTTCTGTAGAGCACCACCAAAAACAAAAATAATAATAATTTTGTGGTACCAATCAAAAGCCCATATAAATAAAGGTGGTGAAACTAAAAAAAATATCTAAACTTTAAACAGTTTTCCCTTCTTATTAAAAATTAAGTAAAAAAGCCGTATTTATTTCCTTTATAACATTATTTTTTTTTTTTATAAAGTCTATAAAAACAACGACAACAACAACAAAAAACCAGCCACAAGACAAAATATTTGTTCATCTTCATTGAAAATGACACAAGTGTTTAAAATTACATGGCCGGAGACAAATTTTATAGTCCTCGAAGAAAGAACAGCAAACGACAAAAACATGACAATGAACATAAATATAAATGAATAAATGCACAATGGCATAAGTAAGTGAATGTCTATTAAATAAAAAAAATAAAAAAAGTTTTTAAACAAGACAAAGACAGACATAAAGCAAGGCAAATTTCACAAAACTTATATGAACGCAACATCTCATGTTGTACTTGTATTTAAGACACCGATCCTTTTACTTACATGTACGAATGTAATACTTTTGCAGATGGCATACGGGTATGACACAAACTTTATTTTACATACTTTATTTAACATACTTCCTATGGTGTTGTTTAATTTTCATATTTACTCAGGAATTATTTCAGTGTTTTATTTAAATTATTGCTTAAATATGACGATATTAATAAAAAAATTTAATTATGATGAGGTATATTTAATAAAAGAATTCATTTAAAATTTTTGTACAAGTGATGTCTAATTACTCTTAACTTATAATGAAGCTTTAGGCGCAAGATAAGCCCTGAAACTCTGGATAATTTAAGAAGATTTTATTATCAGTAAGATTTTATAATCAGTAAAATTAATTCTGACGATTTATCCTTCCTATGAAAAGCTGACATCAGTTTTTCATATCGAGGCAGAAATAGTTTAATACAATTCTGAAATTATGCACGCGTCCTCGAGATAGGGTCTAGCTGTTGTAGATAAGAGAGTATTCATTTAATCGAGTTCTGATATTATTCGAGCAAATAATTAATCGATTTTGCAATTTAAATTTTCATTGATTATTCGATTAAGGTTTTTAAATTACTCGAATAACTCGAACTAATAACAAACATATTTTAAAAATATGTAACCAATGAGAAAAGACAACTATACAAAATTGGGTAATAATATCTGTGGCAATAAGGAAAAAGTGCTTAAGTCTGATTTTTAAGTTATTCCGAAAAGCAATTCTAAACTTAAAAATTAATTAAAAAATAGCTTATCTTTAAACTTTACATATTAGAGTCAAACGTAAGTTTTGGTAAACATTTTATATCTACCAAAAGTACGCAGACGTTACAATTAATAAGTTGTGAAAGAAGTTTTTATGATTTAGAAAAATAGCTTGCAGTTTCTTAAGCTTTTTTTTCAACTGCGATTAGACATTGAAAAAATATAAAGAAAAATTTATTTTGCTATAACTTCCTGGAAAATGGTACAATGTAATTGAAACTTTGCACATGGGTACTCTGGAGTACGTAGATTCCAAAGGTGCCACTAACTCAAATTTTGTTTAAGTCGACTTAAGCACTTATTCCTTATTGCCACAGATATATTGTACTAATGACAACTTGTACATATCGTCATATTAAATGCAAACGGACGTAACTACACTTTTTATTTTTTTACAGATGAAGCCAAAAGCCTTCTATAATCAACAAATATTAAGGTTTCTTTGCTATTTTTGTAAATTATACTCAAATTGTGGGGATTTATTTATTGGTGAAGTCATTTTTAATTATTTTCCTAATATTTAAGTTTTTATGTTAGTTACGTTCTTTTGACTTTCCACTTTTTTTTTTTAACAAAAAGACGTAACTACAAAAAGTCACAGTAGTAGGTGAAAGGTTTTATTTTTGCTATTAATTCATTAACTTCTAAACTACTGAACAGATTTTGACGAAATTTGGAGACTCAGCAGAAGAGATGTTAGACTTTCAAAGCGATATTTTAGTACTTGTGTATTTATAGCACAGTGGATTTTTTAGTGGACAAAGTTGACAATCGGGTGTGTAAAATCTATTGGTCCGTATAACTTTCAGATTATAATAATTTTGAATTTTCGAAAACTACTTGAAAAAGTTAAGAAAATTCGTGCTCACTATATACTAGTATTCTAGTCTCTTACAGTTTAAGAGATATTTGACTTTATTATTTATCTTATCTTTTATAGTATACCAGAAATCCGCCATTACCTATTGTTTTGAATTTTACCATTTTATATTGTTTACACTTTTGAATAAAAATATGTATCCTTTTTTAACTTTTTTATTAAATTTTTATACATATTTTATTATAAAATAAAATGTAATTATGTTATTTTATATGAATTTTATTTGAACTAGTTTTAAATGAATAAATTAATTATTTGGGCTTAAGTTCTTAATTGTAAAGATAACGAAAAAATTAGACACCAGTAGAAAATTAATAACAATTGAAACTACCTAGTAGATAGATTCGAAGAGTGCTGATGACGGGCGTAGCTGTCTAGAAAATGCATTCCACTCTGCTGGTGTCTAAGTTTTTCTTTATCTCTTTATAATTAAGAACTTAAGCCTAAGTAATTATTTAATTAATTTTTATAATAAAACTACAGATATGTGAAAAATGATAAATAAAAAATTCAGTACATTTTATAAAAACAAATTCATTTAAAAGAAGTCGAAAAGAAATAGTTAATTTTCTAAGGGAATATTGTCATAAAAATTATGGTAATCGGCTGGTATTGGAGATTTTGCCACTTTTTCTTTGATATTTTTTTTTTTCTCTGAGTATATATAAATGTGTAGCTATGTCTTCTTGCATTTAGAAATACACGAAATTGTAGTTAAGTCCGTTTGAATTTCGTTAACAAAATCGCCATTTTTGATCGCAGGAATCTAAAATTTTGCACAAAAATGTATTTTGATAAAGCGAACCATAATCGATAAAAAAAACTCAATTTCGAAATTTTGGGTAGTTACGTCCGTTTGCATTTAATATGACGATATGTATGTGTATGATTTTTTAAAATATTTTACTGATTTATTTATTTCAGTTAAAAAATTATATCCATTTTATATTTTCATTTCTTCCTCCAATACGTAGAAAAAATTTTGAGCATAAATAATACGAACTGATTTCATAGCTTCTGGGGGTTGTGGGTTCGATTCCCAAAAAAAATTTCACAACAACGAGTGAAGGTTTTCGATAGTATGCTTGATAATTAAGAATTTAATTTGTATGTAATTAAATTGTGACATTACAACAAAAATATGAATTATTTCTTAAATAGTATAATTTTGTCGATATGAGCAAAAGGTTAGGAACATGTTTTGAACATAACATTTTTCATGACGTCTTGATTTTGACGAATTCAAATTTAAAGAATACTCCCATAAAAGACGTAATTGCAGACGCTTAAAATTTTATTAATTAATTTTAAAGTTGTTTTGAACATAGTACATTTCTAATACATTTGTGAGTCTAACTCGCACTTGACTAATTTATTTTAATTTTCTACAACTACGAGACTATGCTGAATGGGTGCTTTATAGTGACAAGATGACGAAGTTTGTTCGAAGGTCTGAAACAAATCTGAAATTTTATACTCAGAAAGTTCATTGTGAACTCCAAGATATTATTACAAGGCGCGATAAAATTTTTTTTTCGAATGTTCATCAACAATTTTGTGAAGTTATACGTACATATAATAAAACTGTAGCAGGCTCATTTCTGTACATAATATATTTTTAGAAAATTTTTTTGATGGTCCAGATAGTATTCGAAATGATATACAAAACAGCAATGGTTGGAATTTTTTTCTGTCTGTCTGATGGTATTCATATCACTTCAAAACAACCGGATAATTTTTTTACAAGAAGGTACCTAGTATCTCAGTTCAAATATAAGATACTTTTTTCCGGAAAAAATCTCATTTTAAAGTCAAAATAGAAAAAAAAATGAAGGTAAAGTACGTAATTTTACCGATCAAAATGGTACTGCAACCTTTAATTTCTGTCAGAAGCTTTGAAAATTAAATAGGTTTCAAACAATTATGGTAGATTTTTTTTTTAATTTGGTAGTATGAAAATGTTTCTAGTGGCAACGCTTGCTGCAGTACTTAGGACATTTTACTTAACAAACTCGACATTTACTTTCACAACTTGGTAGTTAAAACCTTATTGTTGCATACAACAATTTGTTGTATGTGAAATGCATTGTAATAAGCGGCATTATTGTTGTGGGTTTTGTTATTCTGGTTAAAATTTTTGTTTTTTATTCTATTGTTTTTTTTTTCGCATATAACAGACAAAACATTATAGAAATAAAGAGAATCTATTAAAATTTAAATATATCTTTCAAACGTTCACTGCATTAAAAACATGTTTGCTTACTTCACAATTGTTTGGTTCATTTATGTATTTTATTTTAAAAACCCAGTAAAAAATTAATGTGTGTTTTTAGGTTTTGGTTTAATTTATTAATTCACATTAAAAAAGAACTTTTTATGTCAGTAAGGTTAGATTAGGAAGGGTAGCGCTAGTTAATTGTAGACAGCACTACTCGCAGGCCTATTGGTTCACTGTGATTTGCTCTTTTTTAATTAACTTTATTAGGTGTCATCAAGGCATCCGACTCGCATTATGAATCATACCACAACATAAAGCTTGTATCTTACGGTATCTTCCGATATCGCCGTTCAGGTTAAAAGTCTTTCAGTATAATTTTAATAGTCTTTTCTACAATTTAATTAATTGGACCTTAACAACTATAGTGTATCCGAATTTTGTATTTCTTCTCAATTTAAATTATTTTGTTATGTTTTTAACCGCTTGCGAGTATAAACACATTGATGGGGGTGGCACAGAAATGTTTCTGATGTTGGCAACATGTTTGCTTTATAACCTCAAGGAAACACATGAAGTATCTATATTTTACAAAAGAAACTTTTTCCATTAAAGTGTTTTCAGCAATTTTATTTTTCATTTATGGCTACTGGAACATTTTTTGAAAGTTACTGTAAATTCATAAAACAATAAAAAAAAAATTATAACGCATAAAAAATTCCGAAGCTAAAAATAACTTGATAGTCAAAATAATAAGCTGCGATAACCTGCTATCGACTTTATTAACTAAAAATGGTACTTGGATGAAATATTAATTTATTTGCTTAATTTTCTCTACCTTACAAAAAACACTTATATACATACATGAATATTCAACTTAGTTTATTTTTTCTAAAAACTCAACAGGGTTGAAAGAATATTTTTTAGGTGACTCATCTATACATATAATAAAACTGCAACATGTAGTTTGTAAAAAATGTTATTACTTTAGAGTTCGGTAAATAGTATATACAATTTCCCATTAAAAAAGTAAAAGGTGCTGCCAAGTTTTCAGTAGCACTCAATCTGTAAAATTGTGTCCTTTCATTATGTAATCTCTATTTTCTCTTGGAAAACAAGATTAAGGAGAATTATCTTATATCTGAACGGAGGCACTAAGGAAGCTCCCCAAAAAATTTTATTAAAATTCATCCAGTAGTTTTTACGTAATGCGAACCCAGACAGACAAGCGAAAATTCTAAAAATTGGTATTTTATATTTCACATCCAAATACACTTAATCACAAATTTTGAAAAAATATTTTATGTACAGAAATGGTCCTGTTAAAGTTTTATTATATGCATAGCTATATGTATGTATCGCAAGCTGACGTAAGTTACCGTTACTTGCCAGAAGTCGAATTGAGTTTTCGGTGATAAAGTACAAAATTCTAGACAGAACGAAAAAATCATCAGGCAAACATCTACGAAATTGATGATGTTATGATGTTTTGAAGTATAATTTTAATATAAACGAGGTTAAATTTGGACAACTAGTTTTTGCAAGTTTACAGTTAAGACTGCCAAATTAAATATGTTAAATGTGAAATAATATCGCGTTTTCTGTTTTGGTGGCAGGAACAGAAAACGCGCAATTTTTACCCAAACTCGTGTTTTGTCTCGTACTGAAAATTTCACCTTACAAGATAAGGTATATAAATTTAAAGTATATGCCTCCTACGGTTCAAGAAATAAACACATATTCGTGAATAACACCTCTCCATCGGAACACCCTATAAGTTTTAGTATTCGTTGCTGTAGCGGCAACAGCTATACATCTTCTGTAAAAATTTCAAGAGTCTACCTATTACGATTCCAGAGATAAAAGGCACTGACAGACGGACAGACATTGTAGCGAAAACGTTACGTTTTTACCCATTAGGTACGAAACCCTAAAAAACATACCTGCATATGACTAATATTGACTTGTCATTAATAAACAAAGGCCCCCCCAACCAATAAAGTGGTTAAAATGAAAATGCATTGGTTTGCTAAATATTTAGCAAAGTGACTCAAACCTACATTGTTGAAAGCTGGTATGCTACTGATTTAACATTTTTACATGTTTTGTTCTCTTTGTGAGATTCTGGTTGAGATTGTGTATGTCCTCACAGACCCTTAGGGGTTTGAGTGGGGGCTCTTGTTAATAAAATATATCAAATATTACTTATATGTCCCTAAGACCATAGATTAGAAAAAAAACTCTGGATTACTGCACATTTGGAATCTAAAAATTATTTTCGAATTAAAATATACACGTAAAACGAATTGGAATGATTTTTCTTTTGAATACAAATAAGCAAGACTCCCCAAGGTAATACTAAAAAATGTATTTTAAAAATATATATAATGATTTTTAATTGAAAATATAGGAAAATATAGGGAAGCTTTTGGTAGTAGTAGAGTAAGGCTACTTCAAAATTACCCTATGAAAAATCGACCACATAACCCATAAAATCCTCATATAGTATATTGAATCATCTAAAATGTAAGCCAAACATTTTAGATGATTTTTATACGCTTCTGAAGATTCGTCTATTTTTTATGTAGGGCGATTTTTCATAATAAAATGGGTTAGTAATATGCTAGTTTATCAGCCTAGGGGATGTAGGTTCGATTCCCACCAAAGATTCTGGGTGTTTCACTATTAATATTAAGCGCCCTCCTTCGTCATTTTACTTTAACTTTTAAGATTTAAGCACTTATTGTTAGTTCATACCATTTGAAGATACAATAAATAATATGAAAAAAATACTGTATAGCACTAAATCGTCGAAGAAGTAAAATAATTAAGAATAAAGTTATATATATATATATTTGTTCCCCTTACTCCTGCATGGAGTATAGGGTCGCTAATACGCTTTCGGTAATCAGGTTTGCTTAAAAATTAATTACTGATTGGTCCAAAATATCCGATCCCGAAGCTTAGGGTTACATCGCCAAACTTTAATTGACAGAGCTTCGTTTTTTATCGCCAGGATGCAGTTGCCATTTGGATAGGATTGGCTATATAGTCACTACGCTTCACTTACCCTTTTACCAACCCTCTTCTATATTAGCTTCAAACATTTATGTACCTAAGTAACACAAGAGCCGCTGCAACTTTATTCTAAAATAAACATTACATGCACCTGCAGTGTTGTATAAACTCAAGATTCTATACCATTTACCATTCCTTAACGATCTGCCTTATCTACTCCTATTACATTCTAAAATCATCGTCACTTGATGAGAATGTGGACTACCACCACATAAAGCTTTCCTTTTGTTCGATAGTTTTCTTTAAAATTTCCTACAGTATATTTGTTGTTGCTTCGGTCAACTGCAATATTTTACTTATTTTGGCCTAACATTATGTTTGAAGTTGATAATAATCTAGTATCAAACTAATAACGAAAAATATAAAAAATGGATAATAATTAATTTTTTCGGTTATTTTTCATAATCTTTGTCAAAAATTCCATTATTCTTGTTTGACCAATTTATAACATTTTTGATACATTTCGCGATTTTTAATTTTTGTATTTAGGGGAATTTTCATACTGGTATTAAAGTAGGCTTAATATAAAGCAATGCTTTATATTCTACAAGTGTCTAAAACTAAAAAGAAATATTTTCTTTAATTTTTCTTTAAAAATTAACTTCCTAAATATTAAATAATATTCTTTCAATCCCATTGAGTAGTTAGTCTACTTAAGATTCATTTGAATGTTAATAAATAGTTCGACTAATAATAATTCATCAAGCAACCTTAAAGGCCATTTGTCTAGAACCAACCCTTTCGTTAAATGTTTCCTTTAATAAGGCGATTGTATAACGACTGTACAAGGGCATACTGCATTACTTAAAAAATGCAGTAAAATTTTGGATTTTACTGTTTACTGAAAAAAATTACAGTAACCAGTAAAATTTTACTGGTTAATGATATGTTTTTCAGTAGCCAGTAAACTTAACTGTATGCTAAGAATTGGTATTATAACATACCGTTGTAGGCCGCTTTCCATTGATAAAAAAATTATTTTTATATATTTTGTTTCATTACAATTCGCTGAATACTGATTAGTGATGTTGCAAGTTTCATGTATCAGAAATCAAATAACATTTTCATTTACAAGTAAAATTTTACTGTTTACTGCAATTTTTTTCAGTAACCAGTAAGCTTTTACTGGTCACTGCTATACATAATGCATTAAAAATATACTTCAGTATGCCCAAGTGTGATAACGACCTGTATGACATTTCCTATTTTAAGTAAATGTTCCATCTAGTTTTGTTGCAAATATTTGGTAATAAGCCATTGGCAGTCGCCGTAAAAAAGCAAGGACTATTGAATTTGAATTCCTTATCAAAAATATTTATATAACGGAGAATCTTAAGTCGATTTTTCTTACTTTAAATAATACAATTTCTCTAACATGGCTATTGAAACCAAAAATTGGAATGAAAAGAATATTGCGATAAAACACTGCCGATAGCAAAAGGGGGATAAGCCGTGAATTTCTGTGGACCAGAACCCAGAGTAGATGGTACCGCACATTGTGTGTGAATGTCCGGCACTGGCTAGTATAAGACTTAGGACTACTGGTAGAAACTTGTTAAATGAGGATGCCATGTATACGAGTCTTGAACATATGATTGCAATTACTAGAGACTGCGTGATGATAAAGAAGGCCGACAGTTACCAGTCGACAGTCTGAAATCACTAAAGTCAAGATTAAAGGCTTGTTGTAGCAGGTGACCTCTATAAGGGTAAGGTTTACCGTAATTACATTTCGGTTGTCTATAATCATAGAGGATGGAAGAGGGTAGAAAAAGGACCCATTATGAAAGTGATCTGCTTCGATATTCCCCCTACATTAAAAGAAAAAAAACAACACTGCTGAACTGTATAATGATTCATAAATTAAATGTTTAAATAACTCACTTATTTTTTCTCTCCATTGCTCAATAATCTAAATTAACTTAATTTACCGTGTACAGTAATCAAGACCTTCGACTCGTTGTAGAAAAACATCTACAGTCCTTGGTGAGAATCGAACAAACAACCCCAGACTGGTAAATTAGGCCACTACCTACTAAGCTACTAGGGCATTCAATCTAAATTAATGGAATTTAATGAACAGTAATTTTAAAATATTTGATTATGGAAAATTAAGACTACACAGAAACCGTTTGTTTCACCAATTAAAGGTTTTAATCAGTTTTATATTTAAGTTTAATTAATTTTTTAATTGATTAAAATATATATTTATTTAAAACAGAATAAACAAATTCCTAATTACACAATTAATTGAATCAATTAAAACCTTTAATTTGACGAATTTTTTTTTTGTGCATGTGGCAACTCAAAATTTTTAATTTATTTCTCAAAACTTTTTAATTTATGAACTGGTAACCAAGAATTAACATAATTTTATTCGCCAACATCCAAAACATTACAAATACAAGAGTACAATGGTTAAAAACAAAGTTGTCAACATCTTCCAGTTTATATGTTCCAACTGCCAAATAACATGCAATAAGTTTTCCATACACACGAAAATAATAAATTAAAAAAAAAAAACAAAAAAACATTAAAGTACAACAACATTTTTACAAACAACCAAATTCAACAACAACAAATTGTTGCATTTGATATGTCAACTTTGAATGACATATCATTCGTTTTGTCTGTTCTTTTGTGTGTGCATGAAGTGTTTACACACACACAAACGTATACTTATACATTTAATTTGCATAAAGTAAATAAAAAGTAAAAAAGGAAATCAAAGAAAAAGAAAAGAAATTTGTTCAACTTTGTTTTCAGTTTTTCATTTTTGTTTTCAGCGGTTGTTTGATATTTGTTGTTGGGAAATGACAGATGGTTTTCAAGGGAACATAAAGATTGTTTTACTTAACTTTTTAATAAGAAAAATTGAAAGATATTTAAACATTATTCGCAATTAAGAATAAAAATAGAAAAAAAATAATAAGATTTATATAAAAGGATTGATATTTTCGACAGCGTATTGCTTATTGAAGCATAAATTGTTTTCAGAAATTTTTGACTTTGTTGACCCAAAAATTATGATTAATGAAAATTTAAATTAGATTTTTTTTATTCAGTTTCTATTCTATTTAGAAATGATGCCAATAAGTTGCTGATTATCGTTATGTTTTTTTACGCTTTGTTATTTTAAGACCTTCAAAGACTTTTTAATTTTAATTTTTTAATTTTAATTACATTGATAAAAATTTTCAACTTCTACAATTTATTAAAATAAAATCAGGTATGGAAAATGCCACATTTTCTCCATCTAACTAAAGGGTAAAATAGTTAAAACTATAGCCTCTACATTTGGGATGAAATTTGGGATATTTATCTCAACAAACGTCAAATTCAATCCCAGAGAAAATTTTGATAAATGTAGACCTCAATGGCAGTGCCATGAAAATTATAATGAAAGCGCGTTTTCATGAGGGATCTCATCAAAACAATTTCATGAACTGAACTGAATAATACACACACAGCTGCAATAAGTGTTCTCATGGACACTGACAGGGTCAGAGCACCAAAAAGGGACTAATCCTACTTAATCCCAGTGATGAAATACTAATATTCCTTCTTTCCTGCCTCATCCTGATAGCTTTTGCAAAAACGATCGCATGGGCTTAACACGCTTACGCGCACTTGGGAATCAGTGGCTGCTTTGGCTTTTTGCCAATTACTCTTAGTTTTCTCAGGGTTCAGAAAATTTTCATTTATTAAGCCCAGTATGCAGCTCTACGGAATTTCAGGTTTAATTTTTTTTTTTTTGCATTTATTTCTACAAAAGTAAAATTCAGCTGTAGAAATAAAAATCATGTAGTCGTGTTTATAAAAGTTTATTGTGTATTGCACTCAATCAACACAGAAATGAACATAAAATATTTTTAAAGTATAAATAAATTCCGTTACCAAACAATTGCCTGAACATTAATTTTTTGTTTCAGTTGAATAAAAAAAGTCTACACATTTTGTTAGAACATCCCTGTAATAGTCAAAAATTCCGTATAGTTTTCTTTTTAGCTGCGTACTGCCAAACGGAAAGTTGCCTGAAAATTTTCAAACCTGAATTTCAGGCTGTTGTTTTTTTACACATACTTCTTATGGGAAACTGAAGTTCAGGCGAGCTGCGTACTGGCCTTTAACATTCCAAAATCAACATTCATGATATTTGTCATAAATGAGAAATCTAAAATTTTATATTTATTTTTCACGGTCATAAACGAACTACAAAAAATGTTCTGCCTATACATGAATGCGAGTACCTGTTTGTTTTTTGTAATATACGTACAGGAAAATTGATAAATTAGCTTCTTCCCATTAATTTTTTTTTTTAAGAACATTTACGAACATTTTACGAACATTAAACATTTAAAAAAAATTACCATAAATGGACATAAAAGAATTTTGTGCCTATGATCGCACATGCAGAAGAAAGAAATAAAGAAAACATTTTGTTACTGCATACGACGGGAGTTGCACATTAAATGTGCGTACATTTATGTATCCGAATGCCAAGCGCACATTTTTCTACGACCTTTTCATTTATGTAAAATTATCAAAATTGTAAATATGTACTCAAATATCATCCCCTTAATAAAACAATAGTGTATACGCATGTACATCATTATTTTTTATTGCATAATAAGAATCTACATAACTGATTCTTAATGTGGTAAAAATTTGGTGAAATTCTACTTCCACAAAGTGGGTCAAAAGATGAATTGATATTAGCGTATACATAATTGCGTGTTCGAAATTTTTCATTAATAATTGTGTAAGTGCTGGTATGCTGTTTTAATTAGTTGTTATTTTGAATATAATTACAAAGAAAAGTAGTGTATAAAAAGCATACACTATTTTTTTGTCGAATTGAGGGTGGCTTCGAGACAGCTTCCTCAGCTAAGTGGAATTCCAGGAGTTAGGTTGTGAACTCCAATAGCTCACAAAAAATGTAAAGGAAATTAAACGAAAATATTAAAATATAAATACAAAATTACTTTTGTTTTATTCCTTACTTCTTTCAAATTATTCAAATTACAACCATATTTAATTTCAAATGGCCAACGATATGGCGCAAAAAAGTCGAAAGATTTAACAAATTACTACCAACGATATGGTGTAGAAAATTATTATTACAACGATTAAAAAGAAAATTTTATAAAAGCTCGACTTTTTAAACTTATCTTCGAACGATAAAAATCTAAGTATCTAAACAACTTATCAACGAAAAATTAAACTAAAGAAGACAAGAAGAACAGCAGCGCCTCTTAGACGTCAGATCCTTTCAACTATAATTTGGCATCACCTATTATGAATCAGAGATGGATAATCCGTTCAGACATGAACAATTTTTATTATTTTTATTAATTTATAACAAAATAAAATCGTATATTGATATATTCTTTATTATTTAACAAAATATTATTTGGAGTCAATTCAAATAAAATAGTGTATAATGATTTTCATATATAGTGTAAATCAAATAAAATTGTCTAAGTGACATCATGGTACTTTGAATCTCATTTATTTGCAAATAAAGCACTTGTAAATTAATAAAATATCATCTACTAGTAGCCTGATTATTCCACCGCATATATAAATGACCACAACTTAAAACCATCGATTATTTTCTGAAATATCACTGTTTTCCCTGATGTCTAATAAAACAAAAACTTTAAACTCCATTATCTCGAAATGTCGAAAAAATTATTACACTATTACACTATTGTTTTATTAAGGGGACGATATGAACCCAAAACAAAATTGTTTCTCATTTATTCACTTTTGAACAGAAACAAAAAAAAATAAATTATCGCATTCATAAATGAAAAAATACAAAATATTTTGTAGTCTCTCACACATGTATGATGCAGCTAAAAAAAAATGTACACACTCATACATGAATGAACAATGGGTGAACATTTTGGTACTCTGATTTCTCCTATGACACTTGAAAAAAAAAATTTAACACATCACTGTACCAATACGCGTAAAATATTTCATCATTTATCATTAAAGAAGGTTGAAAGAAGAAGCAGAAGAAAATTAATTCTGCAATGATATATATTTTAAATATTGACATCATTTAAGTCAACGTGTTAAAACAAGTAGTGCCCAATGACTGTAACCACTAAATCGCATATTTACATTTTCGACATCCTCAGAGGTTCAGCAATTTTCTTCCGATCTAGAAAGGTCCAAAAAAGGCTTTGGAACGCCGGCCCTTACATAAGAGATGTTTATGCTAACCAGTATTAATATTCAACCCTATTCGCATGGCTCCATTTAGATATTGTTACTATTGTTACTACATGAATATGCGTATCAATCAGACATGGGAAGATTCAATTACATTTCAATTACAAATAAAATCACAGGTAATGTGTAATTGAGTATATAGAACTTAAGTCAATTAAAACTACTTCGAATTTGTAAAAGGAAATTTTCAATTACATGCAATGATTATTGCCTAATTACAATTGAAAATTTTCAATTACAAGTACTCGTAATTGTAATGAGGCAATAATGGTAATTTTTCAATTACAAAATACATGTAATGTGTAATTCAAAATATCTCAATTACATTGAATGTATTGTAATTGAAAAATTCCAATTACAATTGCATATAATTGCGTAATTGTATGTGTAATTAATTATATACTGTAATTGACATCCTCCAAGTCCAATATCAATTATGCTTTCCCAGAGTGAATAAGTAGTTGTAATTGATAATAATAAGAATTGGGGTAGGCGAATGAGTAGAACATTATAATACCTCTGAATAAAAATGTAATTTGTTTAATGAAATTCCTTCAATTGCAACATGTATATTACGATCCGCAAGAAGGTTGAGATAATTCGAAAGAAGTTATTGCCGACATTAAAAGTATTAAGTTTTAACACAATAGGAGCTTCCTATGCTCTGTCAAACGAACTGGAAATATCTAGAGCAACTGTGACTCGTGATCAAGGTTAAAGTCATCACCTAGCCTTTTTGGCCCTTATCTGAGAGTGTTCTTACCACCGTGTGAACTTTTAATGTGGTAACCAGCACCCTCATAGCGTCATATATGGGTAATTTCAAGTCAAATCAACAAGGCACTCAAATTGACTACTTCAGATTTTATTGAAACTTTTTTTATTTATTAATCAATTTAAAGGAAGAAATAGTCAAGCTTGAGGCCAGTTTATTTTATCATATCATTTTTATTATTATTCGTTTATTCCGATACTTCGATATCCATCGACTAAAATAAAATACAAGAAAAAGTATTTCATACAATAATACATAGTTATAACCACTGTGCTTGACTATTTTTTCCTTTAAATTGATTAAGATTTAAAAAAGGCCGAACAAAAACACACCTTATTGTTTTTTTTATTCATATTTCTTGACTCCCTGAATCCATTAACTTCTGATCCCTCCATGGTCCCACTCTGAAATGTTTATGGTGTACCCTAAGCCACATTAAAAAACATATATAAATTTGAAAAAAAAAATTAAAAAACTCTATCTCAAAGATTTTTATAATTTTTTTTTAAATATAAAAAAAAAATATATTAAAAATTTGTTTTTTTATGATTAGTATCAGATTAAAGCGTATGAAATCCCCTTTATTAAACTGTAAGAGATAGATTTTTTTTAAATTATATTTGGCTTCAGAAAGTCAAAGAAAGTGTTTCAATAAAATCGGGAGTGGTAAATTTGAAAACTATTTTTTTTGGTTGATTTGGAATGGAATTACCAATATACCGCACACTACATAATGAAGCGACAATAGCACCACCTTTAAATACCATTGTCCCAACATTGCACAATATCGCACAGTGCACAATACGTACGCTATGAGTAGAAACTTATAGAACATAGAAGCCTGGTCCCATGTCCTAACCTCTTGTTTAGGGGTTGGAAACCATACAACTCCTTCCATTGAGAGTGCAGCCATCACGTGAAACCTCGAAGGGAACCTCACCAACAACCAGCCATAGAGAGCGCCTCTCTGTGGAGCCACCGGTTCCCGTAGTACCAGTTTGCTACAGTGACAGTTTGTACCCCAGGGGGAGAGCATCTGTTATTTTATATGGAATCTCATTATTATTCTGAAAGGAAGGCCAGCAAGACACCTATAGGGTATACCACATGGAACGAATACTGGCGATCGCTAAGTTAACTGCTGGAGCCCTAATATTTCGCAAGATAAAAATTTACCACAATTTCAATGACTTAAGAATAAGAAAATAAGAGAAATAAGAGAAATTGCACTTGGGCAGTAATTATTATCAGGGTAATTATAGAGGACTTTTAGCTGCAACATGTGTAATATATTTGAAAAAGAATTATTTTTACATTTATTTTTTTAGCTGACTTCTTTTGAGGGTTCCGTAACCAAAGGGTAACTATGTTCGTACCTATTGTTTTCGCTATAAATTCTCTGTCAGTGCCTTATATCTCTGTGACCGTAATAGATAGGCTCTTGAAATTTTCACTAAAGTTACTAAATATAAAAATTAAAGGGTGTTCCGATAGTAACGTGATTTTCACGTATATGTCCATATTTTTCATATTAGTGACGTGATTTGTATATTTTTGAAACATTATAGTTAGTCGTTTAAACTTTTAACAAAAATTAATAAAAACTGAAGGGGGTTTGTATATTGACGTCATTTTCAAAAAAAATGTATACATACCTACGATAATAAGGTATGTAAATTTAATTCCGGTACAAAAACAAATACAATAGAACTAAAAATTAAAGGGTGTTTCAATAAAGAGGCTATTTTACGAGTTTTTTGAGCTGTAAATGTAGATACTTGATATTTAGACATGATATGTAATATTATACTCGGTGTAATAACAAGTATAAAAAGATAATTAAAAAGTTAAAGAATAAGACCTGATTGTAAAGTATATTTGCTTATCTTTTGAAATGTAAAAACGTAAAAATAAAAAGTAAGAGTCCCCTTTATTTCACAGACGTAACCGTTTTTTTTTTACCTTAACAAATATTTATTTATTTTATATTTGGCCAGATAAATTTTGGATGTAAGAAAGTTTGCTAAAAGTCTTCCACCCAATTTATTTCTCCAATAAGAAAAATAACCTTGTACTACAACATGTAAGACTTGCGGCTGAAATAATGATAATTGTAAAATAATAGTTCTTTGTATTTCATTTTAATTTAATTTTAAAAGCATAAAGTCAAAATAAATCAAATTAAAAGATGACAATTCATTAAAAGTCCCTCTTAAAGATTTCCATTTAAAAATTTATATTATTGTTTAATTTAATTAAAATATTTATAAGAATATCTTTGATATGAAAATATGTTTCTCACCGCAGTGTATGTGTTCTTTTACAATAGAAAGTATGAATGAATTTAATTAAAATTTAAATTTGTCACAAAATAACAATCGATGATTAAAAGAAATTTGAAGTGTGGTTAAGTAATAAGATATATTCGTATTTATTTTACTTTTACTTTAAGAATTTACATCTGTATGATGCCATAAAGATTTCCCTCTTACCTATTCATAATAATACAGTACAGTAAATAACATAAATTTAGCAGTATTTAAATGTTTCTTTATTTTAAGTTCCGGAAAGTGAGGAATTTTATGACAAAATTGTATATTTTTATATTTTCTTTAGAGTACAACTAATAGAACTTTCATGCATCGAATCATGATTGATTATGTAATCGGTTTTATGTCTAATTTATTAAATTGTTTTTAAATGGAAAATTAAAAAATTCTATTTCAACCTAAGCTTACAAACTCAGTTCAACTTTTGGGCTAAAGTAGCTGAGCTATTTCTTATTTGTTTGGCAGCAATGAATTCAATTCCGCACTCCATTTCGTAAAATTGTTTCTTGTTTTTGATAATTACTGTTACATTAAAAATGAAGGAAGTTGCACGATATACTTATATACTCTTGAACAGTAGAAGAAAGCATGCAATTTCCGGTTTAAAGGTATTACAATTTCCGATTTAAAAGTGGGATATTTTAAACACGGTTTTGCAATAGATGGCGCTATTTTAAAATACATAATAACAAAATATATATTACTTAGTGTCAAATATCCAATTGAATAAAATTGAAATTTGATTTGTATTTTTACTTTTTGGAATTACATTGTTATTGAAATATTTTAAACACCTTTTACGCAGCTTTAATTTTTAGAATGTTATATAAGTTTTAGAATTTTATCCAGGGATGGGTACCTTTATACAAAGTAAATTCGTATACGTGAAGTATTATCAGTGTCTTAAAGCAAAATCAAACAAAATATTGTCAGGACGCACACAACGTGTGTGGGCACAGCTAGTATTTATACAACAGGCATTACGCCACTGTTTACATTAGCCATCAATTTTTCTCAACAAAAGTCAGACTTTATATCAAAACATTATTTTTTATATTGTTTTTTATATGAAGTTTGACTTTTGTTAAGATATTTTGATGGCTAAAAGAGACGGGGGGATATGTTTATGTAAAATTATTTCTAGGATTCAAAAAGCAACTGCCTACAAATCAGGGATGGCAAAGTGAATATAATTGTACTTGTTTGTAATAAAAAAAACTTAATATCTGTTCTGCTAAATAATAACAAAAAAATTATAACACAAGGACCTGTTATATGAATTCATAAAAAGTTTGTTTGATGCAACTTGAGCCAGAAAAGCAAACTTTGAAAATTTCGTTTACCATCCCTGATGAAACTAAGGAAAGTGTAAAAAATATATGTATTTGAAATTTTATTTTTTAATTTTCAAAACAAAGCCAAAAACTATCAGTTGAGCTAACGCATGTACTTTATATATATACTTAGTATATATATACTTAGTATATATATATACTTATAGTACATACATATATTATGTATGTATATTTTATTTTAGCATTTTCACTCTCATTTTGCAAAAATTCGTTTGCTAAATATACCATGTTTTGTTTATTTTGTCGACAAAATAAACAACTCAAAAATGAGTGCCGTTTATTTACCGATAACAGTCAACAATAACAGCTAACTTCAAACAACAAAGATTATTGTGTAAAAGTGTTGCTGCATAGCAAAATCGATAATTTTGTTATTTATTTTTTTAATGATTCGATATTCGTGAAAATAGGTTAGCGAATTGTGTTACAGGTTATTCCTAGAATTGTTCTAACAATTCAACAAATACAAATAAATTTAGTAATTTTCAAAAAAAAGTTTTATAATTTTTTTCATTACTTTTTATATAATAATGTATGAGTTATTTCTCGACCCCTTCTGGTAGTGATTAGTAATTTACGACTACCTTCCTTATATTGATTATCGTGCTGTCACCAGTTGTTACTTGCGACTATAGTCATTTCAGACTATCGACTATTAACTGTCGATCTCCTGCCTCATAATTGCTAACATTTGTGTAAGGCTAAGTTCGTTTATAGAATTTTTAGCGTATTAAAATTAAGACGCATTTTTATGTGTGTGCCCCTCGTGGTGCAAAGCCTTTTTCTAGCTAGTGCGCTACAGTCTCAGCCTGTCCAGACTTATGCCTTTATCACAAAAATAAAGTCTACTTTATTACAAATTTTATATGAAAATTTTGCCTTAAACCACTTTATTTATTTTGCATAAGGGCATTAGGCTGCAAGTATCATCTTCCTCGAATTTCATATTGGCCAAAGCATACTTGAAATTTCCTTAATATCTCACCAATGAATTTATTCAGCGTTACGTCCCTCGATAAAACTCGTATCTATGTTTAAATTTCTGGATTTGGCTGCCGATGGAATATTGTACTTTAGTATTACCTTTAAAAATTACCACGTTTACTCTTGCAAGTTATTCGTTATATTCTTTTCCGGACTCCTCGATTGACCTTCTCTTAAGAAGCCAATTCCTGAGGGTTTTTACGGTTCTCGGTTATGGAGATAAGATAGCCAGCCTCTTACCAGAGACAGGACCTATGTATGTATATATCCCGCTAGGATGTAAAAGTCAACCAACTGGCAAACACTCAGTTAAGGCGATCCTTCTTAAAAATAAAGAAATAAACATTACTTTTATATACAGATGCAATTTGATGTCAAGCTTAAGTTCGTTTTTATTCTCTCTGAGAAAGAATAATTTAAATTACAAATAAGGTGATAATATTAAAGAAGAATTGGGAAAAATTTAATTATAGACACTAGCAGAATGGAATGCATTTTCTAGACAGCTACGTCCGTCATCAGCACTCTTCGCATCTATCTACTTTGGGTAGTGTTTAGTTGTAAGCAACATCTATTTAACCAACCAAACTAAGATAAAGGAATACGAGAAAACCTGTATTCAAACATCAATCGTCAGTTGGTGAAAACAAAGTCTACTACTGCCTAAAGCTTTCCTCTTGTTTAATATTTTTACTTTAATATTTACCACCTTATATTTGTTGTTGTTTCAGCCAACTTTCGGTTAGCAATGAAAGCTACTTTTTATTTATTTGTTTTCGCCCAACATTCGTTTTTAGGTAATACTAATCTACTAACTCTAATTGCATCTGTACATATGTTAAATAAAGAGTTCGACTAATAAAAATTTTAAATATTTAATTTTATTTTAATCTTTTTTAAATGAACTTTAAAATACATAAAATCTTTCTCAAATTGTTTTTCACTTTAAATATAACAAATAAACTTCAATTATATTAATGCCAACATTGCACTTGTAGTATAATCTTGAAATAAATTCCAAAGTTCTCGTATGTATTAACGTTTTCTATAGATTATATTTTTAAAACTATCAAATTTATAAGAACAAAATAAATATATATTTCTCTATCCATACAAACAGTTTATCTCTATAGGTATTATGTTATAAATATAATATCTTTTGATATATTAATTACAATTATATGTTACAACCTGGTATGTATTTATTTGGACACACAAGTAACACTAGAAATAACAACAAGTTGTAATTTAAAATTGAATAAATCATCACATTACCTGTGTATTTAGAAATTTTCAAGTGTCAGATGCACACAGATACTTAAACTTGCAAATAAAAGTTTAAATACAAGTCATTATTATAAATAGAAAACGAACATAATCGGAGATTATTTCAAATTATTTTCCAAATAACTTGAGGGAAATTAAGTGAATAAACTTAATTTCAAATTAGATTTGTATGCATTTAATATAACAATTGTATTCAAATTATATTTATTTGGCTTTAGGAAATAAAATAAAATAAAAATTAAATTTTTGATGATAAATTAAATTTACAAATTATTCTTTAAGGATTATATGCAAATTTAAACTTAATCCAAAAGTATTATTTTGGTACAGTAAGGGAATTTTAGCATTACAGTTGCTCGTAGTTTCCGACAACTGAATGCACGATGCATTTCTTACAGGCTTAAAAAGTGTTTTGTAAATAAATATTTTTTGTTTCAATTAAGATAAATCAGTCAAGTGCTTAAGGGTGCTGTAGCTTATGCTCATAGTTAGAACGTTGACTACTAAAGCATGGTCAAGAGTTCAATACCCAGCCGTGACAGCAACGATTGTTTTAAAATGTATCAATTCTATTGACAATAGAGTTTTGCTTATTAGTTCAAGAAAGTGAGCAATCTTTTTAGTTTAGATCACTTTACTGAACTAGATCAGTCTTTTAATTCTCTTTTTTTGGAATTTTTGTGAGGCAACTCTGTCTGAGCTTGAGTTGAATCAGCATACCGCAAAAAAAGGTTTTTGTTTGCTTATTTAATAGCGCCTTACTTATTCAAACATTTGTGAAATAATAAGGCAAAAATATTATGATTAATAAATTACACTGGTAATAAATTATACTGGTCGTCAAAAAAAATCGGAAGCTTGAACCTTGTTATGTAATTTTAATTAACTTTTGTGTGCTGAATCCAAATCTATTACGTCTAGTTTTCGAGATATTCTTATATAAATATAATAAAATTATTAAAATAAAGCGTGATCCATTTCGAGGTTCCTTACTTTTTAAAGAAAAAAAAACACAGAAAATTCAAATTTAATCGAGAATGTTTATTATCAGTTGAAAAAACATTCTTTGGCATTTATTTTTTGAAGATTATGTCTATCAAATGTTGGCCGTTGCTACGTCGCAGATGGTCCATCCGTTGAGTCCAATGAGTCGTTCAAGCATTTCGGCGTAAATTGAAGTGGGTTTCTCCGCATAAACTTTATACTTTACATATCGCCACAGGAAAAAGTTTAACGGTGTGATTTCACACAATCTTGGGGCAATCGACCGGCCCAAAACGTGAAGTTATGTGCTCACCGAAATGTTCCGATGCGATGATGGGATGTATGGGAAGTGGTGCCGTCCTGCTGAAACCAAATGTCGCCGACACACGAGCTTCAATTTCAGGCATCAAATAGTCGATTACCATGGCACGATAACGGTCGCCTTTGACGGTTACGTTCGCACCGACATCACTTTTAAAAAATATGGAACGACGATTCCACCCGCCCACAAACCACACCAAACCGTTGTTTTTTTTCTGGATGAATTGGCAGCTCTGAATCTCTTCAGGTTGGTCTTCGTCTCGAATTCGACAATTTTGTTTGTTTACATACCCATTGAGCCAGAAAATGGCCTCATCGCTAAACAAAATTTGCCTCGAAAACGTCGGATCTTCTTGGAACTTTTCAAGATCCCATAGAGCGAAACGATGTCGCTTGGGAAGGTCGAGCGGCATCAAATGTTGCACAAGCTGTATTTTGTATGCTTTCAATTTTAAATCTCGACGTAAAATGCGCCAAGTCGTTCCATACGTCAGTCCGAGTTGCTGCGAACGACGCCGAATAAACTCTCCACGGTCTTCGTGTACACTCTCAGCTACGGCCGCTATATTTTCTTTACAGCGTGCTGCACGTGGTCTATTCGGTCGAATATTATCTAATAATGAATGGTGGGTCTCAAAATAGGTAATTGTGTTGAGAATAGTACGCTCAGTAGGCCGATTATGTTGACCATAAATTAAGCGAAGTGCACTAAACACATACTCCACAGTACGTGAACTTTCGTAATAAAGTTGAACGATTTGTTAACTTTGTTCAGGCGTAAGTCTTTCTATTATGAAATGCCAAACAATACTAAACAAAAATAACATGACACCATGACACGACTCACACGTGATCTGTCAACAAAAGGCTATTGAAATCAGTCAAGTGCGAGTTAGTCTCACACATGTAGGGTTCCGTACTATGTTTAGCACGCCTTTAACAATTTAAGTTGTTAATTTTTTCATGTCTTATGGGGCACCCTTTATTTTTAAAATTAAAGTCAAATTCGCGAAAATTGCATCGCTATTGGAACACCCTTTAAATTATAGGAATTGTTGTTATAACAGCCATGGTAATACACTTTCTATAAAAATATCAGAAGCCTACCTATTGCGGTTCAAACAATAAGGTAATATACGTGAAAAACATGTCACTGATGGATCATCCTTTAGTAATTAGTAATTTTTACAGTGGCCGAAGTACAGCATCTACTGTAAACAATTAAAGAGTCTACCTATTACGGTTCAAAAAATAAGGCTATTTAAGTAAAAATCATGTCTCTGTCGGAACACCCTTTAATTTTGTTATTTGTTATAACGGCCATGAAAATTCTTTTTCTTTGAACATATCAAGAGTTTACCTATTACGATTAAAAAATAAGTCACTATAAGTAAAAACATGTCATTGTCGGAACACCCTTTAATTTTTAGTAATTGTCATATTGGCCGTGGCAACCTATCTCCTGTACAAAATTTTAAGATTCTACCTATTACGTTTCGGAACACCCTTTAATTTTTATTATTTGTTATAATTTCCATAGTAACAAACCTCCTATAAAAACTCTAAGGGTCTACTTATTATAATTCAAAACTTAGGCCATATACACGCAAAGCACGTCACTCTCGGAACACCTTTTAATTTTAAGGTTTAATTTTATATACTTTTTTAGAAAGCGAACATAGTATTAATTACTGTCTGCAAATTTTAAGTGGTTGCCTCCTATAGCTCAAGAAATAAAGACATAAAGACAAATAACACCTCACTTTCGGAACACCCGATAAACCTTATTATTTATTGCTATAGTGGCCACAGTTATAAACCTTCTGTGAAAATTTCAAAAGTCTACATATTATGGTTCAAAACTTAGGTATTATACATGCAAATCACACCACTATCGGAGCACCCTTTAATTTTTAGCTTTATTTTTTTATACTTGTTTATATAGCGAACTAAGTTTTAATTACTGTTTTTAAATATTGAGTCTATGCCTCCTACAGTTGAAAAAATAAACACATATTCGTGAATAACACCTCTCTATCGGAACACCCTATAAATTTTAGTATTTGTTGCTATAGCGGCAACAGCTATACATCATCTGTGAAAATTTCCAGAGTCTACCTATTACGGTTCCAGATAAAAAAGGCATTGTAGCAAAAACAATAGGTACGGAACCCTAAAAAGTATCTCTAGTTGAATCACCCATTATTAGATATGTAGTTATTGTGATAACAATGGTCGGCTAAAAAAGTCGGAAGCTTGAACCTTGTTATGTGGTTTTAATGCTGAATCCAAATCTATTTACAGATTGATTCTATAACGTCTAGTTTTTTTTTAATATTTAATAATCTTAATGTGTTACATAGTGTTTGTCAAAGTAGGTACCTGCACTTAATTGTGAGTAACGTTTGTGCATTAATTTTTATGATTTATGGCTTATCTTATTCCTAGTATACCAAGCTTTCCGAATAAGGACAAAAATGTAAAATGTTTTTTAGGAGTTTTTGAAAACAAAAAAAATTATTTTCTGAATTACTCTGAAACAATTAAAAATGAAATATGTTGACTTAAAGATAATTCTATCCCGCATCTTTTGGTGTTTCAATTATTAAAATCGAACAATCTGTTAAAGAGTTATTTAGAAATAAGTTACAGTCGTCGCCTTGTTAAGGGGAAAATATTAGCCATGCCCATAAAAAAAATTTGTACGTGATACGCGAAAACGGAAAGACAATTTGAATTTGAATTCCTTTGTAATTTCTTTGCAGACCAGTGTTATTGGCATTAAAATCTAATGGCAGATGGCATTGATGCATTGATGTTAATGCATTATTACATGTGTATGTATGTATAGTATGTATGTATATGAATTACTGCATTACAATTTTTTTTTTCTGGACTTATTATTAATTTTTTTAATTTTGCTTTATCGACAAACTGCATGTACTTAGATTTTAGAAGTTTTAATTTTTATTATCTATACGAAAAATCTTGTTAACTTCTTGAAGTGAAAAATATGTTTTATTTAAAATGAAATTCAATATTTTATATTTTAACACACACAAAAATAAGCATTTAAGATGACAATAAAAACAACCATATAAAAATCATTCATATGTAAAAATAAAAATGTAATTACACTACCTTTTTTTATATTTTAAATAAATTTATTTTGGTTGTATTTTATATTTATAATTAAATAAAGAATAAAAAAAATAAAGCATAAAAAATAATTGCAATTTTATAAAAATATTTTAAATTTAAATGATGTACATATTTGAAAAATAAAATAACTACAATTTACAATAAAATATAAATTAAATAAATATATAATATTAAGAAAACCTGTTACAAAAGTTTAAAAAAATGAATTAAAATGTTTGCGTTTAGGTGATGACATAAAATTAAACAATTGTGTGTTATTATTTCAAAAGAAATATAAAATTTAACACGATTTATTTAACAAGAAAAACAAAAGTGTATTTGAAGTGAGAAATTTTGAGATCAATTTATAATAATTTTAACTTTTTGCACTTTACTAAAACTTTAAAGTCGGTTCATAATATCTTAGTAGAAAAATCCTTGTTAAAAAATTTTAACTTCTCTTTCTTCTATAATGTGATTAAATATACACTTTCTTCTCCTGTAATGTAATTAAATATACACGGCCTCTATTTTCGCAACGTTAGGATATTGAAATCGTAATAAACAAACTTTTTCGAAGTTTTTATTTATTTTCGGGTTTTATCTCTATTTTCTCTTGGAAAAGAGATACTCTTACTGCAAAAAAAGTATCCTATATTTGAACCGAGGACTTAAAATTAAAATGCCTCCAAAAGTTTTTACGTGATACGAACACAAATACAAAAAAATTCAAAAAATGGTCTTTTACCTTCCATATCGATTGCTATCTGCACCATTAACAAAATTTTCCAAAAATCTTTTAAGAAACGGCCCTTTTATAGATTTGCTGCCAAATTAAATAATATCTACTAAAATTAAAAATATGAATTGATAAAAATTTACATATGGTATATCATGTGGATATATATAAAGTACAAATGTGTTTGTTTGGCGGAAAGCTATATCTGCCTACACCAGTGGACCGATCTTCCTGGAATTATCACATTTTTTTTATCAGATATGCAATTGGTAAAATAGGGTTCCCAATTTTTTGATATTTCTCGTGAGCACGACACTTTCCATGCAATAAACATTAATCACCATGTTACTGTAATTTTATTAATATGCATACTGCGGCAAAAAACTGGCTAGATTGGAATAGTAGGCGTGGTACCTCCCATAAAAATAAAATAATTACCACCGTGCAGCTGGAGTACTATAATAGGTAGACTATTGAAATTTTATGCCAGTAAAACCAATATTAATTTACATAGTTTAGCGAAACACAGACCGGATTAGAATAGCCACGTCCACTATTCTAATCCAGTCTGTGTTTCGTCTTCCATCGATATGAAAATTTATTTTGGTGTACCTAGAGTTCTAGAATAGGTAGTGTCTTGAAACATTGCAGAGGTAACCCTCATACTAATGGACAGAGTCAGTAGAAATGGGCGTGGCACCTTCCATCAAAGTGAAAGATTATTATCGTGTACTTCAAAACTGAAGTGTGTAGATTCCTGAAACTTTGCACAAATTACCCCATAACATAGACTGGATTAAACAATGGGCGTAGCACCTCGCATACAAAGTGAAAAATTATTACAGTGATAATACGCACAGTTTAACAGATTGGGTGGGAATAGTAGGGCATCGTAACTCGTATATAAACTGAACTCTATGAAACTGCACTCTAAATTTGACATAGGATTCTCCAAAAATAACGTGAGTTAAAGTTTTGCCATACATTTACTTCCAAGTGGTTATTGTATTTTTTGTAGATAGGTGTAGCGCAGCGCACCGCGAATAGCTAGTATGGTATATATTCCACTTGATCAATAAGAGGGTATTAACTCAAAATTTAAAATTTTCACTTTTTTCAAGAAATCAATTAACAACATCAATATCTATCTACTGTAAAAAAAAACTGCTTACTCTTTTATCTTGAAACCCACATATGAGATAATTTTCGTGATAGTGTCTTGAGTACCTATACATTACTAAAAAGGTATTATTTAAAGTTAAAAGAGAAATATATCGTATATTTTCATAAAAAAGGTATTATTTTGATAAAAATAAACATATTATTGGATTTTTAAATTATATGTATTTCACTAATATTTACCGAACCTACTTTTCCAATTTTTACCCCTGGGTCTTAGCTAAAATACTTTTTTCTTCAGCCAATTTCTTCAATGGCTTTACATAATAATTATGGACGAGAATACTTACTATATTATCCCTTTAATATGTTTATTTTAAAAATTTCCTTTTATTAGCTAGGGTAACGTTCACTACACAAAATTAATTTTAGCTTGCTTTATATTTCGCTGTATCTAAATTAGTTAATAATAACAAATTTTCTTTTCTCTATATTCGTAATATTTTTTATATTTTTTACAATACGCAATGAAAAAAATTTATTTCAGTTTTGAACGGAAAACACTTCATATACATTTTTTGAAATAATTCTAAATACACAGAAAAAAATTGTGCACCAATTAAAAGTTTTATTTAGTTTTTGATACAAATTAATTTAAATTTTATTTGATTCAATTATTTATTAAATAAAAACAGTTGCCTTTATTTCTTAATTAAGTTTATAATTGAATTAATTAAAAAATTAAATTATTAAGGGAAACATTTTTTTCTGTGAAAGATGGTTAAATATATATGTTTTTTTTAACAACGCTTCATAGGTATATACGCGCATCAGGGAGATATGGTTGCCTTTTTATTTGGATTTTGACAATGAAATGCCGCTAAGTGATGTGTGTTCGTAAATAGTTAAAGTTAATTTACCTTCCTGATGCCTTTAAATACCTGCTAATGAAAATTAAAATTGACATGCATGACAAAGGCAAATCTGTTATAATTTAAATAAATATATTTCAAACAACTTAAAATGTACTGTATATAAGTATTATAAAATATATATAAAAACATATTTAGTATTTATGCAAATAATTTAGTTTTCGAAATATTAATTGTATAAAAAACTTACTTTACATTTCATTATAAATCTTTAGCTAATACAAATACAAATAAAATTAAAAGAATTATTACTTAAGAGTTAATACTAAGTTAATAAAAATATCATTTAAAAACTAAATTAATAAATAATCAACCATATAATCAAATTTATATACAAATAAAAGATTAATATAAATTATATTAGAACAAAAAGTTATTAAAAACTTATAAAAGAAATTATGTAATCCAAATGAAATTGACGAAATAAAAAATTATATATTTAAAATGATATGTATAAAAACAAATCTATTTAATGAATTTTTCTTTTTCATACTAAATACTACGTCACGAAATTAAATTGACATTTGTAAGTATGACTATGGCGATCATTTACCTCGTAAAAAACGCTATTCTTAAAGTTGCCCGTGTCTAATTGAGTCTCACTAGATGTAGGATAATTACTTTGTATAGGGACCGGGTACCCCTATACAAAGTAATTATCCTCCCAGCTCCAGAATCCTTACCACCTAACTAGGAAACATAACTAATTCTCAGAATAAAATAGAAACATTACAACCCTATACCTCTCTAGGTTCACGTCAATAATTTTTGAATTTTACATGGGAGGTACATCACTCACACTTCTAACTCACAGGGTTGTCATAATTTTTTATTTATATATTTCGTATTTCGAACAAAACTTTATCCACATAACTTTCACACTGCGTAGAGACTTATGCCCTCCTATACAAATCAATAACCAGACCATAACCCAAAACTCAGAGGTCAAATACCTCGCTATACATCTCGATAGGCGATTAACCTGGAGAAGTCACATAGAAGCAAAATTGACCCAAATGAAGCTAAAAGCAGTGCAAATACATTGGCTTATTGGCAGAAATTCTACCCTAAGTTTCTTCTTCTTTATAATTCAATTCTTAAAACAATATGGCTCTCAGTTATGGGAAACCGCCTCAGCTACTGATTTAGAAAAAATTCAAAGGCGCCAAAATAAGATTTTACGAATAATTACAGCCAAACATCCATAAAGATCTAAACGTGCCACTAGTTAAGACAGTAATAGCGAAACGCATCCAAACCCGCTAGCCCGCAACATCCTGAATGATCGTGGATACGTTGGACTAAGAAGGAGGAATATTACTTCTCTTAACCGAACATCACAGAGGTGACCAATTTCATTATAGCTACAACCGTGTCATCATACAGTTTTTTGTCTAGCACTGGCTGGACTTCAGTATATACATACATACATATATATTAATTTAATTTTTTTATTTTTTTTTTACTTTAACTTTTTAAATTTGAACACTTATTGTTAGAGTATATAATTTGAAGATACAAAAAATAAATAGTATGAAAAGAAATCTATTTCGCCAAAATCGATGTGATAAATCGCCAAAATCGCCAAGTTTTTTTTTGTTAAAATTTGCCTATAATATAAAAATATTTTTATATTTAAAAAAAAAAAATTAATAAAACACAAAACTAAATTTTTTCGAAATGGAAAAAAAGGCACCAAAATATACAAAAATATATTTTTTTATTTAAAATGATAAAGAACACGAGAAAGGTAAAATATTAACTTAAAATAATTAAAAATAGTGGTTATTATAATAATTGTAGACCTGGACATACCCATCCCCAAGGTATTTGTCTCCGTGTTCTTATTTTGAATGAGAATTGACTTTATTCAACATTACTAAAAATCAATAGATGTGTGCAACATGTCCCATTTGAATTTATAAGATCTATAGCATTAAAAAATAATTCTGTTCTCAGTTTTACATCGATCTTTCTATCCAGTAATTAACAGCATATAAATTAAAGAAAAATTCGTTATGCACTTCACAGTAGGTAGAAAGGGTATATATATCAGTGTTTCCGTGTGCAATTTTTACAATATTCATTTCCGATCCCATAAAGTATATATATTCTGTCCGTCTATACGTCTATCCGTGATCGCGTAGTAATGTCATTTACCAAGGCACTGAAGAGATACAAAAAATTTAAGCACACCAATTTCTCAGGCATAGTTTCGAAAATTTAGGGATTGCCATTCAACAACATCGTATCATTCCTTTGGAGGCTGTGGGCCAAAAACCACGCCCATCTATATTATTTCTCGTTTTTTTTTAATTTTTTTCTGCTGTAATGATTCTCTTTTTCTTTTTTTGTCAAATAAATATTATACCGAAACAAGTAAATCTCAAGGAGTACATAAAGAAGGGCGATTTTTGTTTGTTTTTAGGTTGGTAGGGTTTTTCTGCTTTGATTTGTATTAAAGACCTTTATAGAAAGCAATACACATAGAGAAAGCCAATGGACCCACATGGTGCCAACTGGTAAACACGAGCAGTTAAAAGGTACATGGGGGGTGGTCAATATGATGAATTTTTGTTTAAGGATTTTTTTTGGATTAGTCTGACCATTATAACTTAATAAAGATTACAGGAAGGTCCTAAATTAAAAAAGAAAAAAATCAATAAAATTTATTTTTTTAAAGAATTTTGAAAATTTAATTATTATTAGTCGAACTGTTTATGTATTACATACAATGAAATTTATAATCAAGCTTAAGTTCGTTTTTATTCTCTCTAAGAAAGAATTAATTAAATTACAAATTAGGTGATAATATTAAAGAAAAATTGGGAAAATTTAATTTTTTTTAAACACCAGCACGAGTGGAATGCACATTTTCTAGACAGCCACGTCCGTCATCAGCACTACTTGTATCTAATCTACTTAGGGTAGTGTTTTAGTTTTAAGCATCATCTATTTAACCAACCAAACCCAGATAAAGAATACGAGAAAACTTGTATACAATTATCAATCGTCAGTTGGTGAGAACGAAGTCTACCACTACCTTAAGCTTCCCTCTTGTTGAATATTTTTACTTTTAATATTTACCACCTTATATGTATGTTGTTGTTACTTCAGCCAACCGTCGGTTAGCAATGAAAGTTACTTTTTGTTTATTTGTTTTACTCCCAACATTCGTTTTTAGTTAACACTAATTTAGTATCAAACCAAACTTTGTTGAGTAAACAAGATTGCTGCGCGGTGCTTTGCGATTTTCAATTTTGAAAATTTAATTATTATTAGTCGAACTGTTTATGTATTACATACAATTAAATTTATAATCAAGCTTAAGTTCGTTTTTATTCTCTCTAAGAAAGAATTAATTAAATTACAAATTAGGTGATAATATTAAAGAAAAATTGGGAAAATTTAAAAGAAAAAAAAGAATTTTAAATATTTAAAAATTAAGTTGCAATTTTTTTTAAAACTATATATAAAACAAAAATATATTCTTACAGAAAAAATTTCGGAAGAAAAAAAATTTTGAAAAATTATTCAAATAATTTTCGAATAAAATTTCACAATTTTTTCAAAAAAATATTTTTGCAAAAAATTGTTGCAGAGATTTTTACAAAAAATTAATGTTTCTATGAAAATGAAAATCATGAATGTAATATAACATATTTTTAATATTAAGAACACATGTACATATATAGTGTAACATATTTTTTTAAATACGTTTGATTTTTAAATAGATGAGATCACAGACAGGTACCGACTACAACCTGTCAAAAATAAAATACATACGTTTATAGGTAAACGATTATTTTGAATCAGCAAAGCTACATGGCTGCAAGACCATCGTTGTTGCTGCAGTCAACTTAGGCTAATTTCTATTTTTGTATGCGACAATTTTATTTTATTCCACAAAAGTTTTGAAGGAAATATCTATAATTTTTTGAAAGGGTTATTTAATTTCTAATCTTTCTAAAACAAAAGTTATAAAAATTTTTGAAAAAAAGGAATTATATTCGTGATGAAAGTGGAAAGATGTTCGTAAACTTTAAATAAATTTTCCGATTTCCAGAAGTAAACTCATCTTTAAATATGAAAAACAATTTGCATTTATTTATTTATTTATTTTATTTACTATAATTAAAATTATAGTAAAGAAAATAACCTCAAAATCTTCCTTAATTCAGTTTCTAATGTTGACCAAAAGTCAATAAAAAATCGCCATAAAGTAAAGAGAAATCGTCATATCTGACAACCCTGCTAACCCAGCCCATGTTACGAACCAGCTGATTTGAATGCACCAGCAGATTTTAATATACCACCGTGCGACTACAATCTTTCACAGAATTTTAATTTGGCATCTTTGAATTTTTGTACAAAATACTCAACTTTTTTAAAATATATTATTGTTTTGAAAATGATATTTGATAAGAAAATTTAGAAAATTTATTACACTTTCTTGTTTAAGGTCAGTGTACAACTCGCCTTACTCTCAGCATACCTTATGTCTAAAAAACAGACTGAAATTAAGGTTAATAAATTTTTCCGGCTACTTTCCGTTTGTCAGCATGCATCTCAAAAGAAAAGTACATATGTAAAAATTTGAAACCTGATATTTCGACGAAAATTTATTAGCGAAAATTTAAATTAAGCAAATAAATAACAATTTATAACCCAATTTGAAATATTTTTTTTCTCCAAAAATTAAATTAAAACATCTAAGACTAATGAAGCAGTTAAAGAATTGTTTATAATTGAATGATTTCATAAATTCAACAATTAAACAAAAACACTCTTAGCGTCAAAATCAAAATACAAGATTATTATTAAAACAAAACCACAAGGCAACTTTAAAAACCAACGACTCAGTCAAACGTGTAATAATTTTATAAAACAAAACTTCCCCACAACTAGTATTTGCCAATTTAAAAAACCCGCAACGCAACTCAACAAAAACAAATTTAAATTTTAAATGTTTTTCTTTAAAAATGTTTAAAGAAAAATATTCTCACGCCTCCTGCTAAAACTTGACTGAACACAAGTAAATTTTCTTAACAAACCCACTTACAAGCACTTCCCGCCACCACTACAACAACCCAATTATGACTACTAAATGCTTTCACAAATAAGTGTATGTATGGATAAGTATGCGTGTGTGTGTGTGTGTGTGTTTTTGAGTAAACATGCAAAAGTATGTCTGTGAGTCCTTGTCTGTTGTTTCTTAAATATCAGCAGTCTTGTAATTTATCCATCCTTAAAGCAATTAAACGCTTGAGAGAAAAATAAAACCAACAACAATGAGTATTTTTTGGCGTTTCTGTAAACAAGTTTATGCGTTATGAACAACAGCAACAGCAGCAACATAGCAGTATTAATGGCAACAGCGGATGTGTTTTAAAGTATACGAGTATAACGTTTGGAATCATAAAAAAAGGAGTTTAAGCAGTTTGTGCTCTTTAGTAAAAATCAAATTAAGAGGCATAATTAAATACCTCCCACTAACTCAACATCATTGTCTGTCTTTTTAGCCAACAGTATTTTATAGGAATGGAGTATTCTTTTTCCTTTTGACTACTTATACCGGAAACAAACCATTTTAAACCATTTGCTTAGTAACTGAAATTGGTATAAGATGTAAACTAAGTAGTAGAAGATAAGCAAAAACTATCAGTACCATACAACTTTTCGACAGTCAGTACTCCACTCGACCATTGCACAAGTGTGTTTTCTAATAAATAGTACTAAGGCAACATTATTATATATAATAAGATCCCCAGGACTGTTTCATGATAACTCGGATATGTTGCCAACTATATATGCGCTCTTCACCCAATGACAAAATAACACTGCCGGCACCCTGACAATTTCTTTTCTATTCCTTTTAACTAGTTGAGTTAAACTCTTATCATTAAAAGACGGTCATATTTTCTAAAAAACCTTTCAGCTTACTCCTCTTTGAAGGTAAGAACCAAAAATATTATTCTTAATAGTTCCAGGTGTTAGAAACTGCACTCGACACGTCCAACGTGCTCTGGCAAGTCCATTCACAGACCAAAACTCAAAACTACGGCGCCGGCATAATTTGGATAGGCACGTCCTTACATTGGTCTACAAAAATTCCAGAGGTACTGTGCTATCTTGGTGTTAGGGATCCCCGATTAGTAAAAAAATACTCTAAAATTCCTATCCAATGGAAATTTACATACGTTTAATACCGGCTAGGGCTCGCCATCTTAAGCTGGTCCTTTGCCAATACATCCGGGTAATTTTGCAGCTACAAAAAAAATTAAGACAGCCAAGTTAAAAAAGGAAAAGAGAAATATGTAAATAAGGCCAAAAGCAAGTTTAGTACACTCCTTTCCCACACACAAACAACAACACCCTGGCTAATGGTGGGTTTTCTATTCCCGCCTATAAAGTCGATACAAAAGGCTTGTGTCTGATTTTCTTTGCCAAAAGCAAACTAAAACAACTCTTAAAAACTAAAAATAAATGAGCCAAGTACGAATCGGGCTAAAAAACCAAGGGTACTGTACCACCATGCAATGTTTAAATTTGTATTAAAAGTACCATATAAGTAAGATGTTTTAATAGTCCAAATTTTGCTATTTTAAAGTAGTTAACAACACTTGTTTTCGCATGCAGAAGCTTCTGTAGCTTGTCGCGTGATTCATGCATTATAGTTTTACAAATTTGTAAAAGTCCTCGCATCTTATTTTATATTTACCCACAAAAAAGTGTCAATAAACTAATAAAAAAAAATATTTTTTAACTTTAATTTTATTAGTTAAAGCGTCCATATAAATAAACCTTTTTAAAATTTCAAATATCTACATTTTAAGAGAAATGGTCCAACGAAAAACGGACGAAACTCTTAAAAGGTTCTAATAAAATACAATCTACAATAAGATTGATGCGTGCCTTAAGGCCATAATTCACTGACATACTAAGTCGACGTCTAAAAAGGCATGTCTATATAAAAAGTGTGATAGTGCGGATTAGAACTGTATGTGTTTGATATACTTGTTGACAAGTTTGTGGGATTTGATAAGCTTTTGATAAAATATTTTTCTCCTTGCTATCAGTATTGATGTTTTGTATAATAATATGGCACCTAGAACGGCATTTTGATTGATGATAGGCGCAGCTGGAATACGAACCCATGCGACTCAAGCCATCTTAGCAGTCGACTTGTAAACTACCCAGGCTACATCCTTATTTTGCTTCTAAAACAATTGAGAGAATAATTTAGCGAAGTTGTATTTTAAAAATATAAAAAAATGTTGTATAATTTGGAAGTCTTAAAAAACTCGAACAAAAGTGCTGTAGTTATTTAACAGAGTGTAGTTTTATAGGGGTTTTATAGGGAATATCGAAGCAGACCACTTCCATAATGGGTCTCTTTTCGACAGCTTTACTTTCTTCCCTGGTAATTTTTTTACTACAATATAAAATTTTAGAATTCGAATCCTTCTCCTAAGGTCCACTTTTTTTTTTAATATGCGCGGAAAAAAATGTTTGTTGTTTTAAAAAATTCACTAACATTCACATCTTTAATACTAGTGGTGACTTACATATGTATCCAACATTTTTTCAATCCACTATAGTGTGCATAAGTTTTTTAATATTATGTTTTTGGAAATGGTGTTTATAAAATATCCGTTCCCTTAACCAAATCACTGGTTAATGGTTTATTTTGTTTAACACAATTTCTGTATTAGTATTTAGCGTTAGATATTTTGCGTAACTTTTTCAAAGTTTCCTAAATGTTGAACCAAAAATCTAATTGATATTAATAACAGCACAACAACATTAGAATAAATATATTCAAGATTGCCTTAAATTGTTTTTAATAGATTTGAATTTTCACATGCCTTTAATTGGGGGCCTTTTAAAATCAATTTTGTTTTAAAAGCGAAAAATTTAAAAAGGAGTTAAGATAATGTTTACTTTGTTGCTTTTTTTTGCTTTCTAACCTTAAAGGTTTCAAAAAAATACTAAAGTTTATATAATATTAACTCTTAAAATGTTGTGTTTGTTTAAATATAAGAAATTTTTATTTCGTAGTTTTTTTATATTTTACTTTTTATGATTTTGCCAAGTTATTGGTTGTTAGAACTACAATATAGTGGAAGATACAAACATTTCTCTTGCAACAAGTTTTCAGCGGCATTATATATCTTTATTTAAATAATCGTAAATCACTAAATCTAGCGCAGTTAATATAACTAAATCGATCAAGTGTGAGTTAGACTATGTTATTTGTTAATTTTTGTATGTCTTATGGTGCACCCTTTAATTTTAAAATTAAAGTCATATTCGCGAAAATTGCATCATTAGTGGAACACCTTTTATATTTTCGTAATTGTTGTTATAGCGGCCATCGTAATACACTTTCTATAAAAATATCAGAAGCCTACCTATTGCGGTTCAAACAATAAGGTATCATTCGTGAAAAACATGTCACTAATGGACACCCTTCAAATTTTAGTAATTGAGGTAACACAACTACTTTAAACATTTCAAGAGTCTACCTATTACGTATTATAAAATAAGGCTATTTACGTAAAAATCACGTCACTGTCGGAACACCCTTTAATTGTATTATCTGTTATAGCGGCCATGGCAATTCCCTTTCCATAAATATATCAAGAGTCAACGTGAAAAATACATCACTGCCAGAAACTCCTTTTTTATTGTTTTTTATAGGGGTGATAGTAATACCCCATCTGTGAAAATTTCAAGTGTCACCATATTATGGTTAAAAAAATTATGCCATATTCATGCAAATCACGTCACTGTCGGAACAACCTTTAATTTTTGCTATTTGCTATAGTGACCATAGTAATTCACCCCCTGTCAAAATTTCTAGATTCTACGTATTGCCGTTCTAAACTTAGGCCATATATATATGCAAATCATGTCACTATCGGAACACCCTTTAATATTTAGGTTCAATTTTGTATACTTGTTTACAAAGCGAACATAATTTTAATTACTGTCTGCAAATTTTAAGTGATTGACTCCTACAGCTCAGGAAATAAAGACATAATCATAAATAACACGCCTCTTTCGGCCTATAAGTTTTAGTATTTGTTGCTATAGCCGCCACATGTAAACACCTTCCTTAAAAATTTCAAGAGTCTACCTATTATGGTTTAAGACTTAGACTATCAGAACACCCTTTAATTTTTCGGTTGATTTTTTGTATACCTGTTTACATAGCGAACTAAGTTTTAATTTCTTTTTGTAAATTTTTAGTTATGAATCCTACAGTTCAAGAAATAAACACATATACGTGAATAACACGCCTATATCGGAACACCCTATAATTTTTAGTAGTTGTTGCTATAGTGGCAACAGTTTTACATCTTCTGCGAAAATTTCAAGAGTCTACCTATTATGGTTCCAGAGATAAAAGGCGCTGACAGACGAACGGACAGACATTGTAGCAAAAACAATAGGGTAGCGTTTATACCCTTTGGGTACGGAGACCTAAAAATGGCAGTTGGAGGAATATAGCCAGAACGAACCTAATTTGATTAATTCATAGTCTTAGCTGTAGCGCCTCTGGACAAAATAATATAGTTAAAACCTGACAAAATATAGCGGCTGATTCTGCTTTATTGTATTACAAGAGATTACTGCACCAACAACGACAGCTAGCAACTCAACTCTATCAGTCGATACATTCGGAGAAAAAAATAAAATTCAATGGCCAACAATTAAATTGCCTTTCTCAGATTCATGTTTTAGTTAACCCTCACACGAAGCTCGCAAGGAAGCCATAGAAGAGAACTTTAAGGTTTCTTCTCGCTTCAGGATCTTTCAGATATTTTAGAGATTAAGTCCTTTAGGATTTGAGTATCTTTCTTTGTGAACTCTTTTAAGCCGTTTGTAATTGAAGTAGTATGTGCAATTGCTATTCTTTCTTTAAATCTTCAATTTTGAGTCAATAAACCATTGTTTATTTGCAAAATAAATTTTATTATAACAAAATTTTCGTCGAGTTGGAGTTGCATGTATTGCAAATCTATAGGAGAGCTCTACATATTCTGGTGTGTAGTGTTATATTTTCCTAAAAATAAGTAATGAGGTATTTTCTATATTTTTGCAATTTATGCCAAAGCCTATCGTTGGTAATAATCCTGCGAGTCCCCTATATGAACGATAGTGAAAAATCATTCACGCGAAAATCGAAAAAAAGTCAAAGGTATTTTTTATCGATCAATACTTCAATAATAAGTTGGGATAGACAATCCTTAACTGTTTAAACTGATCAATTGTTTAAAGATAACAAATTCGAAAAAGCTAAATTTATATAAATACCTTAAAATAGAAAAAAATCAAGAGTTTGGCGATTTTAGCTGACATGCAAGTTACATTCTCATTACAGTGAAATCCAGTACTTACGAGATTTCGAACCATACAATCAAAATATACTTCGAAAACTATGCTAAAAAGTGCTAAAAAATATACTATGCTGAGCGTACAAAATATACAAAATTTTCAAGAAAGTTTTCTTTACACCCCGTCTCCTTTGGTCATGGATTTGAGCAACATAACGTCGGCAGAGCAGCGGTATTAACTTGTGCATATTGTTATAGATGACGACTACGTGTTTATGTCATGTTCTGGTTGAACATATTTTTTTGTTTTCCGTCAATGTTGTTTGGATGCTTATAGCAAAACTGATAGTAATAGTACGGTTCCGCAACAGATGGCGCTAAACTAGACATAAAATTATTAACCTCACCCCGCCTACATACATTAGCAAAATACTTTTTTTATATGATGTTTGACTAATATTAAGCCAAATTGATGGCTAATTTAGACGGGGGAATAACACTAACATCATGTAAGTTTTAAGAGTATACAGCCTATGTTCATATTTGTTCCACGTCGTAGCATAGTTGTTAAAACATTTGTTATAAAATATGTTTTATAACATGACAATGGAATTTTTGTTATATTTTAGTTTGACAGTTTTAATTTCAATCAGCGTAATCTGTTGCTCAACTGTACTACTACAATCTATCTATAGAAATATCAATAAAATCAATTTTATAAAAAATTCGAAGAATCCAAGAAAAAAGGGGGCTTAAGTTAAAAAAAATAAATTAAATATCTCGCAGAACAAACAAAGGACACAAATTATTTACTTAAAAATGTAAACGTAAAATTAACATTTAAATACGTAGAAATCCCCTAAGCTAAAATCGTCAAAATTTCCTACAAAACTAATATTATTAAACAAAAAATTCTATTAAATTATTGTTAATTTAACTAAACACATCTAAAAAACCAATATTTTATTAATAAAATCATTTGCTATAAAATCAAGACACCATGACCAATAAACATATGTACATACATATGAATTTAAATCAGGGTTCAGAATTTTTCATTTATGTGCTGAAATTTCAATATTTATAATATTTTTCATAAATGAGATTTCTAAAATTTTATATTTTTTTATGTCAAAATGCTCCGTCTACGATCACACATGAATGAGTGTAAATGTTTGTGTTTTAGCCTACATACATATTATACGAATCAGCTCATTTTCATTAATGCTCTTTTACAGAAATGTTTGTTATTTTTTTTATTTATGGATGTTTTCATTTATGAGTGTTCATTTATGAAACACTTTTTTACTGCATATGCCGGTAGTTGCACATTACAAAATATACATGCATACATACATTTACGCGAATGCTTAATGCGAACATTTTTCTACGATCTCTTCATTTTTCATTTATGAAAAATTAAGAAAATTTTAAATTCTCATATGTGAACACTTGTGTGAAAAACAAAATACTTTCTTCTTTTTCATTCACTTTTGAATACAAAGGAAACAAATAAGTCCTCTCACTCATAAATGAGCAAACACAATGTATGTAAAGAAACAGATAAAAATAAAATAAGCATTTCTGTACTCTGATATAAACAAAGATTATTTTTGCATTCTTGCGGTGTTTGATTGTAAAATTAAAAAATCAGGAAAGAAGTATGAAAGACCTCAAATATTTGTTTGTTTCTGCCACTGAAATGTTCAGAAAATTTTTTGTTTCAACATTTGTTTTTTTTTAACAAACCTAACATCAAATCATGAAATCCGTTAAAGGAACAAGCAACTGAAATCATGAAATTTCCATTATGTGGCCTTGTCGTAGAAGAAGATAAAAATTACCCAATGACATTTTTTATAATTTATTGGTTATACGCTGTTTTAAAATAAATGAACTATTACACTAATTCAGATTCAAGGCTCAGAGATTTAAGTTATAAACAAAAATAACATAAATATTTTACTAATTTATTTTCAAATGCTTTAAATTTTACTTTTTTATCCAATATATTTTGCTGTGTTATGCCTCCCTCCCAGTGGAAATTTGAAAAACAATCCACAAAATGTTTTAACAACAAATTACTTATTGTTTCGTTGCTGCTGTTTTCATGTACTGCCATTTTTGGTTGTTATAAGTGGTAAAAATGTATGTATGTATGTGGTTTTCAATAAACATCTTTAAGATGAAGAAAACAAGATGGCATAGAAATTCAAAGAGGAAAGTACACGTACCATGTGGTATGTATGGTCTCATATTTTATCTGTACAAATGCAAAATTTTATTTTCAACAGACAGAGTCATACATTTTTTTTGTAAATTTATAAAAAATAAAACAGAAAGATTTGTTTTGTTGACTGCTAAATTAAAGTTGTTCTTCAGTCTGGTTTGAAAACTATTAAAAAAATCTGATAAAAAATTATTCCATAAATTCTTACTCTAGTAATCAGCAATCAGTTAACTGAACTAAATTATAATTTAAGAAAGACATTCAAAGTGAAGGTTAGTTTACAATAATATTTTTATTTCTTTAGTTTAATTAAAAATTTATATATAACTAAACTTAAAAAAATTTATATACTTTAAACATTCATTTCGAATTTAAAAACAAAAATTATGAAATAAAATTTCATTCGCAAACTTTTATTTCAGTTTTCTTGGAAAATTTGTAATTAATAAAATATTTGTATTATAAAGTTTGCATAGAATATTGTTTTATATGTTTAATATATAAAAATTACTTTTTGGAACATGACCGTGAATAAGAATATAGAGAACATACTTAGATTACCACTACACTGTGTTGATGTGTTATAGTCCCCTAATCACAAAAGCGGTCGACAATATTATGGTTCCATACCAGGATCGGAAAAGTTTGTACAATTACAAACATCTAAAGAAAACCGTGGATGTGGTATGGTCATAAATGTTTCACAATAATAAATTATTTTTAACCATAAAATATTAATAATAAATAAATATAATTAATAATAAATAAAATAAAATATTTTATTTTATTCATATATAAAATAATGTTTGTTATTATTGTTTTGTCTAAGCTTTTAGACTTTGCTTTTAATTTCTTTGACTTAATTCTCATTTTGTTAAGGAAATTTTTAACATAAAATGTATCCTTGGCTCACCTAAAATTTGGGTAAAGGTTTCCTAATGAGCCAAATTAAGAACTTTGTGAAATTCATCGGGGTGGACTGATTGGCTGTGTCCACCACTTCCTCAGCGTCCTTACAGTATTTTGTGCAATTATGCTTTGAAAGCAATCTGCACCAAATTTCAAGAATTTTACTTTTATAGTCCTTCAGTTATTGATTATGTATTTACCCAACCCTGGGTAAGTACCAACGACACAGAACCCAGGAGAGAAGAGCTAATCAGACAGGAGATTATAGAGAGTTGGCTTATGAGGTGGAACACCGATACAAGAGGCAGGTAGACTTCAAGGCTCATCCCAGATATAAAAAAAGTGGGTAAATAGACGACACGGAAATCTTAATTACTATTTGACCCAAATGTTGTCAGGTCATGGATACTTCCGGAAATATCTTCACAGAATGAATAAATGCGACACTCCCTATTGCCTTTTTCTCTTGTTCCCGCTGGTCAGAAAATCTGCGTGAACTGGTGAGCGTCACGGAACTATTAACGGTCGAAAATATTATCGATAGCATGATAGCAGAAGAAAATAATTGGCGAGCAGTCGCAAAATATTGCGAAACAATCTTGCGCACCAAAAAAGCAGATCTAGACGCCGCAGAAAGGAGAATAAATACAGGTATAAGGATAACCGAAAACTCGAATGCAGAGTAGATTAACTGCTGCAGGACTAAGCAAAATCGAACGTCGATATCCTACTGAGCCTGGACGCAGGCGAACAAGATGACGGTTTAAGGTCGAGCAGGGAACCACCCCGAAGTAATGCTCAAGCGGTCCCGGGGTAGATTTCATTTCTAACAGCTGACAAGGGGTTATTTTAGTCGGTACTCCACACTTGTGGCAAGCCCGGAACACCAACGTATGGTGACGAACATGCGTGTAGTGCGTAAATGCATTTTTACCTCCTTACCGCAAAAAAACCCTGGGTAAGTACTCAGGAACATAAGTTTATATAAAATTCCAAAATTTATATAAAACTCAGGTTTTTAAATACCTTGCTTTTAAAAACAAAAGGTGCTGTCAATTTTGCAGTATCATTGAATCAGTTAAATTGCATACTTTCATTATTTTTTTTTATTTTATCTTGAAAATGAAAAAAAGTATCCTATGAATTTACTTTATAGAAAGGTACCCATCCCTGGATAAGATTCTAAAATCTATATAAAATTCTAAAAATTAACGTAAAGCTCTGTAAAAGACAGACAGCAAATGAGTTACTCATTATTTCAAAACAGCACCATCTGTTGCGCAACATTGCTTAAAATATGCTATATTCAAAAATAAAAGATGCCTTAAAGTATGCAGTACCTTTAAATCGGTAAAAAAATCGGCGTTCTTTCACATATTTTTCTCCACTTACTCTTGGAAATAAGATACATATATTGGAATCTAAGGATACTAAGTTACCTCCTCACAAAATTTTGTTAAAATTCATGTATAGTTATAGTTTTTACGTGATGCGAACACAAAAAAGAAAGACAGACAGACAGGAAATGAGTTACTATTTTATTATATGTATAGGTAAATTAACAATTTGCTGTAAAGTTTAAAATATAATTGAATAAAATAAAATTACAAAAAAAAAACTAAAACACACATTTTAATAAACCTGTTTGTTATTGGTTAAGTATAAAAATCATGTGGTGTACAGACAAATGATGTTTTGTGGGAAACAACTTACGCGCTTTCAAAAAAGTTAATTTTATTACATATGGTTAGCTAAGGTTAAGAAGGGTTGTACTCATATAAATGATACCTCCTCTAGACTCGGATACCCAGAGGCCTTTCAAAAGGTTCACGCCCTAACATCACAGTGGCCAGTAATCACACCTAGAATGATCCTTAGAACTTTTCTATTCTTTTCTGTTCTGCAGTTTAGTTTTCACTATATCAAAAAAGGGCGAAATAGCACATGGGACTCTGAAATCCTCTCTAGCCTACCAGGATTCATTATATCTTTCTACTACCCAGTTAGACGGAAACCTAGAGTCACTGGGAGTCTAACTGGGTAGTAGGAAAATATAATCAATCCTGGTAGGCTAGAGAGGATTACAGAGTACCATGTGCTTTTGGCCCCATTAGCTACTGCTAATAGGTGACTTCACTTTTAATTGTTTTTAACTCTAAAGTCAACTTTTTGTATAATATGTAGTTTGGGTGACAATAAAATAATTTGGTAGGAGTGGAGATAGCACACATCCTAAGAAGAAGGTTGTATTCTTAAGTATATTGAAAGATATAAAGTATCTACAGTATAGTATAGATTCTTTATGTCAAGCAAAAAACTAAAGGCATAGGCACTGCTGCCAGATTTGACGATTTCTCGTCATTTTGACGATTCTGGTCCAAAAAATTGCAAAATTCCGATTTGAAGATTTTTTTATTAAAAACTGACTTACCAAAATACAAATGGTTAAATGGGTTAGTGACAGGTCACATACTGTCACGTTAAAAATCGAAATAATATTATACTTGCAGACTGTACCTCGAAATAGGCTAAGATAAAAACGCTTTGGACCACAGACAGACACATACTAAATGGAGATGCTGTGGAGACTTAGCCTTAAGCAAATGTTAGCAATTACCATAGACTCTATGATGAGGAAGACTATTGACATTAATCAATCGTCAGCCTGATAGTAAGTTATTCGTAACCCACTGAGTTAGTAGGTAGTGTAGCTAATCTATCAGTCCGGGGCTGTGGGTTCGATTTCCACCAAAGACTTTGGAATTTTACAATACAAGTTGGCAGGAAGTCCAATAAGGATCTTGGATATAATCTGAGTGCCGACAAATGGTTAACTGTATTAGTGATAGGTTACGAACTGTCAAGTATTATCTAGCCAAGTTGAAAATCGAGGTAAGACTATAATTGCAAACTGTACCTGGAAATAGGATAACATAACATAACGTTTTGGACTACAGAGAGATACTTATTAAAATGGAGATGCTGTGGAGACCTTAGCATTAAGAAAATGTTAGCAATGATCATAGAATCTGTGATGAGGAAGAATGTCGACATGTATCAGTCGCCAGTCTGAAATCACTACACTCGAGAGTAAAAGGCCTAGTGATAGCACAAGACGCAATAAAAGTAAGGTAGTAAGGTAAATACCAGAAATCATTGAGGAACGAAGGGGGCACAAAGGGACCTATAAAGTTAGTGGTCTGCTTCGGTAAGAGGTTTCTAAAAAAAAAACAAATAGGTCCTTGAAAAACAAACTGCGGAAGGGAGAAGGAAGTCTCGCAAGAGTCTGAACATATCAGACTCTGAGGAAATTGCGGTTTTTATTTGCTGGAAAACCTCTCTATAAAGGCACTACTAAGTCAATAGCTTCTCGGAAAGAAGCCCAGAAATTTGCGAGGATATCATCAAAGTACTAAAGTACCAGATCAGGGTATTCCCTCTGACATGTACATACGTGTCGGATTCTATCTAAAAGTGCCTTTTCCGCCTAAAAATCTGGCAAAGGGCATTACTTAAAGATAAGATCGAATGGTTCTAGGGTGGTTACTGCGTATTTCACTATTTTGGTACTTTTAGTTTAAGCGATTTAAAGAATTTTGGAAATTTAAGTCAAAAAGGGGATGGTTGTTCCTTTTCTAATATTATGTGTACAATTCATTAAAAATGTTGTTTTGTTAACTTCCAGTGTTGAGAGCATTGATAACTCCCAAACATTTTATCAATAGAATTTATGGTATCCTTCAAACTCAAGTTTAATTTAATGCATTAAACACATAGATAACATCAAGCTACCTTGTAGAGACAGTCAAAAACAATAGAATTAGTTGTACAACTCATCGCATCGTCTGGAATCATCGCATCATTCACTGGTTGCTCAGGCCAGATCATCAGGAAACCTCTTTCCTAATTTTAGAGAAGCCAAAAACATTCTATAAGTAATAAAATTCTACAAAACACAATGAGAAGTATGCATGTTAATAGAATAATATTACCAACAAACAAACCACGTTTTGATTTTTCCTTACTGTCCTTCTACAATTGGATGGTTTTTTGCCATCACTGAATGCAGACATAAGGTGTGATGAAAAGCATACACAAGTTAATTTTGTTCTTGCAAGAGAATCGAAAAATAACAAGTGTTGCCAAAGGTTTGCACAAGCAGTTGCATATTTTGTTATTAATAAAATTTTTGGGAATTTATATATTTTTAGGGTTCCGTACACAAAGTGTAAAAACGAAACCCTATTGTTTTCGCTACAATGTCTGTCCGTCTGTCCGTCTGTCAGCGCCTTTTATCTCTGGAACCGTAATAGGTAGACTCTTGAAATTTTCACAGATGATGTATAGTTGTTGCCGCTATAGCAACAAATACTAAAACTTATAGGGTGTTCCAATAGAGAGGTGTTATTTACGAAAATGTGTTTATTTCTTGAACTGTAGGAGGGATACACTTGAAATTTACAAACAGTTATTAAAACTTAGTTCACTATATAACCAAGTATAAAAAAATAAAACTAAAAATTAAAGGGTGTTCCGATAGTGGTGTGAAATGCATGTATAAGGCATAAGTTTTAAACCATAATAGGTAGACTCTTGAAATTTTCACAGAAGGCCGCTATAACAACAAAAAATTATAACTTATAGGGTGTTCCGATAGAGAGGTGTTATTCACGAATATGTGTTAATTTCTTGAACTGAAGGAGGCGAGGCATACACTAAAAATTTACAAACTGTAATAAAATCGTAGTTCGCCTCATATACAAGTATAAAAAATAAACCTAAAAATTAAAGGGTGTTCCGATAGTGGTGTTATTTTGACTTATAAGGCCTAAGTTTTGAATCATAATAGGTAGAATCTTGAAATTTTTACAGAAGGTGTATAATTTTGGCCGCTATAGCAACAAATACTAAAACTTATAGGGTGTTCCGATAGAGAGGTGTTATTCACGAATATGTGCTTATTTCTTGAACTGTAGGAGGAATTCACTAAAAATATGCAAGCACTAAATTAAAATTAGTTCGCTATATAAACAAGTCTGAAAAAAATAAACCTAAAAATTAAAGGGTGTTCCGATAGTGAAGTGATTTGCATGTATAAGGCCTAAGTTTTGAACCATAATAGGTAGACACTTGAAAATTCTACCAAAGGTGTATAACTATGACCGCTATAGCAAAAAATACTAAAACTTAAAGGGTGTTCCAATAGAGAGGTGTTATTTACGAATATGAGTTTATTTCTTACAAACAGTAATTACAACTTAGTTCGCTTTATAAACAAGTCTAAAAAAATAAACCTAAAAATTAAAGGGTGTTCCGATAGTGGTGTGCTTTGTATGTGTAAGGCCTAAGTTTTGAACCATAATAGGTAGACTCTTGAAAATTTTACCAAAACTGTATAACTGCGGCCACAATAGCAAAAAAATACTAAAACGTAGGGTGTTCCAAAAGTGACGTGTTATTTACTTTTATGTCTTTTTTTTGAGCTGTAAGAGGAAACCACTTACAATTTGCAGACTGTAATTAAAACTATGTTTGTTTTATAAACAAATATACAAAATTGAACTTAAATATTAAAGGGTGTTCCAATAGTGACGTGATCTGCATGTATATATCCTAAGTTTTGAATGAATAGGTGGAATCTTGAAATTTTTACAGGAGGTGTATAACTATGTCCACTATAACAAATAATAAAAATTAAAGGGTTTTCCGCCAGTGACGTGATTTGCATGTATAAAGCCGTATTTCTTAAACCGTAACAGGTAGACTCTTGAAATTTTGTACAGAAGATGTGTTGCCACGGCCGATATGACAATTACTAAAAATTAAAGGGTGTTCCGACAGTGACATGTTTTTCACTTATAGTGATTAATTTTTTAATCGCAATAAGTAGACTCCTAATATATTTATAGAAAGGAAGTTGCCATGGCCAATATAATGAATAATAAAATTAAAGGGTGTTCCGACAGTGACATGATTTTATAAACCGTAATAGATACCCTCTTGAAATCTTTACAGTAGATGTGTTACTTGCGCCGCTATAACAAATACTTAAAATTGAAGTGTGTCCATTAGTAACGTGTTTTTCACGAATATTACTACCGCAATAGGTAGGCTCCTGATATTTTAATAGAAAGTGTATTACCATGGCCGCTATAAAATCAATTACGTATTAAAATTGAATTAAGATGCAATTTTCGCAAATATTACTTTAATTTTAAAAGTTAATGGTGTCTCATAAGACATAAAGAAATAAACAACTGGAATTTTTAAATTATACTGAACACAGTACGGAACCCTACGTGTGTGAGTCTAACTCGCACTTGACTAATTTATTTATTTAATATTATGCTAATTACCCATTTTTCCATTTTTTAAAGCTGAAAAGACGATTTTTTTAATTTTTAACGGGAAATTGACGATTATTTTTTAAATTGGCCTGGCAGCCCTGGGCATAGGAGCGTCGGCTGCTTCCCATAAAAAGTATTAAATAACTCCCATATATGTGATAAACTATAATGAGAGTCTCTATGTACGACTTACTCTGAATGCATGGTGAATTATCAGAAGAAACATGAATGGAACAAGAGAGCGAAAGGGCTACTCCACACACAAAGTAGTTAGTACTCATCTGCTATCTATAATAGTAAGAGTCTTTAGGTTTGGTATGGGTTAATTTTGAAAGAAGACTGCGATAAAGGACAAAGCAAAACTGATGGAATAAGCGTAAGGTAAACTACATACAAAGTGTCAATAAATTATTCTATATCTGGAGAACTATAAAAGTATAAATCCTTAAACTTGGGGCGTGTAAATTTTTAATACAAGAAAAATACAGCCAGAAAAAAATTAGAGTTATCAACTATCTCACAAAATGCTAAAATACTGAAAGTCCTCAACGTACAACGTCAGGCAAAAAAACTGACGGAATACCCCGATACAAATGCAATAAACTGGGTTTTTTTTCGCAAATATAGCAATGCAGAATACGGCAGTTATCGTTGAGCATTTCTAAAGTACAAACACTTAGTCAACTACATATATGTATGAATATATTTTAATGCAACATGACTTATAGATTTTTGAATAAAATACTTAAATATAATATTTAAACTTCAAGCCGATGAACCTATTGGATGGAAAATTTCATGTTTTGGGATGTTTCCTGTTGCCATTTCAAACAAAATAAATACATAATTATAAAAGAAGAAAATGGTTCGATATTTTGTTCTTAACTGTTACAGAAGTAGCTTACATGTTTCCAGTTTAATAAATTTTTGTGTTGTGGAAAAATGTTATCCCAATGTAACAAATTTTTGTTATTTGTTACTCATTACCTTGTTGTTTAAGGCAAATTCTACAGCTTTCGGCGGGTTTCAAGCTTTTTATTAAGTCAAAAGAAATTCTATTCTTTCACGCGGTTTCGCGGTGTTTAAACATTTGTATTTCTTACCATCATTTTTACTGTCATTAGTTCAGTATTTTTAGTTTTGCTTTATGCATTTTGATCCCTGATACTGTTATACGAGTAATAAACTGCGGTTGTTGCTTCTCTTGCCGTGGTTAATTAAATTAACATTTAATTACCCTTTTTTTACTTAATTGTAACTTTTATTTAAATATTTTTCTTTATAAATACAGCAGATTAAACTGATATAAAACTGAATAATTATTTGAACACGAGAGTAATTTTTGAAAAAAGGGAAAGTAAGGAAGCATTATATAGTGGAGCCACACTGTGGGACATATTGCAAAAAGACGGCCGAAGTCCTTTATTTATGACACTGGTTAGAAAATTTAGAATTCTTATATTAAACACATAGACACTTGAAAATCTCAGAAGCCAAATTGTGAATTCGGTTCTTTTATTTATGTTTTTTAATTTTGCTTTAAAAAACCGATCTATAGATATAGATTAAAGCACTGCATGAGTAGACAAATGCAGCTAAACAGACACTCATTAAAATATTTCATTGAATGCATGTCTGTTCATAGCAACAACTAATGATGAGTGCAGAATAATAAACAGCGAAGACCAACGTGCTTGAAGTTTGAATAGGTATGAGTAAAAGTTGAACATAATAATAGTTTTTTGCTTTGAGTAACACAGGAACACACTTCCAGTGTAGAAACGAAAAGCACGGCATTTTTGCAAAAAAAATTTTGATTTTGTTGGAGCTATAAGTAGTTTTTCTCTATAATAATGAGGATAATGCTCATTGGTGATAGTTAAAAGTGGTTTTTAGCTTACTTTTAATAACGAAAAACTTTTTATCGCTTCAACAAAATCCTAACTTTAGCTAAAGGCAAGTTATAATAATGGGTTTTAAGTCTTATAAAAAAGTTCTACAAAAATAGTAAACAAAACTCACTGAGTGTTTTGAAAATGAGACGAGTAATCACTAGTACAAAACGTTTATTTTACTCGGTCAGCTCATTGCGTTTATGATACGTACAGACATTTCTTCGCTAATAATATGGTATGAGCCGACATGTGTTCAGTAAGCTAGTTGTCTTCAAGTATGACCACTTGCGAATGAGTTTATGTGAACATCCATTATTAAATGATAAACAGTAATAAGGTTTACTGTGGTAATCGATATGAAATTCAGAGCACCAATTTTTGGAATTTTTTTTCTGTCTGCCATCACGTAAAAACCACTGGATGTATTTGAATAAAATTTTGTTGGAAGGTACCTTATTACCACGGTTCGAATAAAGAATACTTTTTCCCGCAACAATGTATCAACTCCAAGAGAAAATAGAGATAATTACCATTTTGCCGATTTAAATGATTATTTATTTATTTTTATTTACATATATAAACGGGTGTTAGATATTATTTACTTTACAAGAATATAATTTTATACAAAACCTTTGATACCACATCCCCCGGGGGAACAAACTGTCACTGCAGCATTCCAAGCGCTTTGACGATGTGCTCTGTGGAAAAATGAGGGCACCATACGCCAGGTTCCTTAAAACTTAATCTGGAAGAACAGGTCTGTTTTATTATGGGTTCTTTTCGAGGACCGATCAGGGTCCAAACGACTTGTACAACGGGAACCGGTAGCCCCACAGGGAGCCGCTCCTCTCTGTGGCCGGTTGTTAGTGAGGTTTTCTTTGGGGGTTCACGTGGTGGCTGTAGCCATGTTCTAAAGGGTGAGCCATTTCGAGGTACTTTTTTTCAATAGTCTTTTTTGACATATCACGTGTGAGTCGTATCATGCTGTCATGTTATGTTTGATTAGTATTGTTTGGCTTTTCATAAAGGAAAGTTTTACGCCAGAATCGCTTCGCTCTGTGGGCTCTTGAAAAGTTCCAAGATGATCCGACGTTTTCGATGCAAATTTTGTTTAGCGATGGGGCCCATTTCTGGCTCAATGGGTATGTAAACAAACAAAATTGCCGCATTTGGGACGAAGAGCACCCTGAAGATATTCAAGAGCTGCCACTTCATCCATAAAAAACAACGGTTTGGTGTGGTTTGTGGGCAGGTGGAATCATCGGTCCATATTTCTTTTATAATGATGCCGGTGCGAACGTAACCGTCAATGGCGACCGTTATCGTGCCATGATAACCGACTATTTGATTCCTGAAATTGAAGCTCGTGATCTCGGCGACATTTGGTCTCAGCGGCGCCACTTCCCACACATTGCATTAATCAATGGATTTATTGAGAGAACATTTCGGTGAGCACATAATTTCACGTGTTGGACCGGTCGATTGACCACCAAGATCGTGTGATATCACACCGTTAGACTTTTTCCTGTGGGGATATGTAAAGTCTAAAGTTTATGAGGACAAACCCGCTTCGAATCAAGCCTTGGAGGAAAACATCACGCGTGTCATTCGCCAGTTACCAGTCGAAATGCTCGAACGAATCGTCGAAAATTAGACTCAGCGGATGGACCATCTGCGACGTAGCAACGGCCAGCATTTGATAGACATAATCTTCAAAAAATAAATGCCAAAGAACGTTCTTTCAACTGATAATGAACATTCTCCATTAAATTTGAATTTTCTGTGTTTTTTCTTTAAAAAAGTAGGGAACCTCGAATTTACTGTGCAGTGCATTTTTGTGCGGTATGAGTGCTATCACACACGGCACCGTATCGTACACAATGGGGGTGCTAGTATACACTTTCTATTAACTCGGTGGTAAGACCACTAAGATCCAACACGGATAGGTGCCGATGGTAATCTTGATCACATTCTTTAAATTTTGTGCTGAAGAGGATTTACCGATCTAGAAAATACATTATTTTGTTTAGTGTTTGATGTAAATGCGTTATATCATTCAAATTTAACAAAAACAATAAGTATTTTGTTGTTGGATTTCACAAAAAAGCTATGATGTTATGCACTTGCACTTTTGCAGGACCATTTGCATCGAACACTAAACTCCGCTATTATATTCTAGTAGTATCCAGTTTTTTATTTTTTCTTTATAAAAATTAACTTAATCCTGAAAAATTATTAATACTTTTATGAAAATAGTTCAAATTAAATCAAACAGTTTCTAGCCATCACCTGTAAAATATAAATGAATAATTTCTCATATTATATTTCTCTATAAAATTTATTAAAAAAGTAAAATGATTACAATTGAAACTACCCTGTACATAGATACAAACAATGCTGAAGAAGGAGGAAGCGATCCAGAAAATGGATTACATTTTGCTTGTGCCTTTTTTCTGTTATCTCTTTATAATAATGAACTTAAGCCTGAAAATTTAATAATAAAATTCCCTTATTTTATTTCAATACAACAAACCAATACAATTTAACCTGGTAACCAGGGCGAAAAATTGTATCTTTAACCGTCAAAATCCATATAAAAAAATTGATAATTTTCACCTTAATATTTCCCGTTCGTAGTGAGGCTACCTGATTAATGTGCCTTGCTGGTAACCTTAGCAACCACTAATGACAATAATTTGTTTACAAATAAAACATCAATTCAAATGAAAAAAATATTTATTTAAAATTTTTTCAACATCAATTTTAAACTAAATTTTAGAAATAAAAATAAATAAATTTTAAAAACACTATTAACCAATCAACACTTACTGATTGAATTAAAAAAAAAATTGAAATACAAATAAAAAAGGAAACAAATTACAAAAAGTAAAAAGCCAATATGGTAAGTAACAAAAGTGAGAAAATTGTAAAAACAAACAGAAAAACAGCTCAAAAATCTTTGTAACAAACAAGCAATTTGTTGAACAAAATTTTAAGTCCTTCTTTAATATTGTTAAAAACAACTAAGATCCCTACAGAGGATGTTAAAAGAAATAAAGGATTAACTCCCATTAAGAAAACAAGAAAGAATACAAAAAAAAATGTAAAGAACTTTACTTTTAAATCAGTTCATGAGTGAAAACGGCATAAAGAACAAGGATAAAAATGTTGTTCCTTGTAGAACTGTGAAACAACAGCTGTTTACAATCATTCAGAACCTTTGACCAATTACTATCATCAGAGTTACCATTATAATCGTGTTAAAATCTTGTAGTTTTACTCGAAACTGTTTGCAGTCGTATTACAAGTGTTTGTACGAGAGCTTTCCAAATCATTAATACATTTCTCCATTCATTCATAGCTGATGTGGCATGAAGGCTGTGTTGTAAGGACTTTACATTGGAATTAAAATACGACGTATTGAATTGCAGGAAAAGATAACTGATCATACAAGAATTTCAATTGAATGTGGTTTATAACGAAATAATTTCAAGAACGATTACAACACTAATTCTGTGGTACAACATTTACTAGTCAATATTGATACATACGAGGTGTGTAAATTAAGTAATGAGACTGATTTTCTAGTGTTCCAGTTGGCAACACTGGTGACGTGGTACGTAGAGGGGCAAACAAAGAAACATCTGATACGAGTCTAGTACAAGTTTGAACACTCTAGAGTTGTTGCGCTGTTCATTTAGAATTATTTGTAAGAAAGGTTTTTTTAGTGGGTTAAAGGGATGAGTGACATCAATTTCGAACAACGTTGTGCGATCAAGTTCTGCTTCAGACTTGCATACAGTGCAACAGAAACATTCGGAAAACGGCGTCAGGGGTATGGAGACAGTGTTTTTTTCGAAAGCCCAGGTTTTTAGGTGGTTTAAGGCATTTTCAGAAGCAAGGCATTGAATTGAAGACGAGCCTCGTAGCGAAAGGCCTTATTGTTCAAGAAACGATCAAAATGTTGGCAGAATCGGCAATCTTGCGCGTTCCGATCGTCGTTTGACAGTCTGAAATTTGAATTTGACTCACACAACAGTTCTTCAAATTTTGACCAATGAATTTGGGGTGAGAAAAATTTTTTCAAAAATGCTTCCGAAAAATCTTTCACAAGAGTAAATTTGGGGTGAGAAAAATTTGTTCAAAAATGGTTTCGAAAACTCTTTCACAAGGGCAAAGGACACGAGTTTTTGACGAGTAAAACACATTTCTGTGGCTTCTCAGCCTCCATATTCACCCGACTTGAGTGCAGGTGATTGTATCTATTCCCAAAATTGAGAATTCATCTAAAAGGACGCCATTTTGGGACATTGGAGAATATTCAAATAGCCTTAACCGACAAACTAAAAGCTATCCGAGTTCCAGCACTGCTATAAGGAATGAAAGAACTGCATCAGTAACCCAACAGCTAATTAAAAACAATCATATTTATTCTGCAAACATCGATAGGCTATTGGCTGAAAAAAGAAAAATTCGCAGAGAATGGCAATCACACAGATCTCCTCAACTTAAAAGCAGACTTAAAGAATGCACGAAACGGTTACGAGAATTACTGGAATCCCGAAGAGTAGCATCCCTGAAAAACTATTTAGAAGACCTTGACCCAACTCCTCAATCAGATTATTCTTTATGGCGTGCGTGTATAAACCTTCAAAGGCCAGTTGTACATAAGTTTCCCTTGCGAACTTCGTCTGGAGAAGAGGCGAGGCAAGTAATGATACCGTAAAAGGCAATCTATTTGTTCGTTCCTCGTTTAGCTCGCAAAATTATTCTTTTTTATTTCTAACGCCATTTTACGCCTTGAGTACTTTCCTTCAGATTAGATTAGAAGGTTGCGTTAATAACTATGATTCCTAAACCAGGAAAAGACCACACTGTAGTTACTTTGAAGGAGACAATGTGAATTTGTAATTTAATTACAATAAAAAAAATAAGGAAAAATCAGTCTCATTAGTTAATTTACACACCTCGTATATTGATCAGGTCATTGTATGGGCGCTACCTTCATAACCTAATTTTTAAAAAGGGGTTGACTGTTCCTTTATTCCCAGCTAAATTTAAACGAGCTTAAGATTGCTTAACACTTTTCTTTTTATTATTTAATAATTTCAAAAATCATTTTACATAATTTTAAGTCCTTCGTGTTTATTTTTTTATTTTATACATGTTTTCCCTGACTTCATGGTCGACAAAGCCTTCTCTGCCTAAAAGCAAAAACAAGAGCAGTAAAATTGTATTTGCGATTTTTTCTTTTCTTTTTTGAATAATTTGCAGCCATAAAATATGCAATAAGCCAACATCTGTTGCGAGATATTATTTTCAAAGCCGCGTCATCATATTATTTAAACACATTTTTTTCGCTTTAAATCCAGCAATAAGGGTACGAAATGGCTATTGAAGAGCAGGTTGGTTATTTAAAACTTCTGCAAATAAATAATCAATATTTTTTAAGATTTTAAATCATTTGTGCCTTTATGTTGTACTTGCAATATTTTAGTGCTTTCCTAGTGGACAATGTGTTAAACTTTGCAGTTAATGAACCCCTTGAAATCAACTTCTCTGCTCCATAATTTATTTTTATTCATCATATACATATAAATACTTTGTTAAATGTAAAAAGGGAATTGTTCCTTATTTTTGTTATTGTTCTACATATAGCACTGACATGCATACATACATACATACATACATGTGCATAAAAAAAGAAATTTTCCAACAAATTTAAGTGAAAAGTAGCCTTAAGCTAAACTACTGCTCGACAAGTAATCTGCCAGCAATAAACAAATTGTTGTAATGTAAATAATTTTTAATATTGAAACAACAAAATTATATAAAACAACTAAAAAAATATTTTGGCACTTCTTATGTTTAATATTTTAACAAAAGACCTTGACTACTCGTACAACAGAGAATATAATGCCCAAGTATTTTAATAAAAATGAAAGTTATATGCACTTTAATCCTTTGACTATAGTATACTATTTCATGCAGAGAATCTGCTCGAAACACAGTAAAATAATAATTACATTTTAATATTTAAGCTGTCAAAGATTTATTGTTTAGCCTTGAAATGTTTAAATAAAATAATTACAATATGTTTTTTGAGATTTTCCAAGAGAACTACTACTACTTTAAATAAGGGCTTTAATTTTTCGTTATTACATAAATGGCAAAAAATATACTTTAATTACAAACATTATTTATGTCTAAATGTATGCCTTATATTATGTTGTTACCAAGATTTCTTTTGCACACAAGCTAAAGCAAATTATACATTTATTTAAAATTTATTTAAAATTGTTTTTACAAGAGCCATATTAACTACGATTTGTATTTTTTTTTTTTTTTGTTCAGCCACCCAAAAAGAAAGGAAAAAAGGGCAAAGCAAAGCCAAGTAAGTACTACAATATTTTATTTTTTCACAATCTTTTTCCGAACACTTTTTACATTATTACCAAAAAAAAAATAATGTGTGCACATTAAAGTGATAAATTTTAAAGAAACTCGTGACTGCTAAAAACATTCAATAACCATTATCATTGCAACACTTCCGTTTCCTGATTTGTTATCTTGATAATCTTTAAACATATCGCGCTGATTCAACAATAGTGTATTAAATCTTATATTTATAACTTTCAGTATAGGCAAAATACTTTTTAATTTTATATTAATCTATACATATAATAAAGTAGTAACTCATTTTCATCTGTCTGTCTGTCTTCTTTTCATTTACGTTCGCATCACATAAAATCTACTAGATGGATTTTAACAAAACTTCACAAGGAGGTACCTATGTATCCTGGTCCCAATATAGGATACTTTTTTTCCGCAAAAATATCTTATTTCCAAGAGAAAGTGGAGTAAAAGCAGTGAAAGTACGCAGTTGAACTAACCGGATATGAATCGTTTATTTTTATAAAGTAAAAAAATACATAAACTGATATGTAGCATATCTTAAGGAGGAACTAAGTACTGCTTAGTACAGCATGGCACCTTTAATTTTTAAAAGTTGTATATTTTAAAATACAGATCGTTTTAACTACTTAGTACGGCACGGCACCTTTAATTTTTGATATTAAAACACAGATGGCGCTAAAACATATGAACTACTTACTGCCAATTGAATAAAATTTGTATTTGTTTAAGTCGCGTACGTGTTGTATAATTTGATTATTTTGATTTTTTTTTTTTTTTTTTTTTGTTATTTAGCCTTAATTTTTAAAATTTGGTAAGAATACTACGACTTGAGTGTGGCTATAAAATTCTGTTATTGTTAGTTTCTTCTTAGTTAGTTGCATTTTTAGTTGCTACTCTATATAAGTAAGTATTACAAGAGGTTTGGAATACTTTCAAAGCAAAACATTATCAGGACGCACACGACGTCGCGGGCACAGCTAGTATTATAATAAAACTGAAACAGAAATGATTCTGTACTTAAATTTTTTGGTAAAATTTTATTGCCACCAAGTTTTGGAATTTCTGTCTGTCACGTAAAAACTACTGGATGCATTATAAGAAAATTTTGTGGTACCTTATAAGGATTTAAATATAGGATACTTTTTCTCATAAAAATATATCATTTCCAAGAGAAAATACAGATAAAATAGTGAAAGCATGCAATTTTACCATTTTAATGGTACTGAAAACGTGCCAACACCTTTTATTTTTTAAGCGTGTCATTTTAGACACTACTTACAGAACTCTACAATAATTCCAAAAACATTTTATAAAAAGACTACATTGCAACACCCTGAGTAACTACCCAGGGATGGATACCTATTTATAAAGTTAATACATAAACCATATCTTATGCACTAAAAAAGTAAGGATCTTAAAATTTGGTTACTTTCCAAGCATTGTAAGGATTCTGAGGACGTGGCGGGCACTGCTAATAATAAATAAATTTAACTACACTATCCCTTATCAAAGAGCGGTCGATACAATGGACGAATTTTATAGTGCATAGTAATTAACCCTGTATGTCGACTTTTCGTCTTACTCTAAAATTTTTATGGTGGACTCACTAAGTCACATTACAAATTATATGTAAATTTTAAGAAAATTAAAAAACACTTTCTCAAAAATTTTAATAAACCTTTTTTCTAATATAAAAGCAAATTTTTTTAAAAATATGTGTTTTTCATGATTGATATCAAATTAAATCGTATGAAATCCCCTTTAAAATGAGTTATTGCTCAACTTCCTAAGGCTTATAGAACTGGAACTGAAGCATATTTAGTCCTCGAGCGCATATTCAAAAAAAACCCGATATTTTATTATTTTCATAAGCTAAAAAAACTGTAAGAGATAAAAAGTTTTTTAAAATTATATTTCGATTCAGGGAGTCAGGGAATGAATATAAATAAAAAAAAGTTTCAATAAAATCTGATGTAGTAATTTTGAGTGAGTTGCTGTTTTGATATGGAATTACCCAAGTGCGATATATCTATGCATAAATCGTTTTTTATATAATTTTATTAAAAACTTGTTTTCAATGCCATCTTACGTCTTGAGTACTTTCCCACAGAATGGAAGGTCTATTTGATTACTATGATTCTTAAACCAGGAAAAGACCATACAAAAGTAGAATGATACTGATCCATAAGCATTTTATCAAACATATTACAGCTGTTTGAGAGAATATTAATAAGCTGAATCCAATACTTAGCGCGAAAGGATGTATTCCGAACCATCAATTCGGCTTCAGAAAACAACATAGTACTCGTACGATCCAACAAACACACAGATTCGCTAATGTAATTAAAAAGACCTTTGAAGAAAGAAAATACCGTTCTGCGCTTTTTATCGACGTTTCTCAAGCCTTCGATAAGGTTTGGCACGAGGGCCTAATATATAAGTTAAACCTGAACTTAGCCGAAAACTTGTATAAGCTCTTAAAAGATTATTTAACGAATCGCAAGTTTTTACTAAAAGAAGGTGACGTTTTAAGCTCGCCACAGCTCATTGAAGCCGGAGTTCCCCAAGGTAGTATTTTGGGACCAATTTTATATTTACTGTACACATCAGATATGCCAATTAGCACCCAAGTCCACACATCAACATTTGCAGATGACACAGCCTTTTTAAGTATTCATGAAAGCGCCCAAGTAGAGTCACATTATTTACAAGACCATATACTCAAATTGGAAAAATGGATGAAAAAATGGAGAATAAAGGTGAATGAACAAAAATGCATTCATGTAACTTATACACTGCGTAGGGACTCATGCTCTCCTATTCGCATAAATAACCAAATGATACATCTTGATGGGCGCCTTACTTGTAAAAGCCACATAGATTTCAAGTTAACACAAATGAAATTAAAAGCAATACAACTAAATTGGCATATTGTCAGAAACTCCTCCCTGAGCTTAGATTGTTAACTTCTTCTGTACAAGTCGATCTTCAAATCAATTTGGTGTTTTGGCATTCAATTATGGGGTACTACCTCAGTTAGCAATGTAGAAAAAATTCAAAGGCGCCAAAATAAGATTCTACGTATGATCACAGTTGCTCCCTGGTATATAAAAAACTCAAACATCCGCAAAATCCATCGAAACATGCAGTAACGTATTTAAAGAAGCTTGAATCTCATCCAAACCCTTTGGCGCGTAACATACTAAGTGAACCTGGTTACATTCGCCTAAAAAGAAGAGATACTGCTTTTCTTCGCCGTACATTAGAGGGATGACCCGCTAATGATTGCAAAAACCGTGAAGCAAACATTATTTTTGTCTAGAAACAGCTGGTATTAAAAAGTATATTTTTTTATTTCCGACTTAAGATATGAGTAATTATTGTTAGTTCAAAAATATTGAAGATGCAATAAATAATAAATGAACTCAAAAAATTAAACACTTAAAAAGAGAATATAGATACAACTTACGTCATTTGCCATAATGAACATAACAATGATACATAAATAATTCAAAAAAGAAAGAATTGATAGGATTTCTATGTATTTCTATGTATTTAATTTTAAGGGCCTGTTTTTATAAAATAAAACTTTCTCACATGTAGGTTTCGTTTTCAAGCGATAAAGCTTTAAATTTGGTTATTATAAAACATTTAAAAATTTTCGTTTTTTTTTTTCATTTTGAAGTATAGAAATCTTTTATACACTAAAAAAGTTATCTGCCTTAAATCAACTAAAAAAAATACTATAATTCAAAATTCAGTTAAACCAGAATAGTTTTTATTTGTTAAACAACCAACCGAATAAAATCCGTAAAACAAATGTTTTTTCAATTAATAAATTAATTATTTAGGCTTAAGTTCTTAATTATAAAGAGATAAAGAAAAATTAGATACCAGCAAAGCAGAATGCATTTTCTAGACAGCTATGTCCGTCATCAGTACTCTTCGTATCGATCTACCCGGTAGTTTTAATTGTTATTAATTTTCTATTTAAACAAAGAAATAGAATCTGAGAAATTTTAATTTTTAATTATATTTCATAGAAGATAGAGCTTTTTGAGATTGTTTTACACTTGTAAACTCTTTTTCTTTTTTATATTATACTACCAAGTAAACATTTTTCTTTATTTTTATTCTTTATATATTTTCTTTTTTATTTGAAAATGGTATATATCTGTCTTGCTATTAGCTATCCTTTGGATAGCAATTAACAACAATTAGATATTTTTTATTTTACAAATGTATATTTTTGATTATTAACACAATAGTGTTGAAGTTAACAATGTCAAAGCCGTGCCCGCTCTGTGAAATTATATGAATTTTATTTGAACTATTTTTTAATTAATAAATTAATTATTTAGGCTTAAGTTCTTAATTATAATTAATATTATAATTAAGAACTTAATTATAATTATAATTAATTAAGTTCTTAATTATAATATTATTTATAATTAAGAACTTAAGCGAAATAATTTATTTATTAATTCAAAAATAGTTCAAATAAAATTCATACAAATATTTTTTCTTTAAATTAAACTTGCAAAAAAGAAAACAGCACGTTCCGTTGGAATCACTGATTTTGCGTTTGTTTTTTAAATGCCAGTCTAATAAATGTAACAACAAATACCATTAAAATCAACAAAATTTCTATCGTTTTAGATAAATTTCCTTTATTTTCAGTTAGATATATTTCAAATAATAAAGAAAATAAGCGAAAAAGATAATTGCAACGCAAATCGGTTTAAAAATAAACGTTAAAATCAGTTAAATATTTTTTTCTCTTCATTTTTAATGTTTATTTATTTAGAAATAATTTTACGAAATACTTTTTTGATAAACTTCAATCAGTTATTGTAAAAATATTATGAGCGTAGAAACCAAAAATAAATTAAAAAATGTAAAGCTCTTTTTTGTCCCTCACATGAAAAATACTAAAACGCATGGTAGAAAAATAGAAGGTAGAGCCCAAGGCCAATTGAATACTAGCTAAAACTGATAGCCCAGGTGAATATCTTCTTTTATATGTGTTTTTTACCCTCTTATGTCAAAATTTGTTTACAGTTTCTCTGCGACACATTTTAATAAATAAAATTTATTGCACTCCAAGAATATGTTCTTTTATTTTTATTTTTCACGTGTTTTTCACTTTTTACTTTAAATACTATAATTTATTTTGTAAAAAACTAACAAAACTTTTGTGTTTTGTCTAACAAATTATCTATATTTTTATTTTCTTTGGGTTTTTGACAACTGTGGGTGTTTTTCGCAAACAAAATTCCTGTGGTTGTTTTTGTTGTAGCATTGCGATTACCTAGTATTCAATTCACCTTGGTAGAGTCATTCTCTCTTTTTTTTGTGACAATTAACCTTTGACAAAAATAAGGATTATGACATTTCCGTTAAAATTGTGCTACCGTATCGATTATTATCAGGGACGTAACAATAATAAGATAAATCATAAAAAAGTCATTTTTAACCATTAATATTGATAAATTTATAAAATGGTTATAATTAACGATTTCTATAAGATATATTTTATTCTGGTCATCGCAACTAATTTTAGTGAGAGTTTTTTTTTTGGTTATAAATAACCATTATATCTACCAACATTTTTTTTGATTGCAGTTAACCATTATATCAATCGAAAAGATTTTTTGGTGAAAAATAACCATACATAAGTTTTTCTTTTCCTTTTTGGTTATCATATCTATATAAATAAAATCAAATGTCGATCATTGGCAATCGCAACACTTAAGAATAAGTTGTTGTCATACTGAATTTTTTATATGAATTTACTGATTTTCTTGAGACAAATTCAGTATAAGTAAATTTTTATTTTGATTTTTGTATTGTCAATGATAACCAAAACAAAGAAATTATTTTTATAATTGTTATTTCTAACCAAAAAACAAATCTGTTGACAAAATGGTTATTTAAAATAAAAAAAAAATTTTTTGTTGATATAATGGTTACTTATAACCAAAAACAAATATTTCTTACTTTAATTGCTTACGATAACCACATAATATATAAGCAATGATAATGGTTAAAAATAACCAATATTAAATAAAGTGAACTTTTAACTAACCTTTTTATCTGAAATAAAAAATTAACAATTATGTTCGGTCCCTGAGTATTATACATCCCCTTTTTTGTTCTTTTTTGAAATTTGTTTTAAAACAATTTATTGAAAAATCAAATAAAGAAAAAATATTTCAATTTTTGTAAAAGCGTAGAAATTGGAAAATAAAATTCAAATAAATAAAAAAAAATTTTATTTAAACTTTATAGGAGTTTTTAAAAAGGTTTCATTACCTTTTAAAATGATATTATTGATATTATGTAAAAATGAGATGAGTATTTCAAAACTGCCAATGCACAAAAAATTTTTGCAAAGACAAAAATATAAACTTTTTCAAATTACCTGCCTTGGCACACATTCGCATGCAGTGGCTAGAGACTTGTAAAATTTGTGAAGCAGACTTGCCAGCAGAACCATTGGTGTGTTCGCCGATGTGTCGCGATTTTGTTCCTTAATTTTAAAGCGGCCTAGATACGATTAAAATGCTGGATGTCAAACTCTTGTGTGTATGTGGCTGGATGCTTTGAGGAACACATGCTGGATGACTCGTCAATAATTAATTTTTAATTTGATTTTGTGTTGTGAACATCCTGCTACAAGTATCACAACAAAAAACATTTGTTTATCATTTACATTACGTCCACATAAATAAATTCTACGACTTCTTTCTTTTACTTCCGGCATTTTGAAAAATGAAAAATTTGTATGTGATTTAAGAACAGACACTTCAAAATGTGAAATTCAGCACAAAAATCAATATTTTTTTCATCTAGCATCGTCTGTGTAGCACATACAAATATATTTCCGAAAATCCTTCACAATGCTTGATGATTATTATGATCGTGTCGAGGCCGCTTAAAGAATATTTATTGTTTAACTTTCAATGCAAAAAATGTTACAATGTACCATAGTGTCTACAAACTGGGATAAACTTTGACATAATATGTGAGAAAACGCCGGCAGAATAACGCAAATGATTTGTTGAAATTGTACTCAATCTCAAGCAATAGGAACAATATTGAATTCGATGGTCTGTGAAATTTCGCTGGTTCTATAATTTCAAAAATGAGCCTAACAGAATATATTTTATGATATAATTTATACTGTTGTTAATTTGTATAAGCCAAAATCTTATTTTTTGAAGTCTTTGGAATATTTAAATTCAGTATTATTAAAATTTAACGGAAATTCTTTATCAACAAGTCAAAATTATATGTCAAAGTTATTAGACTTAACAAAATCAAATTCGGATGTAAAAATTATTAAAAAAATTTTTTGGGTAGAAAATTCTTTAAAATTAGATATTTAAATCGTAGTTTAAAACTACACAAATACATACATATGTATGTATATGTAAATAAAAAGTTCTACATAATCACTTTTAAAAAGTGAACAATGTGTTTTTATCAAGATTTTAGAAATTAATGATCAGCATGAAATATTTCAATATTAGTAATTAATATTACTAACTTACTTAATTTTCTATTAAAGAATTACATTTTTTTCAAAACTTTGTGGGAGTTGTTTACCCTTTTAATTGTGTGGCAACGCTCATGTACTTTTGGCAAAAAAATTAAACTCAAAAATCCTTATTTTTGTAAACTAAAATTTGATTGCAACTACCTTCTTTTTTTATATCATGCTAAAACGTAAATGTTTTTTCTTTCGCTTTTTTACGAAAGAACATATTTCATTTTATAAAAACAGGACCTAAGTAGAAGATTAACACTGTAAAAAAAAATTACAAACTGCCAGAGTGTCTTTATGCGCTATTTCCCACTTTAAAAATAACACTTGATATTATGTGATATTTTCCGCCTAAAAAAGATCCTTGAAATCAACGTGGCATTGTCTACCTGGAAAATTTCACTTGATATCAAGAGCGGCCCCTCAGGCAGGCATGTTGGCTTTCCGAAGGTCTCGTAAGTCACCTTATGGATGAGTCTATATAAAACTATCCAACGTCTTGAGTAGGTAAGATGATAAGCTAATGTTGTTATAGCCCGTTCAGGCTGCCAAGAAATTAAGTCATTTCGTGATTTCGGCCGAAATCAACTTGAAATTACGTAATTTTGCATACATTTTACCATTGCCCAAATTAACTCATTCTACTTAATTTCGTCGAAATTAGCTTGAAATTACGATAGACAACGCTGGTTTTGTATAAAAAGCTAAATTTTTTGGCAACTATGACCATATTTACAACCGTGAAAGTGCGTTTTTGTCAAAAAAAAAATTAAAAGCCAAATGAAATAATGGAAATATATCCATACTTGTACAATAATTTTGTTGTAGTGCTGTTTTTAATATTCGTGTACATATTTTATATTTTATATTTTAAATTAATACGAAAGTGTTGTGCGAAAGCTTTTTGCTAAAGAAATAAATTATACAAATACAACTGCATGATCAGCTGTTTGCGAAATTAACTCAAATGTCAAAAAGCCCAGTATGAACACTATAGATTTCGTTCGTAATTTCAGCTCGAAATTACTTAATTTCGTGGCAGCCTGAATGGGGTATAAAACAGAAAATTATAGAATGTCCCCATAACATATGTGATTTTTACGTATATTTTTTATCTTTTATGTTCAAAATTTATACTTACAGTTTATATCCTAATAAATTTTATTTATGCATATGTATGTAATGTAAATATGTTTTTTTTTTTTGTTTTAAAATTTGTATTTTTATTTTATTACTATACTTTACTAGGAATCAATAAGAACAAATTAAGACCCTTTTTAGTGCTAATTTAAATGTTAATTTATTAGGGTTCCGTACACAAAGTGAAAAAACGTGAACCTATTGTTTTCGCTACAATGTCTGTCCGTCTGTCCGTCTGTCAGCGCCTTTTATCTCTGGAACCGTAATAGGTAGACTCTTGAAAATTTCACAGATGATGTATAGCTGTTGCCGCTATAGCAACAAATACTAAAACTTATAGGGTGTTCCAATAGAGAGGTGTTATTCACGAAAATGTGTTTATTTCTTGAACTGTAGGAGGAATACACTTGAAATTTACAAACAGTAATTAAAACTTATCTCACTATATAAAAAAGTAAACAAAAATAAAATTAAAAATTAAAGGGTGTTCCGATAGTGGTGTGATTTGCATGTTTAGTGCCTAAGTTTTGAACCATAATAGGTAGACTCTTGAAATTTTCACAGAAGATGTATATCTGTGGCCTCTATAGCAACAAATACTAAAACTTATAGGGTGTTCCAATAGAGAGGTGTTATCCACGTTTATTTCACGTATACAGCTTTAAAATTGGAACTTGGGAAGCTAATAATCTACAACACAGGACTTCTGAACTACATGTCACGTTGCCTGGTATTCTGTTCAGTTTTGCGGGATGCCACATACTCGTACATAAAAATTATATATTAAAAATTCACGAAAAAATATTGCAAAAGTAGTACTGTGTTTTTATGGTGGGAAAACAAATGTGTCTGGCAACATTATTTAAAATCCAATGGGTATTATTTCATGCGGAATTTTTCAGCTGATCACCTGGTATTTTGCTAAAACAATATGGTATACTTGAAAGCAACAAAAACGTAAAATTCTTCCAAATCGCGAGATATACGAGTTTACCACGTTTTTTTTTTTAATTCTTTATTTACAATCTATCCAATCAAGGATAATAAGTAAATTTGATAAGGTGATAAATATAACATATTATGTTGAACTTCATTAATATGACAAAATCTTTATAAAAATCATTAATAAAAAAAATCATATGACAAAATTTATGCTGATATACATATGTACATATTTGTAGAAAACAAAAGTGATATCTTTAATGTATTACAATTGGAAAATACATTCACATAAATAAAGATTATAAAAAAGATAAAAGGAACAATAAAAATTCAAAGGAACAAGTAAAATGGTTAGTTTCTAAACGGCAAATCTGGGATATGGTGCCTTGTAAGTCTTCTTGTTTCTTTCTTTCTCTCTTTTTTTTTTTAAAGAGAAGTACCACTCAGGCAGTTAATGCCTACATAAACTGTGGTACTTCCTTTGGAAAGGGATAGTAGTAGATAAGACAGATGGTTAGTGATAGTAAAGCTTCGATTCTGGCAACTCTGCAATTGCACGTTATGATTATTTTTAGAACAGTATTGCAGCGCCTCTGGTGTTATTTAGGTGAATTAGTTCGAAGCTAGGATAGCCAATTTATAATTATTTTACTTCGCCGGCGATTTAGTGCTATGTGATAATACCGGCGAAGAAGGGCACTGTGATATGCATTATTATGAAGAAAAATTAATACATATCAGAAAAATTGATGTTGCCACGGCTGAGATTTGAACTCGTGACCATTGCTTAGTAGTCAACGTGCTAACCACTTAAGCTACAGCAGCCTTTGTAGAATCTCAATGTTTGAAATGCTGGCTGTACCCCAGAGTTGAATGCCATAAGTCCATACTGGTTTTAATATGGTTTTATATGTGTATAACAATCTTGTTTTGTAAGCTTAATTATGATTTTGGATTAAGTAACCAATATAGTTTTTTTGTTTTAATATTTAACTGTTGATTTTTTTAACTAATATGAGTTTTCCACGTTAATCTTTTATCAATATGGATTCCCAGATATTTAACCGGTCCTTTTTGTGGTATTGTTATATTGTTAAAATAAACGTTAGGACAATTACCTCGTCGTAATAAAAACGTTACATGAGATGACTTTTCGGTGTTGAGTTTAATTTTCCACTTATTCATCCATATTTCTAGTGCATTTAGTTGGGTTTGTACCAAGGCGAATTCATACCAGGTGGAGTCGATAGCCCAGCTGATTGTTTTTTGCTAATGTTTTGTCAAAAAATACATTGTTTCATATCTGCTAATCTAATGTTAAAGTTGTTGTTTTGTTGTAGTTGTTGTCCTACTGCTCACACCTGGTATGAATTCGCCTTGGTTTGTACTTTATTTGATGTATCATTCGGGCAATTACAATCTGATAAAATTGCTGTATCATCAGCGTATGTGGCGATTAAAACATTATCATTGGCTGGCATATCTGACGTAAATATTGTGTATAAAATTGGTCCAAGTACACTGCCTTGTGGGACTCCAGATTTTATGTTGTATATTTCAGAAATCTCTGTATTCACTTTAACGTAAAAACTTCTATCTGTTAGGTAAGATTTCAAAAGCAAATAAAAAGGCGTTGGAAGTGTTTTTTTCAACTTAAAACATAAACCAGTGTGCCATTCTTTATAAAACGCTTGTTGTACGTCTAGAAATACTCCGGAACAATCACCCTTATTGTGTTTGGCGTAGTTGAAAAACGACAACTGTCGTTTTTTTTTGTCGAATTTGAAATTATATGTTACCGGCTAAAATTTACGACAGGCAAAATTTTGTAGTTGAATCATAATGTAATAGATTTAACTGAATTAAATGATTTTGAAACAAACTGTTAAAAAAGTTTCAAACAAATGTTTACAAATAACAAAATTTATATTTTATAAATTTTATATTTTGGTAAAAAAATATTACTGTGCAAATAAAAAAGTGTTAGTAAAAAGTGTTGGTGTTTGGTCGGGGTCTGGCGAAACAATTTGAGGTCTTTTTTAGTCCAAATGCGTCTTTATGTTGGAAAAGCGTACGCATGTCCAATAAAATAATTGCTGCTTCTGCTGGTCCGCCACCTGTAGCATAACTTTCTACTTTGTTATGAACAAGCTTTCTTTTCAATTTAAGTTTAAAATTTGTCCACACCTTCTCCGGAACGGGATGCCGGACCAAGATAATTCAAATCTTCGGAAACGGCGTTTCACCCTTCTTCAATATTTATTGGCTTTAAACCTTTATGAAAGCCTTTTTCCAAATAAGGATTTTGTTCCATTATTTCCACTTATTTGGCAAATTGTGCTGCCGTTGTGATTTTACGCTAAAATTCATATCATCATATACCTACATAGAATAAAATAAAAAAATTGAAAATATTAAATATATTTTTTGTATACTTGAATTTTCCTTCCATTGAACTTATTTTTTATTTGATTTGAATATGTCGTGAGGAAATATTTTAACGACAACTTTTTCTACTTTTGACAGACGTATGAAGTTCGTTTTGTAATAGATTTTGCAAAGTGTCGTGTTCATTAACGTTTTACGCCAAGTACGGTGCCACTTTTCAAAAACGACAGACTTTCGTCGCTTTTCAATGTTTCTCGTATATTGGCAACGATACGATTGCATTGCTCTGGAGTGCCGAGCTATTTCCGAAAACCAAATTGGTATTCAGGAATAATTTTCGATTTGTCTAAAACTCGCATTAATCGTTCTAAAAATAATCTTTCAAATATTTTAGCGAACACGACCAGTAAACTTATCGGTCTGTACGAACCAGCTAAGTTTTCTGGCTTATTTGGTTTGTTAATCATTACGATTTCTGCAAATTGAACAACCATTAACACCATCGTAGCCAGGAGATTTGTGACAGTTAATTTTCTTGATTTGGATTTTAACTTCATTCACGGATATGTGTTTTATTGGCCAGGCACAGTTGAGAAAATTAACTATTTCATTATCAAGATTACTTGGATATTCATGACCCTGAAACGTGTTATGCAAGGTCTTTGAATGAAAAGGTCTTTTGCTGCTTTATTAAAGACTTGCTTGTCTCGAGGATTCCTGCTTATTTGCCAAATTTTTCCAAGTCTCCTTTTTTTCTTAACAGATCTCTTATTTTATTTACAGGATTTGGGGTAGATACAAAACCGGCATCATGAATTGTGTAGTTAAATTTTTCTATTGCATTTTCTATTTCTGCTGGAGACGATAAAGACACATTATGATTTAGATTCCGTTCAATCCAAGTGGAAAATGATATTAAATCAGTTTTCGAATTTATTATATTGTGCTTATAAATTACAGTTTGTAAAACAGTATTAAAGCATACTAGTAGAGGTGTATGATCTGAGCTTAATTCGTCAAGGTCAGATATATGAAGTAATTGATTAGAAATGCCAGAGTAAACAACAAAGTCAAGAAGATCAGGAATTTTTCTCTGATCAGTGGGCCAATAAGTTGGACTTCCTGTGGATAGTACTGAAAAGTTTTTATTTGTAATGCATTTATACAGTTCACTTCCCTTAGGATTAACTAATCTGGATCCCCACCATTGATGTTTTGCATTGAAATCTCCTCCAACTAAAAATCGTGGTCCTAATTGACTAAAAATGCATCGAATTCTTGCCATTTAACTGGAAACCGAAATGGGAAATAAATAGCACCAATAGCAATGTCATTTACATCTGAACTAATTTTTATACAAGCAGCTTCTCTTACTTCATCTAAAGATCGAAGATTTCATTAATATTGCGGCTCCAACTTGAGCTCTACCGTCCGGATGATTAGCTGTTACCAAATCATATTGCTGTATTTTAAAATAGCTCCTAATCGTAAAATGTGTCTCTGACACTAACATAATTTCAATGTGATGTAATTTTAAAAAAATGTCTACTTCCTGTAAATGGTTGGAAAGCCCATTAGCATTCCATATTGCGATATTTAAATTTATTTGCATATTTTCGTAACTAAGACTGTCATCATGTTTAACAGCTTGTTGGTTAGTTCCATCTGATCTTGTATTAATTTTTCTAACAGCGAATTAGTTTGATTATTCTTTAAAACTGCTGAGTAGGGAATATTATTATTTGGATAACTCGCCTTATTTATATTCGAATATTCATAAGAATTGTAACTGAAGTTGGGGTGATCACGTCTATTGAGTGAATTTTGTTGTAATTGTTTCTTTAATAATTCCATATATACAATGAAACCTTTATAACTTGCTGGATGACTTTTCAAACAATTTATACATTTAGGTGGATTGTTATCATCTTTAGTACATTCAACAGTCAAGTGACCTAGGCAACATTTAACACAATTTACGGATTTTCTACAAAAGGTCTTGGTATGGCCGAATTCTTGGCATCGATGACATTGAACAATATCTTTCGTTTTCAGTGGTGGTACGATGTTATCAATAGCATTGTTAATTGCTTTATTGTCATATACATTTTTATTATTCGGGTTTGGTTCTAGGATGCTTAGTAATTCTACTTTTTATATTTGTAACATTTCTTATTTTGTGTCCTAATCTTTCAAAGGCATTTTTAATTTCTTCAGTTGGTGTTGATTGATGCAGATTTTTAACCACTACTCTATATGATCTATCTTGTTTTGATTGATATGTATGAAACTCTATATTTTTATTTCCAAAATTTATTTTATTTTTTAATTATTTTTATATTTTTCACCCTGACTACTCGAATTTACGTTCAATGAACTAATGTGAAATTTTCCAAGGGAATTAAATGCTGCTAAATATTTTCCAAAAATTCGAACCAGGCTTAAAGAACAACAGGAGTGCTGCAGAATAATTTGAACGATTGTTGACAACGTTTTTGTTAGTTGCAGCTACGAAAGCTTTTAAAAAGTTGATTTTAGAACCCGTCGGACGGACACCGTTACTTTGGCTTAGAGCCGCTTTTTCGGGCGCCTCTGCACAGGCTCTGTAATGGCGAATATTCCAGTATTAAGACCGTCAAAACCTTGTTTGTAGTCTCATCGGAATTTCACAGCTGGGATGAGTTTAAACTGAGCTATAAACCCTCCCATGCATCACCAATCATAGCGATACAATTGCTTAGGTATTCTTTTGGCAATACGTACAAGCCCTATGAATTTCACCGGAATCAAAACGAGGTGCTGGACCGATAACCTCACGTAATCGGAAACATGTTCTGCCAATCTGGCTGCTATGGCCCATATGCCATAACTACAGGGAAAAATTGGCCCTTGTTTTTCGCCATTAAGTGTTATTTGGCTGATGTTTCTGCTGCTGGGTTCTTAAACTTTATTTACTTTTCTTAAACCGTCACGTACTTGATGCTGGCTGTCTTGCCAAGAATTGAGATTGACTTCTTAGACTTTATAATTTCTTCTCGTTAATTTTTTTTTTTTATTTATTTATATTAATTGCTCTCATATAGGCACATAATGCAGTGACCGTGTACGAAGACTAGATAAAACCAATACAACCGGCTCGTATCCTGGAAACTGAGACGAGGTGTTAGAGACTATTCCTCTTTGGCTACTAACACCTTACAAGTGTGGAAAAATTAAGACCTGGTTATAGAAGGGACATTTAGGAAAATGAAATGAGAAATGTAGAAATGTCATTGGATAATCTTTAGTTACACAGGTGTTTAACTTCAATACCCTAAGACAGATACTGCACGCGTTAACCCTAGTAGACTCTGGATTGAAATAGGAAGCCCAGCCGACTCGTAAGCCATCACGTATTGCCAAAATTGTTTTTCGTGGAGAAGTATATCGGTTGATATTTTTGGCAAAGAAAATATAACTCGAAATTAATTATTTATTTTTTGCGTAGGCCACATCACTTGATATCAATTTTATATTTTTCGAATAGAAAATATCACTTGATGTGAATATATTTTAAGCAATAAATATACTTGATCTCAATGTGGTATATTTTCTGCACAATACGAGTATGTTATTATCCGCTCAGAAAATATCAATCGAAATAAATGTGATATTATTCGCCTAGAATATAACACTTGATATCAACTGAAAAAGGCTGATAATATCACATCATATTGATTAGATACGAGTATTTTCACCTAGAAAATAGCAAGTGATATTAATTAAATATCATAATATATAATGATATCAACAATTATAGTATATCGATGTCATTCTTTTATTTTCCAAATAGAAATCTTCGCTTAGAAAATGACACTTGATATCAATGAAATATTTTAAACCTAAAAAATAAATTTGATATTTTCGCCTGTAAAATTACACTTGATTCTATTTTCTGCAAACAAATATTCCTTGATATTAATGTTATATATATGTATGTACATATGTACATACATATATGTATTCCACCCAAAAAGAATTTCTTCTTGTATTTGTATGGATTTTCAACACAACTTAAAATTTTCATTGGTGTTTATTTTTTATTACTTTTTTAATTCATAAAAGATTTGTTAGCATTAAATTTAAATTGTTAAAAATATTTCTTCTTTAATTTTGCCCACACTACATTTGACTAAATCGACCACATATGACCAATAATAATTATGGGCAATTAATTTCGGTCATGATTTTCGTGAGTAATTTAAAAATGAGTTTAAGCCAACTGGTCTTTGTTAAATACTTTTATTGACCTATTTGTGGCATGAACCCGAACATACACCAACAAAGTTACACAAACATAAACGATCTAAGCTATCTTATTTGCTGTATGAGAAGTAACTTCATAAAATTTCAATTAACCACATTAAAGAACCAATCGCTTATAACATTAACTGGTCTAAAACAAAAGGCACTGGTCATTATGGCATGTTTCATTACGAAAACAATGTTGCCAAAACACGCAACACTGACACCAGAACAGAACAGAATAGAACTTCAAAATTCATTAAGTTTAAAGCGATGGAAAATAAAATCATTTTAATTACCCTTAAAAAAAATAATGGCAAGGAATAAAAAGTTTTACAAAATGTGCTCAAGTGTGGTTTCATAAATGGTCCTTTTCCTCCGGCGTTTAGTTACGCAAAAGTTTTTGACCAGTTAAAAAATATATACATATATAACACAACAGATAAACATTCATATGAAGAAAATCATTGTGTGTATTGTATTTTTTATTACATGGCCGTTACATTTAAAAACGGAAACGGAAGACGCTAAACAAAAAAAAAATGCAGAATGGAAAAATGTCAATGTTGAGTGTTGTTAAATGCTTTTTTATTAAAAGCAAATACACACGAATAGACAAAAAGTCATTTCCTTAAATGACATTATGTGAATGGTATTTAACAGAAACACAAAAATCTTAAAGTAGCAATTTGGCCAATGAACACTTTATCTGAACAACAACTAACAAAAATATATTCAGCATTTGTTATATTTGATGTTTTCTCTGTTCATATTTTACAAGAAAAAAATTAAAATTAATAAATTTTTTTTTTGCTTTTATGTTGTTATAGAATGAAACAATTATGTTGCGTTTTTTATTACTCGTAGAAAAAATTTTTGTGGGCAATTGCAAATTTTAGGTTTAGAAGAGTTGTGCCAAAAATGGCACCACTGGGATATCCAGAGGATCTCCCTTCTTATAACTAAACTGAATCCCTTGAGATAACTAAACTAAAAAGAAAGAGTATTTGGCGGGAATCTAACCAGCAACCTCCAACTGAACCACACCTCTAGACCTTGGCAAGAGTTTGCCTCTGATCTCAATGTCTCCCACCAGACAACACAGCCATACGTAACAATGAGTTACTATTTTATTTATTATATGTATAGGATAATTACATTACAGTGATATTTGTTGATACAGATATAATATCACAGGTATATTTTTTATACGGAAAAATATCACAGGGATATTTTTTATATACGGAAAAATATCACAGGGATATTTTTTACGCGGAAAAATATCACAGGGATATTTTTTATATGGAAAAATATCACAAGGATATTTTTTACATGGAAAAAATATATTAAAAAAATATCGCAATAGTATTTTTTTATACGGAAAAATATCACAGTGATATTTTCTATACGGAAAAATATCACAGCGATATTTTTTATACGGAAAAATATCACAGCGATATTTTTTATACGGAAAAATATAACAGTAATATTTTTTATACGGAAAAATATAACAGTGATATTTTTTATACTGAAAAATATCACAGTGTTTTTTTATATGAAAAAATATATATTTTTTATATGAAAAAATATCACAGTGATACTTTTTGATACAGAAAAATATTACAGTGATACTTTTTGACTCGGAAAAATATCACAGTGATAGTTTTTATTATGGAAAAACATAACAGTGATAGTTTTTACATGGAAAAAATATCGCAATAATATTTTCGATACGAGAAAATATCATAGTAATATTTTTGATACGGAAAAATATTACAGTGATAATTTTATTACCGAAATATACTTTTGATGCAGAAAATTATTACAGTGAAAAAATAGCAACAAAAATTTATCGTTAACTAGCTATCCCCTTCGCTATACCCATCCACAAAAAATACACTAATCACTGAAATCTCTGTCCCATTTCAGTGTAAATTTTGCTAAACAATGCACATAAGCCTATTGTAGTTCCCTAGGTGTACGATATTAATTTTCCATTTTTTATGGGAGTTACCACGCCCACTATCCCAATTCAGTGCGTATTTTGCTAGACTATGCACATTACTATGAGGGTTACATGTGCAACATTTCAAGACTAAACCTATTGTAGTTCTCTAGCTACATGATAATATATTTTCACTTTGTATGGGAGGTACCACGCCCACCGATTTCAAAGATCTACCTGTTATAGTTCTCTAGCTACTTAAAAAGTGCGCGTGGTCCATTTTTCTTTCCGTAAAAACCTAAGTAAGATTATGATGAAGATTTAAAAAAATTGCCCAAGTCGGTGGGGCCGTTCTTAAGTGGTGCAATTATCAACGAACGACAATTGATTTTATTTATATAGATAGACCAGCTGATAGTTTATGGAGAAAAGTACCTATATTGGAATCTGGATTCTAAGGTACCTCCTCACAAAAATTTGTTAAAATCCATCCAGTAGTTTTTACGTGATGCGAATGCAAAAGAAAAGCAGACAGATAAACAGACAGACGAATATTAGTTACTATTTTATTATAAATATGTATAAATATACCAAAACGATGATACAAGTATTTTTTATACAAAATTAAAAATGTGAGATTTTTTAAACAACAGCTAAAAGTGTAATTAATTCACATCTTTACAGTGCTCATTGATGGCGTGGACACATCCCAAATGGATCGCAATCAACTGGAGGCGTTTGCTTTGCGCCTCAAGGATGAAATGGATCGCGAAAGAGAAGAGCGTAATTACTTTCAAATGGAAAGGGATAAAATACGTATTTTCTGGGAAATCTCACGAGGTCAGTTGGAAGATAGCACCACGTTACTACGAAAAAAGGACCATGAAGTGGAAATGACACAAGAAATCGCGGATATTGAAGCAAAAGAAACCATGCAGCAAATGAAATATTTGCAGTTTGAAAATCAAAATAAAATCAGTGACATAAGAGCAGAAGCCATGACCCAATTGAAGATGGCACAGGATGATCACGTGCAGCAGGAAATGGAGCTTTTAAGAGACAAAAGAGAACTTAGAAGATTGTTAAGGGAAAGCGAAGAAATGAATGAATTGCAAATACAGCAACTTAAATTGAAGAATATAGAGGAAATACAGTGAGTAAAATAAAATTTTCTTTACTAACAAGTCTTTAAAAAAGTGCCTCGTTATAGTAACTTACGCACACGTTTTGAAAAGGAAACAAAAGATATGGCCCTTTTACATGAAGAGAAAATGTTGTCTCTAAAAGCGGAGGTGGAATTGATTTATCGAATGCAAATGTTTGAGGTAGAAGAGCGTAAGAACAACCAAATACAAAAGTTGATAGAAAATCACAATTTGGCTTTTAATGATATGAAAAATTATTACAATGACATAACGCTTAATAATCTAAGTCTTATAAGTTCCCTTAAGGAACGAATGGAGGTGTTGCGCAAACAGGCTGAGAGAAGTGATCGCATAGCAGCGGATATGACTAATGAAAATCGCAAGCTTAAGGAGCCATTAGAACAAGCTCAACAAGAATTGGTGATTTTTAGGAGAAAACTAGAATTCTACGATCGTGATAAGGCCCAATTGGCCCGTCTCAAAAAACGCAACAGTAACATTGAAGAAGAACTTAAATCCTTGACTTGGGAAACCGAAGCTCTTCTTTTGCGTAATAATACTTTGGTTAAGGAAAGGGAGGAACTAAAAGCCAAATTCGAGGATGTAGTTATAGAACTGCAACAGAAAACCGGTCTTAAAAATGTATTGCTAGAACGTAAAATAGCCATACTGGAAAGAGAGGGTGAAAAGCAGGAAATGATGCTAAAAGAAACCCTAGACTCTTGTGCAGCTGCTGCAAAAACCACAGGTATTGAAATTGAAACTCCCGTGGAGCTAGAAAAAAGAGTTGAAAATGTTTTAGAAGATAAAAATAAAATTATACAAGATCTACGCTACGAATTGGCCAGGGTTACCAAGGCCCATGATGATCTTTTGGCCACGTATGAATCGAAGTTGGTTCAGTTTGGCATACCCAAGGAAGAGCTGGGTTTCGAACCATTGCGTACTACCTCCAAGTGGAGTTACTTATGTGGCCCGGCTGGTTTAGTAACGAAAAATCTATGACGTAGCATTAGATTTCTGATTTGAATAATTTCTTCTCAACCTTTATTTAAATATACGAATATTTTATGTATTTGGCTCTTTATATCTTTTGTATAAATTTTCTTTCTCTCAGCAATTTAAAGTCTTATATTTTTATATCCTTTGTAGTTTTTGTTTCTCTCAGCGACATAAATTTCATTTTAATTTTTACTTATTTTCCTGCATAAAAGTCTATTATTAACGCATTTCGTATTCATTCATGTGTGTTTTATTTTTTCTAAATAGATTCGTGGCTTTTGCTACGTCTTGTCTGTATATTTATGTAGTTTCTTGGACTTTGTCCAACAAAAACAAAAGAGTTCGTAGTAAATTTTCTAAAAGTTGAGTTGAAACAAAAAGAAATGTGAAAAATAAAACTAACAACCAACCCACTTCTGTTCTTGGCAACTGACTACGGTTGAACTTGAGACTTTAGTTTTCAACAACGTCAAAAGAAACTAGTATGACTTAATAAACTTAAAAGATTTAAGGATTAAAAAGACTCTATATGATGTTTTAAACGATTTAAGCGATTTAATTTATATTTTATTACATGCAAAAATGAAAATATTATTTCGTGCGGATTTCACGAATGAAGCTTTAATTAACTGACTTTTGAACTACACTTAAATATCATACGTTGTTAGAAGCTGATTTTATTATTTACATTTGCAGGGAGGCTACTGTGTATTTCGATTCGAAAGAAATCTTTTTCGAAAAACAATGTTAAAGTCATACAAATTCGAATGATTTCCTTTTCGAATCGAAATACGCAGTAACCCCCCAGTATTTTTCAGAGTGCCTCGTATAATTCAGAGTGCCCCGATAGTTTGATTGGTAGTGCGCTAGTCTATCAGTGTGGGGATAACGGGTTCGATTCTCGCCAAAGAAGTTAGTAAAGACCATTTCACACTATAACCAAGAGCCCCCACGCAAACCCCTAATAAAGCTATAAACACATTCGAGACAGCAGACAGCCCGCAGCAATACATATGTCAAAATTAAAACACATGCATTCTTATGAGAATGATTTGATTAACGACAGCATGCTGCTCGACAGCTCGTGTTTTAGTGCTGCTGCTGTCAAGATTAGATTTAGTTCTATTTTTGTCGGCAGCACAAACGGATAAGTAATGCCAATACAACAAGGAGTGGCTTGTTAAAAGTGCTTTTTGTTTGTTAGCTAGTTTTAGATTAAGTGCAGAAAATATTTTGTGAAAACAGATGTTTATTTGTGGGGTGTAACAAAGTAAAAAAACATCGAGAGCAGGCACCCGTACGACCTTTAGCAAACATATTTTTCTCACCCAATTTTTTAAGGTACCAATAAACTATTCAATTTAATGTTGTTTATTTGTGTTTTTAACTTTACTCTTTTCATCCAAAAATCTATATATAAATAGGCAAGTGAAATAAGTTAAGAACCATTTTAACTGTCTTAAACTCAACGTATTCGGTTGATGTTTTTTTATTTGAGAGATTGCCCATAGAAGCAGTGCAGAATGTATTTATTCCTCTACATTTTCGTGTCTGAGATAGATAAAATCAGTTATAAAATTAGCCAATCATAAAGCCATAATCTCTGTTTCTCTCTAAATTTGCTAAATAATTATAACAAAAAACTATTATTTATTTGGAAGGCTCTCATTAATAGATATAACTATTAAAGAACGGATAAAGGACGATATTATATTTTATTAGAACGAAGAAAAATATAACGTTTTATCTGAGTGGTTTTGTATTATTGCAGTAAAGGTTGAATTTCAACCACTAGGTGAACACTAGTCTCAATAATTTGAGCAATAAGGAAAAAATAATCAACACTTATAACTAAATTGCAGAAATTTTTCAAAACAATTTTCGGTCTACACTAGAAATGCCAATCCTGAAATGTGCTGAATCCCGGGACATTTATTTCCACATCCCAAAGTAATATGTTTTTATAAAATCTGAATTTTATAATTCTTTTTTAAATTAATCTTCTTAACGAATTTTTAAGCTTTCTTAAAATCCCGAGCTCCCGAAAAATTCCGCGTCCCCTAAAAACTTCCGGAATTTTTATTTACGAAAAGAGGCTTGGTCATTTTAGAAATTTCCTCCATTCTAAAATATTCTAGTGATTGGTTTTTATTTTTCTATGACGTACCGTAGAAAAAGCTTGTTTAAAAAGCGCAAAAAATGTAAAATGACACCACTAAAACACAACAGTCAGCTGTTTATATTTCTTGTTTTCATCTTCGTTTATTTCTTTGCCTCATATACTGACGCGGTAATTTGAACTATTTTAGTGAGGCCTTCCATACAATTAATAATATTTTTCTGATACATCTTTTTTACGCAACAAATACTTTAGAATTTTGTAAACAAATATTAAGAAAACAAAACCATATGTTTATTGCTGCTGCTGCTTTCAAAATAATTATTCGCTTACTGAAATAGTGCTCAGGCTGTTGACAGCTCGGGTTTTAGTGCTGTCGCGTGAAGTGCTGTCTCGAATGTGTTTATAGCAAGGCGAATACATACCAGGTGGTGTTGATAGCCCAGCTGATTGTTTTTTGCTCTCATTTTTTTGCTATTGTCTTGTCAAAAATACATTGTTTCATATCTGCTAATCTAATGTCAAAGTTGTTGTTTTGTTGTAGTTGTTGCTCTACTGCCTCCACCTGGTATGAATTCGCCTTGATCAGTAGCATACCAGCTTTCAACAAGGTAAGTTTGTGCCTTTGCTATAACACAGGTGTTAATACTTTTAAAGAAAATGAAACCCTGACATGATGAGTTGGGCGGCATTTTATTCAAAAGTATTAATACTTGTATTATAATGTGCAACGGCCTTAAGTACTATTGTGTCTGAAATATGTGATACAAATTGTTTAATTCTAGAACCTACATAACACACATCGTAAATACTTCCGCACAATAAATAAATTAACATTAAAATTAGCACTAAAAAGGGTCTTAATTTGTTCTTATTGATTCCTAGTGAAGTATAGTAATAAAATAAAAAATACAAACTTTAAAACAAAAAAAAAACATATTTATTACCAAAAACAAACTTCAAAACAGACAGACGGACATTACATACATATGTATAAATAAAATTTATTAGGATATAATCTGTAAGTATAAATTTTGAAAATAAAAGATAAAAAATATACGTAAAATTCACATATATTATGGGGACATTCTATAATTTTCTGTTTTAAACTTTTTGCTATACCGGACATAATTATGCACATTCTGTGTAAATTTCATTAGTCTGCCTTTATCAAAAATTAAAGTGGAGACACCCTTTAATTTTTAAATTAATTTTATTATATGTTGTTATATCGGATATACGTATGTAGCTGTATACTTTATTTTTTAAGATTAAGTAGGTGCCTTTTTTTATTTAAAAGATACGCGTATTCTAAAAGGGACACCTTTTAATTTTATTTTAATACTTGTCATGTTAGACCTAAGAAACCAAATCCTGGGGCCTAATCACCGCATTCGATGTCGAGTAAACTATCGTATCGAATAACAAATGCGATACGAGTCGAGTAAGCTAATTATGCCATTCGACATATATCGATCGAATCGTTATTTATATCAAATTTTAATAGATTAATAAAAGTCAACAAGAAAACACGGTTTAAAAACATTTCATTTCGAATGAAATTACTATTCCTTTTATTCGATATTGAGTGTCATGATACCAAAATGAAAACACTACGAGAGATTTTACTTGATATCGAATGCGGTGATTAGACCCCTGTATTAATTTCAAACGTCTATCAAATACGTTTCAAAAGATACTCTAAAATCATATCTTCTTTGAAAACACGATTTCAATTTTAACTTTATTTTTGTTGTAGCATACAAAGTAATACACACTGTGTATAAATTAGGGATGGGCAAATAAAAAAATATAATATAAAAATATATCGATATATGTATATTTCATCGGTATATTTCACAATATTAACATATATCGGTTGCAAAATATCTATATATCATTAGCTAATATCCAAAAAAATTAAAATCGAATTTTTGATTGATTTGATTAGAGAAAGTATATTTTGTTTCACTTTAAGAATTTTCACTGTATCTTTTATTTAAGATTAATTAGGAAGGAAACAAAAATTTTAATTTTATTACAAGGTAACAAGTTTAATAATTCAAAAAAATAAAATAAAATAAAAAAAAAATAATAAATGACTTCATATTAAGCTAACATATAATAAAAAAAGAGACCTCACTCAAATTTAATAAATAAGAAAGGCATTAAAACATTACAGGCAAAGAGGCAGATTGGCCTCACATAAATTGCAGCATGCTGTGACCTTTTTGGTTTTTTTTTACTGCCTTTTTTTGACTGTCCTCCTTTTTTATTTTGATAGTACAAACTACCCTTGAATAAAAGCAAAAAAAAAAAAATAATCAAATAATAAATATAATAGTGTGACTCCCGGCGGTACACATGGCACCTGAATAAAATTGTATTATCTGTGTGCCATGTGTACTGCCGGCTGTCACACATACTTATAACGGTACAAATAACACACATACAGGCCTGTTCTGAAAATCACTTTTTATCAAAGTGATTTGAAATCACGTAAAAGGTGTTCTACATACAAAAAATTTTTAAATCACGTGATTTTAAATCGGTTAGGAAAGTGTCTGTGATTTCAAATCACTTACTTATTTTTGCGAGTTCTTTGTTGTTAATTTTATAACAAACTGCTGTAATAAATAGTATGAAGTGTTCTTTTATGATTTTTATAGTTAAATTACGTAATATTATAAGAAAAATATGAAAAAATTGTGCATTTTTGAAGACTCTTCTTTTGCAGTAACATTTTATAAAAAAATTGTGTTTTTCCGCTTCTTTTTAACTGTCAGCAGATTAAGTGTTTAGAAAGAACATCTAACCTTGCCAAACTTAAATTTGCAATAGTTCCGTAAGTAAAGCTTTAAAACGCCCTATTTTTATACTGCTTTCATTTTAAACCTTTTGGGGTCCACAATGTTACTAGACCCTTCAGATTGCTTTTATTTTACGTATTACGTAATTTTTAATCAAAAAAATAATAAAAATCAGCAATTTTCTTGTGGTTTTACAATTTTAAAATCACTTAAAAAAATAAAAAATTATGTGATTTACAGAACAGGGTAAAACAAAACACGTGATTTTAAAACGGTTCGTGATTTAAAATCACGTGATTTTCAGAACAGGCCTGATATACACAAAAAGCTTTTCACAAATTAATTTTTTATCACAAAAGTATTAATTTACAACTGCAATTTTATAACGGCACCCTACTAATATATATTATTTTGTATGGTAGCACTCAACGTGTTAAAGGTGAAACGGCCTTACGACATGTATTCTTAAAAAAAAATAAAACCTCTCTATATTCACTTAAAATGAAATAAAACACATTCAGGTTTTGTTGTTTTACCAGTTAACGGTTTGAATAAGTATTTTATTTTCAAATGCTTTTTATTTAAAATCGTATTACAATATTATTTGTTATAATTAAATTTTTTTATAAATTTATTTTGAATACGATACGAGCTTAAAAGACTAAGGAATTTTGACACTTTTAATTGTTGTTTTTTTTTCAAATACAAAATTTTTAATATAACGCACGAATTGGTTGCTACAACGTAAAAATAAAGGTTTTGTCGGAATTAGATTCTTAAGATTAAACACATATGTTTTTTATTAATATTTAATACTAATTTATTTTTTTATTTATTAAGTATTTAAATAGTTTTATATTTTTTCTTACAAATTATAAGAAATGAACATTCAAATTAACAAAACAAAAAACTCATTATTCAATAAATTCAATTTAATAAAAAACTTAAATAATTTTAGTATTAATTTCAGTCCTGTTTGTAATAAGTTAAACATTTTTTTTGTGTTTATTTTTTGTAAAAGAATTAAATATAAAAATCGCTGAGAGTTTGAAAAATAAAAATAAAATGAGGCTTTCATCTTTGTTAATTAAATACTAAAATAACACTGGTCTACATCAAAATAGCCTTTGCGTAAAATGTATTTAAAATGCTAAATAGAAAAATCGCCAAGACAGTATCTGAACTACTCGGACCTAACGCAAAGCAGGCGACACTTAACAGTACTAAAATTGGAACTATTTAAGTTTAAGGTCAGTATTATATAAAAAGTCTTATTTAAGCTTCAAGTAAGCATTAGTTAACAAAAACCATGTAAATAAAATTTATTCAAAAACGATTGTTTTGACTCTATTTTTTAAATAGTTTTGCATACAATTAGAAAAAAACATAAATACGTATGTATGTATATTCGAAAACTAAATTTTAATTATTATTTTTATTTATATTTTAATTTATTTAATTTTAATTATTTATTTGTTTATTATTTTAGTACCGATTTTCTTTGCTAGAAATTAATATCAGCATAACTAATTATTTTTTAATTTTAAATAGAAATTATTTTTCACCACGATTTTTTTGTATATTTCCGTTCTTAAATTTATTTGTAATCGGTCTTATTATGAGTGCCGTTTTCGTAACATAAACTAGTAATTTTAATAATTAAATATGAGTGTCGAGAGATGTTAAAATTCGACAATGTTTACAGTTTCATTAAAATTTTTGCTACCAAAAGTTTCGTATTTAAATGTCGAATATGACAAAATTGTTTTGAAAGTTTTTATTCACAACAGGACAAACAAAAGTTAGAAAATTTTAATGAAATAAACAATAAAGTAGTTCAACGTTACTACGGTTGTTGTAGTAATACTTCGTACTTGTTTATTTAATCTAGTACGAAAGTGTCGAAGTCGGTAAACGACTACGATAACTGTAATAACGCTGAGAATATTTTAGTTTCAGCCCTATTAATGTTGTTATACAGTCGAATTCGTTTATTCGGAATTAGCACGCCGGTTTAAAGAGAAAATCGCCTTATTTAAATTAAAAATTCCTTGCTTTTAATTTAGTTAAATTTTTAAGCCAGTGACACAAAATTTGCTTGCAAAGCAATGTGCGAATATTTACGTTATATAATGTACTTAAGCGTTTTGTACGGTAGAATATTGAAAACACAAACGCTAATAGTGTTTGTGTACCAAATACAAAAAAAGAACTGTTATTTGTTGGCAATAATATTCAATAAGTAATGTACGCTTTGCAATGCAACTCTGTCTAGTTGTTTATGATACAAGTATGTAATATTTTAACCGCCTTTTTATTACCTCTGTATGTATAGAATTTAATTACTTCTCAATAAAAACTCTTTGTAACAACATTGTGATCTTCCTACTCAGCGAGAATACTGTACTGAACAAACTCAACATATAGATCGAAACATTTAATTGTGTTTTGTTTTTCGTAAAAGTTATTTTTGCAAAATTAAGAAAAATTATTTCCGTTTTGGATTTTTTATGAATTAAAAAAAAAATTATTTTTTAGTAAAAAAAATATTTTTTTTTTCTTCATACATTTACTTATAACTGCGAAACTGTTGCTTACGTAAAAAAGTGTCAAGTCCTATTACTTTCACGTAAAGTCGCATAACCTATGAACAAAATCAGACTTAAATCGTGAAAGTCGATGAACGCGTTACGCTTTTATTCATAATTAAGTAAAGGTATGAATTTACTTACTTTACCCTAATTAATTGACACTGTCCTTGCCAATCAGTAGATGCGTGTTTTCAACGTATTTGGGTTGCATATGTGTGATTGCTAACTTTTGGAACATTTGGTATGCATCACTGCCTAACGAATAAAGAAAAAAAATGGCCTGCCTGTCTATTAATTTATCAAAAAAAAGGTTTAGGCAAGATCTTTTTCCTAAAAGGAGACTTGTCACTTTGGCAAACAATACAGCATATGCAGGTTATTAATAATATATTGATAATATCTTTAGAAATTTTTTTTTGTAGACCAGTGTTTAGGTAATTGTCTTTTGTCATTAGTTTTTTTTATAACTTAATATAACTTTTGTTTATTAAATTTTGCTGTATTTTTTATAATATTTTTTAGGTTTTTTTCTTTTATTTCTTTTTTTAAGATATCACATGAGGGTTCCAGCGGTTTTCGAATGATTTATTTAGTGTTTTTTTTCCTTTGGAGATTTTTAAAGATTTTAATTTTAAATAACTATTTTTTACTATTTTTTCGATTCTTAAACAAATCGGTTAAATTTTTATTTTTCTAAAGCAGAAAATAACAGTTTGGTAAGTAATTTTTTTTTTTTGTGTTTTATTTCATTATTTTGTTGTGATATTTCTGTTTTATTTCATGTTGATTCAAAGGTACTTTCTTGTTTCAGTTTCTTTTTAAATTTCTTTAACTAAATTTTGTTTGAATTTTGTTTAATTTCTGTTTGTTGTATTTAATACTTTTATTTTAAACTAAATTTAAAAATATTTAGTTATTTTTTTAATTTTTATTTTACTTGATTTTTTAATTCAGGCTTGGATCACAATTTTGTTAAGTTTTAATTTATAATTCACTCACAGATTTATTTAATTTGGAAAATTATATTTAAGTTTTCTTTCTAATCTTATTTCTATTTTAAGATGGAAATTTAAAATTTCATTTTTATAATTATCAATAAGTTAAAAAAAGATGTTTTAAATTAAAAAGAAATCTTTTTTTTTTGTTTTTATTTTAAAAAGGCAATTTTAAACGGGATTTGTTTGTGGCTGTGCAAAATGGAAACTCGAAATTTTTTAAATTAATATCATTTGTGTTTATCTAAGTAAATCGAATTTTAAAAAATTATCCCTCCAAATTGAATTATTTGTTGATGCAAAATTGTAGGGAAAGATAGAGCTTCGAATTTCGCTTCAGATAATTTAGTTATTATCTCAAAGAATTTTTTTTTTTTTGGTTGATAAAATTTATTATTTAAAAATGTTAATTTTTCATAATTGTTTTAGTATTCTTGCTGACGAATCCATACTCAGTAAAAAAATTAATATTGCTGGGAAAAATAAAATAAATTTTTTATAATATAAAAAACATTACCCCCATATTTATAAAAAATAAAATTTATGTGAATTGTATTTTAGAACAACTTTTGTTTGAAAAATTTATTCTAAAATAGATTTCAAATATATTTTATTTTTTTTTTTAAATATGGAAGTACATATTTATTTTCAATTATGCCTATTTCCTTTTGAATTTTATCAAATAAATATTTTTTAAAGAAACTTGACAAATGTATTAAAAAATATAATAACCGAAATCGAAATGAATTTCCCATTTAGTCTATTAAGTTTAATGCATAACAATCTGAGATTTTATTCAAAAATTTGGGAAAAATTAGTAATGAGCTAGCAAACGAAATAGCTACATGAATATACTTTACCCTAATCCATTTTTAATTAAGCATAATTAAAAATAAATAATGTTAAATACTAAATTATAAGGGCCAACTTCATAAAATGCATCATCTTTATTTTATAAAAGGTTTATGAACAAATTTTCATACAATTTTTGTTCAATAAACCTTTTATAACCCAAAAATCTTTTTTTTTGAATATGGCCCTAAATAAATTATTTAATATAAAAAATTTTTAAATTCTGGTGTTTGAATTTCCTTCGGAAACATTTGTTTGACTAAGTTTTTTTTGGAATATTGGACGAAAAACATTATCAACAAAAATCGCTGAATTTTGAGGTACAAAATGTATATTGTATTCTAATTATGAAAAAGAAATTCGAAGAATGAACATTTTTTTTTTAATTCTTTTCTATTTTTGGCATTACATTATGGATGTGGATTATTTTCTTAGTTCTGAGTTTCCAAGTTTGCATAATTTGAACACTCCTTTTTAGTATTTTAAATATTAACGTTATTTTTAAACTAAAAAAAAAAGTATTTTTCTCTAATTTTTTTTTTTTTTGTAAAACTTAAATTATGTGTTATGGATTCGCTTTATTTAATTAATTTAAATTGGTTTTTAGGTTGGTTATACGCCAGTCAAAAAATCTAGTTATAATTTTGTCTAAAATAAATTTATTTGCTTGTTTCTATTATGTTTTCGTTTGCTAGTAGTAGGTTTTAAAAATATCAGATGTTCTAAATATTGCTTTTCCAAATTTCAACAAGATTTTATAATATTTCGTTTTGGAAACTTATTAAGAATTTTATAAATTCAGGCAGTTATTTCGTTTTGTTTTTAGAAGCTGTATATTATTTTGGCGTTTCAAATAGTTTATTAAGTTTATGTATTATTATTCTGCATGTGTGTGTGATTATTTTTTTATATTTCTGAATTTCGCTTTTGTATACTAAAAACGTATAACTAACATACTTAACTTAATTTAGATTTTCTTTTAAGATATAAATTTCAAGAAATTTTGTAGAAAAATAATATATTTCTATAAAAAAATGTTTTCTCTTGTTAATGGTCAATAAATTGTTTCAAGTCCAATATTAAGTGGAAGATTTACGTTGTTTTTTAAATTTTTTTCTTAATAAATATTAGGTTTAACTATTTATTAATACAACAAAAATTTTATTTATGAGTTTATATGTTTATATGTTTTATTGTTCTTTGTGTTGTTTGTAATACCAAGAAAAAATATTATTTAACTTTAATGTCGATATGGGAGACCATAAATTTATTTTTCTTTTCAACTTTAAAAATATTTGTTTCCAGTACTGCATGTTGTTTTTTTAAGGCAATGTCATCAAAAAATTTTTTAGCATCCATATGGTTAATATTTAAATTAAAATTATTAATTATTTTATTTAACAGAAAAATAGTTCATAATTTTTATATAAAACAAAAAAATAAAATAAAACATTAGTATTAACGCATTCTATGTGAAAATTAAACAAAACAATATAATCGAACTTAAAAAATACAAAATAAATTCAAAACCTTAAAAACTATAAAAAGTAATAAGATTTTTTATAACCAGAACAAAAGTTTAAACATGTTTTACTACTAGTTCTAAAACGCATATGAAAAAAAAACAAGCAATTACTTCTTTTCAAAATGAGTTATACTAATCATCTATATAAATATGAGCAAACTCTATAACTGGAGCTATTATTACTGTGGAAGGCTGGCTGAACACGCGAACAAAAATTATTGCTTAAAAACTGCTTCCCTTATGAATTTCGAATTAGAGGTCTAAAACAAGATTTATAAAGTGTAAATATTAACCGAACTAAAGCAAGGATGCGTTTTAGAACTAATTGTGAAAATAGTAATTATTATTCTTGGATATCTTATAAATATAAAAAATGAATGAAATACATAGGTATTTAATATTTCTATTATTAATTCTACAATATAGTTTTGTTAGATACGTATAAGAGTTTTGAAGAAAGCATACTTTTAGTCAAAAACATCTATTATGTTAAAATGTTAGTTAAATATGCTTTTATAATGAAATATCATATAATTAAATATTATATAATTTAATATTTTTTTAATGTTTTTATATATAATTTAATTGATTCAGAAAAAATTTGTTTTTTCTTCAATTATAACTGTCTTCAATGGCTGTCACAGTTTGGTTTAGTCGAAACGACGAGTAGCAAAATTATGTATAATATCGGTAGTATGTTCATCTAATCCGCAAATCTCCAAAATATTTTCCGAACGTGAATCGGAATACGTCATGGAACGTTTGTATTTCAATAAGTTAAGTATGATGAATCTAAAAGTAAAAGAAAATAAATGATAATGAGTATTAGTTTTCTATTGCCTCATCACAGGAAAAGAATTTAAACACTTTTTAATATTTTTATTTTTAGATTATTTAGAACTTTAAGGGCCTGTTTTTATAAAACAAAACTTTCTCACATGGTTGTTTTGTTTTCAAACTATTAAGCTTTAAATTTAGTATTTATAAAACCAAGGTATATTTATTTTACTAGGTAGTGGCATCCCTACAACAAATACAACAATACAAGAACAACATGGCATTTTGTTGTTGCTTTGTAGTTCGAAATGTCAAAAAAACATATAAGAAAATTGAGAAGGCGTGTATGTGTTTTATTGCTTTCTCATTTCTACACTATAAAAATTCTGAACACATACAACTTTTGACATGTCGAACTACAAAATCAGCTGGGCGGACGACACTACCTAGTAAGATAAATATACCTTGTATAAAACATTTGAAAATTTTCATTTTTTTCATTTTGAAGTATAGAAAGCTTTTATACACTTAAAAAAATCATGTGCGTTAAATCAACTGAAAAAAATATTATTATTCAAAATTCAGTTAAACCAGAATAATTTTTATTTGTTAAACAACCAACCGAATAAAATCCGTAAAACAAATCTTTTTTCTTCAATTTAAACTTGCAAAAAAAAAGTAAACTACACGTTCCTTTGGAATCACTGATTTTGCGTTTGTTTTTGTAAATGCCAGTCTAATAAATGTAACAACAAATACCATTAAAATCAATGACATTTCTGTCGATTTTGCTAAATTTCCTTTATTTTCAGTTAGATCTATTTCAAGTGATAAAGAAAATAAGCGAAAAAGTTAATTGCAACGTAAATCGGTTTAAAAATACACATTAAAATCAGTTAAATATTTTTTTCTCTCTTCATTTATAATGTTTATTTATTTAGAAATAATTTTACGAAATACTTTTTTGATAAACTTCCATCAGTTATTGTAAAAATATTTTGAGTGCAGAAACCAAAACTAAATTAAAAATGTAAAGCTCTTTTTTGTCACTCACATGAAAAATACTAAAACGTAAATGTTTTTTCTTTGGCTTTTTTTACGAAAGAACATAATATTTCATTTTATAAAAACAGGCCCTAAAACAACGTTAGGAAACATTAGGCTGCACAGAAGACCGGTTTTGTGTTTAGGGAACTTATGTTTTTTTTATATTTTTTACAATTCAAGAAACGTCGGGAAAATATGTAATAAGAAGTCTGCATTTTTATTAACATAACATAACAAGTTAGGCCTTAATAGCCTACGGCAACCAAACTTTAGTTGCGTTGTCAAAAGCCGCAACTATGAAATAAATTGGTATTACGTATTGCAACTTTTTTCAGTTCCAATAAAGTTATTTGACACTCTAGCAACTGGAAATAAACGGAAAGAATCAAAGACTTTCTAGAAAAAAGTAATTCGAGGTAAATAAAAACAACAAATTTATAAAATGATTATTTCCAAAAGGTAACACGTAGATCCTTCTCCTTTTCTCATATTAAATGCTGAAAGTGTGTATTTTGGTTAATTTTACCGTGTTGAAATCTACAATTTATGATGCCTTAAAGTATGCAGTACCTTTAAATCGGTAAAAAAAAGTCGGCGTATTTTTACTGTTTTTCTCTTTATTATTTCTTGGAAATAAGGTATTTTTGCGAAAGAAACGAATCCTATATTGGAATCAGGTTGCTACGATCACAAAATTTTGTTAAAATTCATACAGATACATATTTTCTTTATATAAAGGTACCCAGTCTTGGATAAAATTCTAAAAATTATTGTAAAGCTCTGTAAAAGGTATTTAATGTATTTTAATAACAACATAATTCCACAAAGTAAAAATACAAATAAAATACAATTTTTATTCAATTGACGCCATCTGTTGCTTAAAATATCCCACTTTCAAAAATAAACGGTGCGCAACCGTGTTTAAAATAAACCGAAAATTTCAGTATCTTTAAACCGGAGATTGCGTACTTTTCTTTCGGAAATGAGACATTTTTGCCGAAAAAAATATATTATTGGAATCAGAATGCTCAGATACCTCCTCACAAAATTTTGTTAAAATCCATACAGTAGTTTTTACGTGATGCAAACACAAACGAAAAGCAAAGAGACATACGGAAATGAGTTACTATTTTATTATATCTATAAATAAATTTTGTTTTAAATATATACATATACACGTAATATACTATTAAATATACAAAACTTTATGAAAATAAACTTATTTTTCTTCAGATTTACCGCCTTTTGTTGCTTAATGTGTAAAAAAAAAATCAACAGCAACCAAAAATATACGTTCCCACGACAATTAGATTTTCGCTCCGAAACGACCGGAGTCACACTCGGTCAAAGATTGTCAACTCAGCAACAGCTGTATCAACCGGAAGTTTTTTCCAGGAAAGAACTTCCGACAGCAGCAGAGCCGTTAAAACAACAACAAATGGTTGCCAATTTGGCAACTGAAATTAACAACTTTTTGTTTGTCACTTGCCATACATAATACAATTTCGGCAAATGAGGTTGGGTTGCCATCCATATTTACATTTATTTCCAGTTGTCAAAATAGCATTATCGATAACTTTATGGCAACAGAAGAAGGTTGCCTTACATTTTGACAACGCAACTAAAGTCCAGTTGGCATCCATAATCGACCTATTAAACTCATGTTGTTTTATACGAGAATTTATTTTTCTGTAGTTCACCACAAGAAATGATGAATTTTTAAAGCATAAATAAGATATTAATTTACTATCTTCTTTTTATTAACTACGAAATCTAAAGATAAATTCACAAAAATAATTTTTACTTACCTTGCATTAGGATTTTTAGTTTCACGATACTTGTCCATAAAACTGCAAAGAAAATCGGAATTTTGTTTGGGATTACCACGACCAGCCGTAGGAACAATACACAAGAAAATATCATAAACTTGTTCGCTAGGTAAAGCATTCAAAATAGGGGTGACTAAACGTTGATTGTTTTTTTGATTCTGCAAGAAAAACAATCATATTAAATAAAAAGCACAAACCCAAATAGTAGAAAAAGTAAAGAAAAATATGAATAAAACAGGTTTTCGAACTACACGTGTTATATAAAAAAGGGCGCAATTATTTCTAGTTGTTTTTGAGGCAGAAACTGACTTACCTCTACCGCGTCAAATGAAGTAAAACCCAATTGAGTCGTACAGTTCTTTGGAAAAGGAATCTTTTTAAGCTTCATTTTTTCCTCATACCAATGGAAAACATCTACATGAGCTTCTCGTTTACAATAACCAAAACATAAAGCAAGACAGGCATCATAATAAGTTAGTTTCTTGTGGTTTTTCAACAATTCTTAAAAAGAAAGATAAAGATGAAATAAAATATAAAATCGTTAATAGCAAAATTAATTGTGCTTACTCTTTTTATAATTGCTTTGTAAATTCAAGGTAATGTGCATGCGTAAATTTCCAGAATCTACAGGCCATTGGAATGAGTCCTTATAAAGTTTATTTAAATATTCCAAGTTTAAAGCTTTTACTCTTTTGTCGGGAAGATTGCCCAAATTACTTATGCCCAATTCCCGCAAACTCATCAATAAATGGACCGGATGAATGCGAGATTTTTTGGCAAACTCTGTATTTTCCAACATTTTCCGACAGATTTTCAAAATTTTGGGATTACTTTCGAAATGATTGTAACGGGCCATTTTACGCCAACATTTTAAAATCTGCAAATACGACATGGTGGGTAAAACGGCCTCCATTATAACGGGATAACGCAACAAATGGCCAGGAACTTGTGAGTAGGGCAGTTTAAATTTGCGTATAATTTTAATAGCATCGTGTTTTTTCTTGGTAGTGCGTAATTTTGAAATGGCTACAACCACAGAGGTGGGTGTAGGCGACGCTGTGGAATTTGATTTCACTGCACATTTCGGCAGTTGTTCTTCTATTTTGCCTGTATCAAGATGTGTTTCATTAACGCTGGAATCAGTTGTCACAACGCTACAAGTTGATATTTTATCAGATTCTTCAGTATTTTTAACCTTATTTGACTCAGCTTGAGTTTCAGCTTCTTTCATTAGTTCCGTACAAGTCCTGAAGAAAGGCTTTGTCACTTCTGCAGATCCAATAGTTTTGTCGGAGATGTGACACAGTTTTATTAAAGCCTTGTGAGTGAAACCATGTAATCCACGATGGGCCAGCCACATTGTGCGTATAGCGTCAGGTGTTTGTGTTTCATACCAGGCTGTTATTGCCTTTCGAACTGTTCGTGAGAAGCCTTTACGCTTTTGTTCTTTGGCGATTAATAAGACATATTTACAGAAAAGAAATAAATCGTCTTCGGTACGTATTAATACTTGGAATGCATGGCGCATTGTTATCTTCCATTGTACATCGACAGATGAGGCTAAGTAAGCACCATAAATGAAAAGAGCCTGTTCAGTTAAAAGCGGAAAAGATTATTTAGCACGAAGGCGATAAGAATTATTAAAAGTCATTTTAGTAAAAGAAAATATTTATTATATCAATTGGTATAAAAACGTTGAGTAGGTATAGAAACAAAATTCTTAAATACAGGATGTCCTAAAATTTACTAAAGACTTTTATATTTTGCCATTTATTCAGTAGTAGTTAGCACTTTCGGGATTTTTGGTCTGACGAATAAAAACTAAATTTATTTAACTTTGACAATGACCCGAAACACACAAAAGTTTGGTTTGAAAAATATGGGGTTGATGTTTTCACCTAGCCTGCTCAGTTGCCAGTCTTAAACCCATTAAGAACTTCTGACAAATAGTTAAATCAGCTCTTAAGGGAAAACATATAACTGATAAAGATCACTTGTCAGCATTAGTAAAACGAGCATGGCGTAATATTCCGATTGAGACATGCCAAAAACTTGTTGACTCTATGCCAAAACTGTGCTCAGCCCTTATCAAAAGTAAATTATATTCCACAAAGTACTGAAGTAATTTGAAAATAATTGAAGTATATTATTTTACTTATCTCTTCGAATTTTGTGTTTTATAGATAATTGAAGTGGATGGCTCTATTTTTTTCACATCTAAAATCTTGAATTTCGAATGATTTTATGTATATATTTCATTTTCAGTTTTTTATCAAAACCGGTCTATACTTATTTAGTGGATCAGTTGATCGGTCTCACAAAAATTTAAACCTTTAAATTTGTTATGAAGATATGTTTTTTCCTTTTTCGAAATATGTAGTAAAAGGTGGTTCTTTGTTATGGAACACCACTGTATATTGTTTGCCCAACCCTACTCCCAGCCACTATGATAAATCGAGAGGGTAAGTCTATGATTTTAACTTATTTTCTAAAATATGTATAAGAAATGTAATATGTATTTACATACATTAGACTACCCATAAACGCAAATTTCTTTTTTTTCCCTCCCAGCGCATTTTTGGTTATGTAGGGGGTAAACAATACGATGCCCATAAAAATTTTGTTTCTAAACCAGAAACCGGACAGGCCCCTCGCATTTAAGTGGTAAAAATGGTCTTAAAAATCTGTAAAAATAATATGTGGCTTTATTTATCAACTAGCTGTGCCCGCCACGTCGTAAGCTTCGTGACAATAATTTACTCGATTTTGCTTTGAAAGTATTCCACACCAATTGTAAGACAACAATGTAATTCCACAAAGTAAAAATACAAATCAAATACAAATTTTATTCAATTGGCGCCTAATAGTTTTGCGCAATTTCAGTACTTTTAAACCGGAAATTCCGTTTTTTCAGTGTTTTTTTACTTTCTCTTGGAAATGTTAAAGTACCTCCTCTCAAAATTTTGGTAAAATCCATACAGTAGTTTTTACGTTATACAACGCAAAAGAAAAGCAGACAAACAGACAGACATATGGAAATGAGATACTATTTTATTATATGTATAAATAACTCTTACGCAACTCCATTATTTGCATTTTGTAACTGTTAGTGAATCAGTTTGATAGTAAATATATTTTACCGATTAATGAAATAAAACGCACTCTTTGATCCATTTATCGTAAAGTAAGTGATTTCACGATAATAAATTACGTTCAAAACAACATAAAAAGTAATCGATTAATCGAGGCGAGGGACCTGGCCGGTTTACATTTTCGATACGAAATTTTTATGCACATCTCAATTTTTAATCCTCTACTCACTCTTCTTTGACAAGATTGACCCAAGTCAATGACCTTCGAATACTTGGCTTGAATATAAATTCTAGATACCACTGGGACAGTCACATTAACTATGTGGTATCAGCTTTAGCGAATCGGCTTGAAATTATAAAATATCTTTCTAGTCCAAGATTAAACTGTAAAACTTCCACAATTATCTCTTTTATAAAAACAGTTATTTTATCTAAAATCAACTACGCGTTATGCATTTATGGTCATGCCCCCAAATCATTGTTTCGTAAAATCAAGGTTGTTGTCAACAGTGCTATCAGATCGTCCTTAGGGGCTTTTCGATCGACGCCAATTAATAATATGCTCCTCGAGTCGAATATTTTATCAATGGAAACACAAGGAGAATTATTAACTACTAAACTACTAAAATCAATAACATTCTGCTCAAATACACCCATTTCACAAATAGTTAAAAAATGCACCTCCAAAAAGAAGATCGCGAAATTACCTTCCTCTATATACCGTTCCATTCTTAATTGCAAATACTTAAATTTTAACATCAAAACTATTAACAGTTGCATTAAAAAACATCCACCATGGCATCTTAATAATGAACCTTTTCGAAATCTACTTGCAGTTCAGATCAATATAAAGCTCTTTTTAATGAACTAAAGCATAAACTCCATGACCACAAATTTATTTTTACAAATGGTTCAAAGTTTGACACTTTTTTATCCTTTAGCATAACCACAGAAACAAAGTTAATCAAAAGCAATATACTACCTGAGTTTAGTACTATATATACCGCAGAACTTATAGCTATATACGAAGCGATAAAATATGCACGGTCGAAAAGCGGAAGATAAGCAATTTGCTCAGATTCTCTGTCTTCATTGCAAGCCATAACAAATATACATAACGATAACCATTATATTTCAGAAATCAGGAACATTCTAATTGGAAGTTATCCTGCAATAAAATTAATCTGGGTACCTGGACATTGCGGAATTAAAGGTAATGAGTTAGCTGACCTTACAGCCAGCAAAAGAAGCTTTGTCTTCTCCGCTTATTACATCACCAAATAATAACTATAAAGACTGGAATAAATTTATTGTAAACAGTATGCTTCGAGATTACAGGTGTAATCTTTTGACCAAAACATCAACATGGTATAGAAATGTAAACCAATTAACAACAGATACCCAAAACTACCAAAAAACTACTGCTCCATATTGGGAGAGAAGGGAACTCATAAAATTTATGCGTTTAAGACTTGGGAGACTGCACATTAACTTATGGACATCTGATGAATATAACTGTACCCCAAACTTGCAACTGCCTAACCCCCATTTGTAACCCATTACATTTCCTAGTGGACTGCCCAAAATTTCATTACGAGAAAACTCACATTTAAGAATTCAAATCCACTAAGCGCTTTATCTTTGCCACATATCATTAAGAGAATTAAATTTCTGAAACTAACTAACATATATAACCTGATTTAGATTCATTTTATCTATTACAACTAATGTAATATAATATTTAGAGCTGAAGGCCACAGCAGCTATTGCTTCAAACCTATTAATCTATAATTTGTAATTATAAGTTAATTTTTTACAATAAATAAATAATCCTCTGATAATGTACATACGTACGTCGTATGTATATAGTTTACTAGTTGTTCCCGCCATGTCGTAAGTGTCCTGAAAATATTTGGTTCAATTTTGCTTTGAAAGTAATTTACAACAAATTTTAAGATTTATTTTTATAGTGCTTGTGTTATGGTTTATCTTTATATAGAGGTAACCATCTCTGGATACAAATTTAAAATATATATAAAGTTCTAAAATTATTGTATATGTCTGTATTCTGTAGTGTTTATTTAATATCCCGCTTTCAAAAACAAAAGGTGCTGTCAAGTTTGTAATGCATTTAAATCGATAAAATTGCGTATTTTCACTATTTTTCTCTATTTTATATTGGAAATTACTGCATTTGAAAAAAGATACTAAGGTACCTCCCCACAAAATTTTATTAAAATTCATCAAGTAGTTTTTACGTGATGCTACAGACGGATGAAGACACGACAGACGGAAAAAAATTCTAAAAATTGCTGTTTTGTGTTTCATTTCAATTAATAACTGAGCCAGCAAATGGTACAGTTACAGAGGTAAAGTTTTAACTGTTACAGGACGAATTTTAAAAATATTTTTTGAGGAGGTACCTTAGCATCTTAATTCAAATATAGAATACATTTTTCCCGTAATAATGTCTCATTTCAAAGAGCAAATAGAGAAAAATTAGTGAAAGTACGTAATTTTACCGATTTATTGGTACCGTACGTAAACTTGGCAGCAACTTTCATTTTTCTCAGCGGTAAATTTTTTACACTATAGGTATGCAGAAATCTATTGTAATTTTGAAATTTTATATAAATTTAAGAATTTTATTTAGGGATGGGTGCCTCTATATACAAAAATAGGTACACCATAACTGAAGCACTACAAAATTAAGAGTATTAAAATTTGGTTTGAAAAATATCTAATTTCAAAGAAAAAATAGAGAAACAGAAGTGAAAGTACGCAATTTTACCGATTTAAAGGTAATTAAAGCTTGACAGCACCATTTTTATTGGAAAATAATGCTCTAAAAATAAGTTTATAGTACAATTTTAAAAATTTTGGGGTGGCAACAGCTTTTCTGGAGGGGACATCGCAACCCCCAGAATAACATTTCTACGCCAATGCTGCATATAGATTAAAACTAAAGATTTATGTTCGAAACAGTTTATTATATGTTACTTTCTGTTTCAGGACCCACTGTATATATTTCACTATTAAAAAGATAGACTCACCTCATCGCGACGTACTAAGGATACCTCGTTCAAAACCTCTCGCATCAATATCAAAAAATCATCACCATTCACATCCGCAACAAGCTTTTCTACTATGGGCCAAAATGTAGAGACCTTAAGAGAACCACGCAAATGTATGTAGACCGGTTCAAATGAGCCCAAATAGCAAAAGCGTTTCAATTTCATTTTTGAATCCATTTTAAGCTGCAAGTCGTTATCCCTTTTATTGAATTCGTTTCTAAAATGAAATTTTTTATTATTAAACAAATTTAACCTACAAAGACAAAAAGTATGCTTTTCACTTTAGCACAAGAAGTCCAAAAACGAAATAAGCTGAAGAAGCAAATTTCGCAGAACACAGCAAAGGAATTCAAATGAGCGACTTAAAATGAACAGTTAACGCTACAACAGCAATATTAAAAATAAATAAAAGAAGATACCACAATTACAGCAACAATTTTCTAAATCTACTACACATAAATTACGCTCAAAATGAATAAATATTTTTCGGACATTTAAATTTGGTAATGGGGCGCTGCCGCTTCTTTTTATTTATTTGTTGTACAATATTCTTACTTGTTAGAATTTTTGTATATAAAATACTTTTCAAATGCCACAACTGCGTTTTAATTTGAGAATCTTTTCATTTATTGTTCCAAACTCTGACAGCGCTCTGCTTTCAACTACTACTTCCTAAATTCTGATGTATTGTTTGTGGTAAAAAGAATGAACATTCATGTTCACATGTTTTGAATTCCGCTGCTTTTTTATACATAGTTATGTACATACATATCTTGTCTGATTTACTACTCACCGTAATTGCTTCCACTGCCTTCTGTAACACCAGAAACATTAATGTGTGTATGCATCATTTTTTTATAATTTTGGGAAGAAATAATAAATAAATAATGAAAAGTAAACATTAAACACAAATTAAGAAATTTAAGACTGTGTTGCTTACTTGCTGCCTCCTTTTTTATTCGTTTTTTAAACAACTATATTAATTTTATTGTTTTTTCGATTATAGATCGTAGAAATAAATTTTGTTTACGACTAAACAAGAAGCTGAAGAAGATACAAAACAAAATATAGTAAAAGAACATAAATAAACAAAAAAAAAAAACTGGATTGCCAACTATTTGGAATTTCAGTTGGAATACGTTAACAGCATTGCCATATTCAAACCTAATTGGAAAAGTTGTAATAGAATACGAATAAGTACTAATAAAACAAACTTGTTCAATTTACAAAGTTCTTCAAATATTTATATATGTTGTTTAATGAATATATTTATGTATGTAGTTTAATGAAATGCACATTGTGAATGTCAGTTTTAGTAACTTACATGGTTGTATTAAAGCATTTATAATTATTTTTATTTTGCTTACGAATGTTTTACTTTAATAAGTTTTAGGGGGAACTTTTACTTAATATCTAAGCACATGATAGGTAATTGTCATAAAATAAAGTTTAAGAAAAAACAAATACTTAAATCCCAGGTTCGGATTCAATGCATACCTAGCCTATACCTGATATAAATTTTTCTTGATAAAAGTCAAACTTCATAGAGTAATTGCACCAGTAGTCGGCAGTTTAATTTTTGTTTTGTGTTTAGTTTTAGATTAGTTTTTTAATGAGACTTTTTATTCCGATTACAAATTGATTGTACAATCTTACTATAACGAATTGTTCATATTAGAATTATAATTGTCTTATTCTAGTTTTAGTGAATTTGGGAACACACTACATGTTTAAAGTGAAAAGTTTGCATAAATAACTTAGTATTGTTATGAAAGAGGGAGACAAAGACTTGCTCAATGTCTTTTACTATTGCTAGCAGCGTGAGGTCTGCTCAATAAAACAAAATACTTAAAACTAAATAACAGAAAACAAGATTTTGGTATTTGTAAACTGACGTTTGAACGTTAAAAAATAGGCATATGAATAATCACAAATATACAATTAGGATTTAAGAGTATATGTAAAACGAACACAGCTTTACTGTTAAATGAAAAAGAAGTTTTCATTATAAAAGAATGCTGTAGATTAATAATATCACAGTCTCGAAAATTAGGTAGATAAATTAAAATATGTCAAGTAAAAATAAAATAAAAATATCACAGCAATTGATAACAAAATACTATCTACAAGTTAAAGTGGTGAACCCCTATGGGTACCTGGGGTTGATATTTTATAAAAAGCTGGCGGGGAGTAGAGGTGTGGTTTGTTGTCAAGGTTCTCGCTCAGGATACCCACTGGCGAAAGATAGGTAGATCCACCCCATGTTATATTTACTTCGGAATTAAAGATGTCATTTATCAAGATGTTGTCATGATCAGCAAGACTTTCTACAAATTTTTTCTGCAGGGTAAAAACGTATTTACTAAACGGTTTTATTTTAGAATTTTTGTATTTTCCCGTATAAATTGACATGAAGACCAAGAAGGTACTTAGATATAATCTGAATGCCTACAAATGGGTAACTGCGTTGGTGATAGGTCACGGACACTTCAAGGACCCTTCTGGCCAAGTTAAAAATGAAGGAAAGATGATACTTGCAAACTGTGTCTGGAAAAAGGCTAAGACAGCAGAGCACTTGTGTTGTAGCAGCAGCTGTCGCAAAAATAAAAGATATGTTGCCAGATGGTTGGCCGCGCTGGCATGCTGGCGTTTAGCACCGGCTAGGGCTCGCCGTCTTGGGATGGTTCTTTTGCCAACTCATCCGGTTTATTTGCAGCTACAAAAAAATAAAAGAATCATGCCAGCTGAGCTAAATGGAAATAAATAAATAAATGAGGCCCGAAGCAAGCTGGAATGTCTCCCTGCTTACACACACACCGAATCACCTTCTGGCTGGTGTTCTTGCCAGGAATAATCCCTCCCACAAGAGGTAAAAATACCTCACCATGACATCAACTCGTATTTTTGGATGTCCCTAAGACTCCCTCTTGCAACCTTCTACCCTTACTTACCGCTTGTTAAAACCTTTAAGCTTCCATGCTAAATTAAAAAGATTAGAATTTTATATAAATGTATCAAATACAAACATTTCTTTAATTTTTATTGAAATTGAAATCAAATAAACATTCAAAAAATTTTTAATTTAATGAATTAGAATTAACAAAAAAAATTCGTTAATAATTAAAAAGAAAAAAAAACAAATTAAATAAATACAATATTAATTTTTTCTAGTTAGCAAAAATTAGAATTTTAAAATAAAGTAATAAAAAAATTTATTTAAGATGGCGGCTTTCTATTTTCTTAAGTTTTCTTGCAGACTCCTGGATTTTATCTCATCGGCTTTCGCGGCTCTACAGGCAAGCTTGCTCGTTCGTCTTCGTGGTCACTCGTTTGGGTAAGTACTCATAAAATTGTTCAGGTACCACGATATATATTTTACTTTATGAAATTTTTCTTCTAAGGTTAAGGAAGACACTCTATTATGGGCTAATAATCCCTACCGCGGAGACGAAATATCAGGCCTGAGCTCAACCCTATGGATCGCGCACTCTCGGGCCGAATTACCCGGAGGAATGAATTTTATCTGGCGTAAGTTCAAACTGTATTCCCTAACATCAATTTAAAATTAAAGAAAAATATATATATACCTTTTTTTTTATTGTTTGTTAGGTCCACAGTCGTCAGTAAGATGTCTAACGTCTTTGGCAAAATACCTGGCCGGATGATGATACAATCTGCCGGGGCGGATGAAATCTGATGTCCCTCGTTGGATGTGACGGGCGATGTGTGGCTGGTTGGTGACTTTTGTAAATTACTTTAATTATTCTTTAAGTTAGGCAAGTTTTAACTTTTTTATATTTAAGGCTTTACTTTTTTAGTTTTTAAGTTTTCATATTTAGATTTTTTTAACCTTTTAGATTTCTGTTTAGTTTTAACTTTTTTATATTTCAGTTTTTAACTTTTTTATATTTAAGTTTTTAAATTTAAGTTTTTAAGTTTTTATCTTTTTGGTTTGAACCTTTTCTTATTTAAGTTTTTATATTTAACTTTTAAACTTTTAGCCTTTTTTGTTTTTAAGTTTTAGCTTTTACGGTTTAATATTTATTTTAAACTAAAATATTTTATTCATTAAATAAATTCGAGTTTCTCTAAACTCTTTAAATTTTGCACTTTCATTTGGCTTTTATTTGGGCAGTTTTCTTGCACCAAAAAAAAAGGTAAGTTTTCTACACTTAAATTTTTTACACTCTTCGCACAATTAATTTTTTTTTTGCAGCCACCTGTCACACCTTACCTCGGTCTCGTCCTCAGGAAAAAGAGGCCGACATTTTCTTCTCTTCCTTTCAAGAAGCCTCGGTCACGCCACTTTTATCTTTCCTTAAAAAAAAACCCTCCCGCTATTTTTCTTTCAGCAATTTTAATTTGCTTCTAAAGGTTTTTTGTTTTTGTTTACGTTTTATTTTTTTTGTAGTGACTATTATAGTCATCCTTTTTTTTTGCAGCTGATCGAACTGCCTTATCTTCGACCAGATGCAATTTTCATAGGGTGCACACGACAGTGTGAATGTCTAGCAGACTGGATAACATAAAGGCTTTGGGTCACGGGCATTTAATGAAGATGCTATAAAGACCCTAGTCTCAGACAAATGTTAGCAATTACTATAGGCTCTCTGATGAGGAAGAATGTCGACACAAATCACTATAGTCGAGAGCAAAAAGTTAGTGGCACCACGAAACTCAATGAAAGTAAGGTATTCGTATATTACCAGACGGTAATTTTTTTAAGTATGTCGAAGCTGTTTGAGAAGACATTAATAACTAAGCTGAACCCAATGTAGAAAGCAATCAGAATTTTTCTTTAATCTATTACAATAGTATTGTTGTCGAACTACGACAACCGTAATAAGGCTGATTATGTCAAAATTAATCCCAGTTGAAAACACTATGTTATGCAGACGGGCTCTTACGGTTGGCGTAGTCGTACTTCTACTATGAGTAAATTGTAATAGATTTATAACAGATTAAATATTTCTTTAAGCTATTACAAAAGTGAATTAGATAAAGAACTACTACGACAACCGTTATATGGCTGAACGTTAAAAACGTGACGTTAAAATGTGACGTCTTATTTCCATTAACAGTTCTTACTTATTGTAAGTCATTTGTTATTAATTTTCCGCCTTATTGATGTTGTCCTAGTCGTACTGGGCCTATAGCCATTTTCTGATTGTTTTCTTTAATCTATTACAATTTTATTGTCGTCGATCTGTGACAACAACATCCGTTATAAGGCTGAATATTTAAAAATAACAAACAAAGTATATTTTAAGCCATTACAATAATAACGAAGTCAAAGTACGACTACGACATCCGTAATAAGGCTGATTGCTTTACATTACCCCCGTCTTCATTTGCTATCAACTTGTCTTAACAAAAGTCAATCTTCATATAAAAAAACCCAGAATTAAAAATTATGTTTTTTTTCATATGAAGTTTGACTTTTGTTAAGGCATGTTAATGTCTAATGGAGTCGGGGGGTAAGTTAAAGTGACAGGTTATTATCTTCATATAAAATCCAAAATATATTTATGTACACAAGGCATATTAATCAGGTAGCCTCACTACGAAGGGGAAATATTAAGGCGAAAATAATCAATTTTTTATATCGATTTTGACAGTTAAAGTTACAATTTTTCCCTTTAAATGGAAGTTGAACTATCAAACTTCATATAAAAAATTGTCGCCTTAATATTTCCCCTTCGTACTGAGGTTACCTGAATAATATGGCTTGTATGTACCATGGTATAATAATACAGGTATATACAAGACGAATTCAAAAAAAAACTAAGCAAAGGTTTACTTTAAATAATAATTCTTAAGAAAAAGTTTTAAACATTGAATACTCCGTACATAGAAGTATAAAAAGATTTTAGATATTTGTTTAACATACATACATAGGTAATTATATTTAACATACATAAGTAATGATATTTAAAATTTATAAAGATCAATCTCCAATAATTCATTTTGATCAAGATTAAAATTGCTTCAGTTCAGCTTTCAAAGTTTTTCTGGTTGGTCATCTGTACTGATTTAAATTTAGTTGAAAAGTTTACTTAAATAACATACATACATATTTTTTCATTTCTTTAAGTAAACATTGCAAATTAAATAAAGGATTGAATAAAATATAGCAATTAGTTCTTAATGCATTGAGTAATATACAAAATTGTGTTTTTAATTATTACAAATTTTCAAGTGCCCGAACAGAGTTTTATATAAGGTTTGACATTTTCAGATAAGCAAATTTAAACAGCTGTTCTAACAGTTTTACCTGTATTATTATGCCATGGTATGTACATATGTATATTTGAATTAACTTACCTTTATATATTTTAACCAAGGCGAATTGAATTTACCAGGTGTGATCGATAGACGATTTAATTATTTATGCTCTTCTTTTTTGCTAATGTTTTTTCAAAATGCATTATTGTATATATGTAAGCTGTTAAAGTTGTTGTTGTAGTTCTCGCACCTTGTAAAATCAATTGGCCTTGATATAAAACAATTTTGCAATAAAAAAACTTTCAAAGTAATTGTTTAAGTGAAATTTTTATTAATTTGTTTATTTATTTTGTTAAGGTATTATTTATTCAAGTTGTTTCTTCGTTTATAACTTTTGTTGTTATTCCTTGTTATTTTATTTTAATTAAGAAATGTTTTATAAGTATAATTTGTATGTATTCTGGCCTTTTAGTAAAAATCGAAAGCAACTAAATTTGTTATAGGTATTTTTTGTTTAAGAATTTTATATTTTATTTAAATTTTTCTTGCAAAAATTTTTTGTTTTAGCTTTTGTTATTATTTTGTTTAATATTGCTTTTTATATGTGTATCGTATTATATGAAAAAATTAAATTAGTCCAAAATTTTTTCATGTTTCAATAAATTAAATAATTTAGCAAAATTCATTTTAAACCTTGGAAAGTTTTTGCTGATATAATTTATTATTGTGAATTAATTTAGGTTTATTGTGACTTATAAATTTTAAAACTGTATTTGTATTGAGCAAAATTGTTATGGATTAACATTAACTGTAATTTTTCATTGTAAATTGATGACGGAAAGTTAAAAAAATTAAAAAGAGATAAAAACTTTTGTAATTTAACTAAAAAAGAAGTACTTATGTATATGAATGGAAAATTTTATGACTTTTAATATTGAAAATATGTATTTCTACCTACAAAAGTAGAATTTATTTAGACTTGTTTAGATTTAATTAATAAAAATCAGAAGTAAATTTATAAACTTGACAATTTCAGTCTCTTTAGAATCTACCTTGGTTGTAAACTGGCTCAATTATGTTAAAAATAAACCGTTAAAATCAAGATTTAAAATAACATGCATAAACAAAAAATATGTTTTAGCGACATTTTTTAAATAAAATACAGAGAGCAGCATTAGACTGTCCCAAATTTTATTCAAGGAAGGTTAAAAAACAAATAGCTCTTTAATTAGTTATTATTTTTTTTAATGCAATAATTAATAAAGCATTTAAAAAATCTCTAAGAGCAAATATCATCCCCACACTGCTTCGGGCATCCACTTTCCAAATTAAAAAATCGAAACAAAATAAAGCTAGAGTCACGTTTAGAGACTCTTTTGCCTACAGCACCCCTACCGAAGATAGTTTCAAACAAACGCTGTTCTCAACCTAGGTACTTTAGGCCAATCTCCATATGCAGCTAAATCTACTACAACTAATATTCGTTCCCACGACAATTGGATCTTCGCTCCGGAACGACCCGAGTATCACTCGGCCAAAGATTGTCAACTCAGCAACAGCTGTACCAACCGAAAGTTTTTTCCTCAGGTGAGCCAGCTATTTTGCTCAAGATACTATTAATTATAGCTGGTATTGAGCAAAACCCAGGTCCACAGATCTGGTTTTGTTCAGTTTGTGAAAACTGGTGTCACTTGAAAAGGTGCTCAGGTCTCACCAGCCACCGCGATTGGTCTCCAAGCTTTGTGGTGAGTTGTTTTAGCAATCAACCAACTAACTCCAGCACTGCTCCCCAGCAGAACCCCGTCTCATCCCCACCTGTGAGACACAGTAGAATACATTGTTCTATTTGTAACACAATAATTAGGAGGAATGTTATTTACATCAGTTCAGTGCAATGGTTGTAAAAGATGGTGTCATATGAGGCGCTGTACAGATTTACGCTTTCATAGGGATTGGTGTGCTAGTTTCCTAGCCTCTTGCTGTGCAAATGCTACTCCTACGGCCGGCATTACCCTTAACTCAACGGTGCAATCAACACCCAGAACACCAAATGTACAGAACACTCCTCAATTACAGCAACCCGTATTAACACCTATAACTCCACCTCAGGTGAATTCACCGACCCACTCAGCTGCAAGTGCAAAATACTAGTCCAGGCAGATGTTTTCAAATCATGCAATTAAATTGTGGTTTAATGGTTTGAGAAACAAAATTGTGGAGATCACAAAATATATGCACGACAACAACATACCTATTGCCGCCATACAAGAAACAAAGCTGTCCAATGATTTTTCACTCTCGGCCTCAGGGAATTACAATATTGTCAGAAGAGATAGGGATAGAGCACATCGTGGGGGACTTGCGTTCATTATAGAACGAAATGTCAGTTATAAATTGACAGCACGTCCAACCCTCCCCATACCTGACCCCTTCCTAGAGGTTATGAGCATCTCAGTAGATACTGAAAAGACTGAAATTGAAATCTGCAATGTTTATATCCCGCCCGTCAACAGCATAGGAGCTAATTATCACCCAAGCATATCCCAACTCTTCCAGGGTGATAATAGAATAATACTTGGTGATTTCAATGCTCATCATGAGAGTTGGTATTCCCAATTACCTGATGATCCCGGCGGTGGACTCATTGCAGAACAGATAGACGAATCAGATTTTGCCTCAATAAACGAAGATTTTCCAACAAGAGTAACTGCAAGATGTGTAATCTCCAGACATATCCATTGTCTGCTCATCGCTACTTGCCTACACCAGCTGGCAAACACAAATTTCATTTAACTCAGACCACATTCCCATTGTGGTCACTGTTGAGAAACCCAATGACTTCGTTGAGCCTGACAAGCGCACATTTATTAATTATAATAAACACGACTGGCAGGGGTTCTCGAAATATATTGATGACTCCCTTCGTCAATTACCCCACCCTACTTGTGCCAGGAAGGGACAGAAAGGGGCAAACTATTCTCAGTGAAACTATTCTCAGGGCAGTACGGCGCTTTATTCCTGCAGGCAGAATACGCAATATTAGACCAAATTTCCTCACCAATGCAGCGCGTTTAACCCAAGAACGCGATCATTTGGGCGCTTGCAACCCAGCATATGAGCGAATTGAGCTGTTGACGGCAGAAATTAACAAAGTCTTTAATGAACATTGTTGCAACAAGTGGTTAGAACACCTAAACCAATGCACAGTTAGCTCGAAAAAGCTTTGGTCTACTATTAAAAGTCTATCTGGCACAAACTGCAATAAAAATCTCGCAACTATAGGATTCGATGACATTCAATATACAGATGCAAAGAAATGCGCTAAACTATTCTGCCGACAATTTGTCGATCATCCCACCTCGCAGAATCGGTCCAAAAGAGCTGTAATTCGGAGAAACAAGAATCTTGAACGGGATTCTGAGCCCATTTCCTTCACGCTCGATGAAGTGAAATATATAATCTCCAAAGCGAAACCCTCTAAAGATCTTGGTCCTGACGGCATCTCTATGTTAATGTTAAAGATTTCAGTATCGCTGGAATATCTAGTAAGCCTTCTAGAACTCTCGATTCATCAGCTGGTGATTCCAGATATATGGAAGGTTGCTCGGATAATTCCCCTCCTAAAACCTGATAAACCCGCTACAAAAGGAGAATCAAACCGCCCTATCTCCCTTTTGTCACCCGTAGCAAAGGTTTTAGAAGCTTTACTATTGCCAACCCTGAAGGAGCATTTCTTGCTTGCCTCTCACTAACACGGCTTCAGGGAATCCTATAGTTCCACGACAGCTTTGATTTTGATAGCTAACCAGATCGCAAATGGCCTCAATTAGCAGAGACCGTGTGAACGCACAATTGTGGCAGCCTTAGACTTATCTAAGGCCTTTGACACGGTTGACCACTATTTGTTGATTAATAACATCTCGAACTCTACACTTCCCAATGATGTCAAACGCTGGGTTGCCAACTATTTAAGTGGCAGACAAGCTTTTGTTGAGTTCAGAGGCCAGAAGTCTAAATATCCCAAGCTTAAAATGGGTGTGCCACAAGGAGGAGTACTATCACCTATACTCTTCAACTTATATCTTGCACAACTTCCTGGCCCACCACAAGATATCAAGATGGTGTCTTATGCAGATGATTGCACCATCTATTCATCTGGTATTAATATCCAAGACATAAGTGCTAAAATTACTCAATATTTGGCCACCATCTCACAATTTATACAGGAACGTAGACTTCAGCTATCACCCTCAAAGTCTTCAGTGTCTCTTTTCACTTCCTGGACTAAAGAAGTGGAATTAGATATCTCTATCGAAGGCCGACATATCCCTACGCTGCAAAACCCAAAAATTTTAGGCGTGGTCTTCGACAGCCTCCTTCACTTCGCTTCACACGCCACTTACATCAACCAGAAAGTGAAATCTCGGAACAAAGTCCTAAAAGCTCTTGCAGGCACCTCTTGGGGAATGACTAAAGAGACCATAATAACAACTTTAAAGGCAATTGGTTGCTCTCTCTTTAGTTATGCTGCCCCTATTTGGACCTCGTTCCTCAGCGACACTAAATGGCGAGTTACACACTGCACAAAATAATGCACTTAGAATCGCTACCGGATGTGTCAGAATGACAAACATAGATCATCTTCATGAGGAGACCAGGATACTGCCGGTCAGGCAGCACAATGAGCTACTGACAAAGCAATACCTGTTGGCTTGTCACCTGGATCTTAAATGAAGTGGTCATTCAAGATCCATCTCCCCGTCACATCCGGCAGAACTTTCTTCTATATCACAATGACATTCGAGATATTATTCCATCTCTTATAGATCGAGTGGCCATTGCAGACGCCCAAAAACTATTACATCAACAGGCGGTTTTAGGAGCGATGAACGGCTATAGATGTAATAGGGTCCTTAATGAACACCCCCCAGCGATTGCAGAAAATGAAAGGCTTCCAGGCAAACAAGAACCACCTTAGCACAATTAAAGGCCGGATGGTGCAGTATTCTTAACTGCTACCGCGAGCGTATAGTTCCCGGAACTTTAAATCGTTGCTCAGCCTGTCTTCAAAGCCCCCATAACACGGTGCGTCTATTTCAATGTCCCAATAGGCCTACGGATCTGCGCCCCATAGACCTATGGTTAAGACCGATTGAAGTTGCGCAATTTCTCCAGCTCCAAGTCCCACCCACATGACACTTTTAAAATAATTAATATATACACCTTAAATCTTTTCAGGAAAGAACAAAGCTGTTACAACAACAACAACTAATATTAAAACTTATCAAAACATTATGTTTCAAATAAATTGTTCGGAACGAAATAAAATGAGGGGCAAGTTTGGAGGACTCTCAATCACCGCAAACACCGCTACGAAGATTGCTACTTTAGGCCAACCCCTACTACCATTAATACCATTGTACAGCGAGAAAAAGTAACTAAACGATTAACAAGCCCTAAAAATCTTCGAATACGATTTCCTAGATGGAAAGTTAATACTATTTGACAAGTAGTAGAAGACTTAATATCCCTAAAATAGGTATCATTAAAATGATATGATGGGGCATCGAAATGTATACTCTGGTTAGCCGCGTAGAAATCGACGAAAACTATCCAGAGTACCTGCAGTATCTGAAAAATATCAATAGTTCAATGCTACGGTCATGAGGAGGTACCCTGACATCCGTGCAAAAAAAAAAATACGATGAACTAAAACATAGTTTGGAACATATCGTTTCGAACAACACTAATGAGAGATATTATCGGAAAAGTTGGAATTATAAAAAACGAGTTTCATGATGTCATGGGAAGGTATAGCTCTGCAGAAAGAAATGGAGAATGGTTTTTCTTACCTGGAAAATAAGGAATTCACGATCCAATATACAGAGTTTAATTGACTACTTTTATAAATTTCGAAAAAATGGTTTAAAAGCTTTCGAAATTTCAGAGTACTACGAGGAACAGATATAGCCACCAATTGTTGTCTTGTAGGGGCTGAACCTAAATTAATACCACGAAGGATGTTCTACGTAAACCAGATGATTCAAAAGCTACAAAAAGCCTAAAAGAAAAAAGTGTGGCATCGTTTCTAATGCGGAGAACCACTTGGCTCGGTTAAAGAAGTAGCAACAAAATTTTCACAGACTACAGGTGTGATCGCTCCATTGCCTGTTGTCAACTAATTCTCTGTCCACAACTTATGTAGGTGTAAAAGCACAATCACATTTGACGCTATTTACAAAAATTAAGCCAAATTTCCATTATGACATAATTTTTCCCCATTGTTATTTATGGGTCGCAATTAAATATTATCGAAATTATCCCGTTCATTGAGGAAAAGAACAACTGTTTCCTGTATACTTTTGGAAATGGAAAATAAATATCGCCTCTTCCTTACTTCGACACTTTTGTGTCTTTTGTTCGTTAATCTAGTACAAAATTTGTAGTCGAAGTGCATTACGACTGAATATTTCATATCATATCTCCGAAACTGCAAATATTTTTTATTTACATATAATAGTTTTCTAGGTGCAACATTTTTTTCTTTTTTTTAAAGAGAAGTACCACTCAGGCAGTTAATGCCTACATAAACTGTGGTACTTCCTTTGGAAAGGGATAGTAGTAGATAAGACAGATGGTTAGTGATAGTAAAGCTTCGATTCTGGTAACACTGCAATTGCACGTTATGATTATTTTTAGAACAGTATTGCAGAGCCTCTGGCGTTATTTAGGCGAATTAGTTCGAAGCTAGCATAGCCAATTTATAATTATTTTACTTCGCTGGCGATTTAGTGCTATGTGGTAATACCGGCGAAGGAGGGCGCTGTGATATGCATTATTATGAAGAAAAATTAATACATATCAGAAAAATTGATGTTGCCACGGCTAAGATTTGAACTCGTGACCATTACTTAGTAGTCAACGTGCTAACCACTTAAGCTACAGCACCCTCAAACATTGGCGTAGAAAGACCAATCTGGTGGTGCAATGACCCCTCCAGACTTGCTTTTGCCCCCTAGAATTTTTAAAAATTGTACATTTTCATTTTTCTAATACAAATCGTTTTACCCCCACTAGAAAAAATGTACGCTAATAAGATGCAATTAAAAACCATGCACTCTCTACTAATGGAAAAGTTTGTTCATGAATAAAAAATGTCGCCAAACTTAAGTTAAGCCTTTGCAATTTGAAAAAAATTAGCTAAAATTTTATCTTCATTTTTGTTTAAACAAATTAAGATCTAGTTAAACCAAAAGTTAAGTATCCTTGTAAAGAATGAACATTGTTAAGTATGAAATTATAAGTATAACGTAATGTGAAAATTTATTACTACTTTTTATTATTGTATTTTTAATTATCAAAAGTTTTATTCTATCATGAAATACTTAAATCGTTTTTTATCTATGAAAAATTTGACTTTAATCTTAAAAAGTACTAATAAATATGGTTTCACCACTAAGTGCTTTTAAATATTATTTTGCTATATTTGTGAAATAAATAATTGAAAGTATTAAATATTTATGAAATATATACATAAGTTTTAAGAAGCATTAGTTTTTGGCATTTCAATTAATACATATTGAATTAATATTTTGTCGTTCAAGATATAATTTTCCAAAAGAAAAGTATTAAACCAAACACAAGTGCCTACACCTGATATTAATTTGTTTAGACAAAAGTCAAACTTCTTATAAAAAACAGTATTAAAAATAATGTTTTTTTTATATAGACTTTGACTTTTGTCTAAAAAAATTTATGTTTATTTACCTACCGTCTATACCTGATAAAAATTTGTCTTGATAAAAGTCAACCTTCATATAAAAAAAACCAGCATTAAAAATAATGTTTTTTTAATATCAAGTTTGACTTTTATCAAGACAAATTTTTATCAGGTATAGACACTAGGTTAAGATCTAGACACTAGGTATAATAAATTATTTTTATTTTGTACAAACAAATTAAGGACGGAAGTATAAAAATCTGATTTGTAAAGGCTTTATTTGGTTTGATCACATACTCGTAAACATATTGCAACGAGTATTCTGAGAAGTGTTAACGAAAAATGGGTTTATTTCGATTTATTTTTAAGAAGTAGTTTCGAAATTTTTTAAAAATCATGCATACAAATTCAGGTAGACTATACAAAAACTTATAAATATAATTTTTGTATTTGCTTATAAACCCCCGTCTTCATTTGCTATCAACATGTCTTAACAAAAGTCAAACTTTATATAAAAAAACCAGCATTAAAAATAATGTTTTTTCATATGAAGTTTGACTTTTGTTAAGGCATGTTAATGTCTAATGGAAACGGGGGTTACGATTTTAAGGATAAGGCCTTATTCATCAAAATCAAGGTCGCTTTAATATTTAAGACCCTTGAATATTTAAGATTATTTTTATCAATGCATACCCTGTGTTAGTTTTAAGTAAATGCCTTTTTATTATTTTATTATATACTTGTTATTATGGCGGGCATAAACAATGTGTTTTAATTTCAAAGTTCTAAAAGCAAACGTCAAAGGTCTGTCTTTTAGTATATTAAAATAAGTTCAAAATCACACCTAAGTATATGGAGACCCCTTTAAATTTTAACTTCATTTTATTATTCGTTGTTATAGCTGCCATAGTGTTCTCTAAGTGTCTTTCTGTTTTCGTTCCAGAAATAGAGGCATGTGCCAGTCGAATAGCGAACAGACATTGTGATAATATTGGGCACGTTCCTAAGACGTAACTGTTGCGCAACGGTTGACTATTTGTCTTAGAAACGGGTTGACTATTTATCTTAGAAACGGGTTGTTGACTAGTTGCGCTCAACTCAACAGTTGGGTATTTTTTGTATCATAAAATATTTTAGTTACCTAAAGTCAACATGTTGTACTTAGCTTAAATAGCTAATAGAAGAGAGTTATACCGTTTCTTATCCGTAATTTTCATCTAAAGTAATTAATTTAGTTAATTTAAATTATTTCTTTTGTTCCTCTTTTATTTTTTTCAATATTTTGCAGTATATTTCTCAAGTCGTTTCTAAGACGTAACTGTTGAGCTCAACAGTTGGCAACAGTTTCGTAGCAGTTGAGCTTATGAACGTGCCCATTAATAATAAAATTCGTCGACAAATTTAGGAACTACGAGTACCTGGGCAACAACTTGGTCTTTTTCTCACTACAGATAAGTATATAATAAATAGTCGGAAATCCAGTATTTCATACTGTAATCTTCCTAGTCTTTTGACAAAACCTTAAAAAAATCGATTATAGCGATAAGATTCTATATCTTCAAAAAAATTCTGAAAAAATTATAATGACTTACAATTTCATCGATTTCTTAACGTAACGTTATTTTGTTTTTAAATGTTATTCACTGATGATGTTTGTCGTAATTATTATTATGATGTTGAAAAAAATTCAGTTTTGAAAGAATTCACTCATTTTTCGCATCCACTTCTTAGTGCATTTTAAGTCTACTTATGTTGGTGGCATTCAAATACCCAGAGCTGTATATTTGTGTTCGGTTTAAGAAAATAGATTTGAAATGTATAACTAAAAATTGTAATAAATATATTTTTAAATATACCTACAACAATTATGACGATTAAATAGAACTTATGTAAGTTTTTAGTTAAATAATATATTTGTTTAATTATTAACTACCATTATTAATTATTTAAATTATATATACTGACTTTGTTCTTAATTTTATCTGCAGCAGATTGACTTTAATTTAATCTAATTGCTAAATAATTATTAATTTATTTTGTTAATTTACTAACAACTTTACTGTATATGTTTCTTAATGATTTTTGTGATTATTTTATTAGTGATAATTTAATAAAAATATGGTTTACATTATTTATTTAATTTTGTTAATTTTATTTAATATGATTCACTATTTTACAAGAAATCACAGTCGGCATGTGAGAAATTTAATTTATTTAATAAAGATGGTGTTATTTTTTTATAATTAGTTTTATTAGAATTATTGAAATTGTAATTATTTCTTTCATTGATTTCTATTAAATCGTTAATTAATTTAATTATTAATTTAATGTAAATTAAGCTACCTTTTAATTACTTATGTTGTTTTATTTTTTATTTTTTACATTTTAATTTTGTTTGAAACAAGGCATTTTAAGTTTTATTAAATAATTTTTTTTTAATATTTTCTTTCTTTTTATTTTACTAAGCATAGCACTCTTTTTGATATTGTATTATTTTGTTTTTATTACTTTTTCATTCATTTCTTCTGTTAATGTCAAATAACTTTTATGTTGGTGTGATTTTATTTTATTTCGTTTCTGTTATTGTTAGGCATGTCATAGTTTTCATCTACCTATTATGTGTTTTTAATATTTATAAATAACATTTATGAAATTAAAATTAATATCGAAAGGGTTTATAAAGTTTAAGTATAAACATTGAAACGTTGAAGTTCAAATTAAAAATAATTAAAAAATTATTAAAGTTTAAAATGTCAAAAATTAAATTTAATATTTTGAAAATAAATCCGTTAAGTGTGGGTCGGACACAGATGTATTTTAATGAGGCTTTAAAACTCTATTTACTTTTTTCAATTGGTGCTTTCCACTTTGAAGAATTTAAAAATTGGTTAAGTAAGGAAAGGGATGCAGGGAGAACTGATGCAAGTTATGACACAATTTTTCTTTTATTCGCACTCGTTGTCTTTAAAACAGTTAAAAAAAAGTTACTCGTCTCGACGCAAATTTAATTTATTTAGGAACAAAACTTTACTAGTTTTTACATTTTTTCAAGTTAGAGGAGTGTTACGAACCAAGACATCAAGATAAAACTTGATTTTATTTTATTCTAAATTTCCTCACAATTTCAGCCAATATCTTAGTAATATGATAAATAAGTTCATCTCGTCAAGAAAATCACATTTCTTGTAGATTTAAGAACTACATATATTATTCAAAACGTTTGCAGCTTTTCTAAGATTTCTGCTTTGTATCCATGATATCATCACAATATCTTTAGTGCTTAACGAGTTACTTTGTAAATAAAGTAAAAGGTTTATAAACCAATGTGCAGCATTAGACTACTGAAAAACCTATTTTACATATCAGTGATAGTGATAGAAAGAGAGAGGAAGGGTTATACGTCGTCTTTTTCAACGTACAAGAAAACTGAAATAACGATTTTCTAATGAGTGTTGTCACAATCAGCACGACTCCGTCAACACAAAGTACGAAAGTTGTGCAATTTTTTCTCTTGACGTACGTTGAGAGCAGTTGAAAGGTATAAATTGATTTCTCTTCGTTTCTCTATCTCAAAATGAAATTTTTCTGTTGAGTGGCAGCAAACTTTTCTAGTGTTTTTTCTGATTTAATATCCGTCAACAAAATACTCATTGTGTCAATTTCTTTCGTTGTTACTTTGTTTTCAGCTGAGTACGTTAAAGTGTAACGTATGACGGATTCTATGTGCCCCGGCCTTAGCAGTCTCCGTTTTTTTATCTTGAAGGTTTGTACAGACATTTTTTAACAAAAAGGTGTTGAAAAACATACATATTTTAAATACCATTTAAAATACACAAATTAATAATTATTTTTATTACTTTTAAGCAAATTTCCAAAGAAAAATTACACATATTTTGCTGTTTGTATAATTTGGGCCAAAAGTACAAAAAAATGCAACGGAGTGCATCAGTGTCGGGATTTGTGGTACAATTGTACCAAATTTGGTACAATCGACACATCAGTGGTACCCTGGTACATTTTATGCTTTTATTGGTACAATTTCATATATTTATTCAAACATTTTTTGAATTTGATAATTTTTCTTACAATAATAAATATTTCTAATTTCATAGTTCCTAAACCCTGTCTAGAACTAACTAAATTACAACATTTTTGATTTATGCTTATTTATGTATAAATAATAGGTAATTTAGTTACAAGGCCTTTTTGCTGAACTACACCGTTTGAACGTTCCGGAGGTATTCGGCTTATATATTTTTCCATTTTTTCTAGTGAGGAATCGTAAGGCATACTCTATCAGATTTAGATACGATGACTTTGGTGGAGTTTCAAGAAATGATGATAATTGGAGTGTAGGAAATTGTAGCCTTTTGCTTATAAAATAGGCAAAATAATTGTTAGTTAATTAGCAACATTGAAATTCAAGGAAGCATGGGAAATTAGCACTACGTTAAAATACCTTAGTATAAAAGTTTAGATTTGTCCCCTTGTTGAGCTACAGTATGTATGTTTTGTGTTTTCCCATTACCCGTATGCTGTGGGGTTGTTCTTCTAGCTAAGTAGTTGATTCGTCTGCTGTAGTGGGTCCTAGGATAATGGCAATGGAAAGCTATCTTTTGTTGTCTAGAAAAAACGTTGTTTTTTACTTAATGCCAAAATTTGGTACAATTGATTTGGTACAATTTTATCATTGTAGCGGCACAATTTAAACATTGTTAGATCCCAACACTGGAGTCCATCACTCAATTCATCTATACATAAAATAAAACAGTAACTCATTTTCTGTATGTCTGTCTATCTACATTCGCATCACATAAAAACTACTGGATGGATTTCAACAAAATTTTGTCAGGAGGTACCTAGGATACTTTTTCCCGCAAAATATCTTATTTCCAAGAGATAGTGGAGAAAAAGCAGTGAAAGTAGGCGTACGTAGTGCATACTTTAAGGCATCTTTTATTTTTGAAAGTTTGATATTGCGCAACAGATGACGCTGTTTTAAAATATGGACAAAATATAAATTACTTACTGCCAAATAACCAATTGAATAAAATTTGTATTTGATTTGTATTTTTACTTTGTGGAATTACATTGTTATTAAAATATTTTAAACACATTTTACAGAGCTTTACAATACTTTTTAAAATTTTAGAATTTCATATAAATTTTAGATTTTTATCCAGGGATGGGTACCTTTATATAAAGTAAATACGTAGGAGTCTTAAAATTTTATGTGTATTACTTTCAAAGCAAAATCGAACAAAATATTGTCAGGACGCACACAACGTGTGTGGGCACAGCTAGTAAACAATAAAATGCTCTTTCTTTTGAAACAAGAATATAATACAACGCGTTCCTTTTTTATTATAGAAACTACCTTTTTTAAACATTTTATATTAAATTTAGAAATAATTTGTTCACTTTCATTCTCCATTGCAATTTTTATGAATGTAAATACATACATATCTATGTATAACACAAATCATAAACAGCTGTTTCCGTACGGAATTTGCGGTTTCGGTTTCGCACTCTGCTTAAGCAAATAATATTTGACGAAACTTAACGAATGTTTTGTTAAGTACATTATAGTTTGCACATATGATTTATATATATTGGCACAGTTGCTTAAGTTAGCTTAAGCCAGCTTATGCATATTATAGTTGGGCCTTTAGGGTTGGCTGTAAGTAATTACCGCTATATAAAGTAAATATGCAATCTATATCTGCAGCATTATGAAAGTAAGAGTCTTTAAAATTTTGTGTGGATTACTTTCAAAACAAAGGGCAAAATCGGAAAAAATTTTGCATTTAGAATATATGTATGTTGATGTCATTTTTTGTAGAAATGTTTTCAACTAACGTACTACGATTTCAGAGTTATATTTTTATAGATTTTGAAAATATTAAATCATTTGAAAAATAAATAAAGTAAACTTTTTGATACCATTTAAAAATTAAACATGGCTAAAAGTAACTTGTGGTTACATAATCGAAGCTAATTTTAATGCTAGAGAATCAGAAAATAGGAGAAATTTAGCCTAAATAAGGTCCAACTGGCTATGCATTGGGTTAGTTTAAGCAACATTTTCTTCGACAATTATATTTATTCATATAATCTGTGTTGAAGTAGCCATACAAAAAATCTTTACAGTAAATTTTTAAATTTTTTGTTGGTTTTGGCACGCTATTAATTAATTAATTAATGCACATTTTACTTATATCTAAAAGCTTTATTAATTGCGTCACAACTATATTTCCTAATCAGTCAGTTTAAACCAAGATGAATTGAGTACTAGGTAAAACTGATAGCCCAGGTGAACATCTTCCTTTATGTGTTTTATACCCTGCTATGTTAAAATTTTTTCTTTACGACACATATTCTTAAATAAAACTTGAAAATAAAAATTTATTGCATTCCAAGATTATGTTCTTTTATTTTTCACGTTTTTTCACTTTTTACTTTAAATATTATAATATATTTTGCAAAAACTAACAAAACTTTTGTGTTTTGTCTAAAAAATTGTCGTCTTTTTTATTTTCTTTTGAATTTTTCTTTGGGTTTTTGACAACTTTGGGTGTTTTTGCACAAATAAAATTGCTTGCGGTTGTTTTTGTTGCTTCATTGCGATTACCTAGTATTCAATTCGCTTTGGCTTAAACCTTTCCTTGAAAATTTAATTTAAATAAAAAGCTTTAAAGCTTAACCCAATAAAATTAATCAGTTTAAAGCTTTTCAGTATAAACAAAAAGCTAAACTAATAATAAAAAGTATTTAAAGCTTAATTAAAGCTTTCTTAAGCCATTCGTATTCATACAACTTTTTTAAACCTTAAAAAAAAGACAAATATTGAATAAATAAATAAAAAGTGTGATTATTGCTTTTAGCTGTGTTGAGCTTTTTTCAAAAGTTTAAATTCTAAACTTCATATAATAAGTTTTTTCCTAAAGTTAAATTTATTTTTATGTTTAATATATGTATTTGAAAAGTATGAAAAAATTTTGATTGCATATAAAGTTAAAAAGAGATTTTACGAGTATATATTGTATGTAAGAATATTGTCTTGAAAGCTTAAAGTTGTAGAAGAAGACTGAAACAAATTGATTATATGATTGATTTTTTCTCTTTCTTAACTTTGGAGAAATATATAAACAACTTAAAAGGGATTTTTTTATTTTTATTTTATTATTTTATTTTTTAATTTTTAATGTTTTATATTTTAAATTTGATGTTTTAACTTACTTAACTACAAAAACGTTTTTTTAATAATTTTTTTTTATTATTTTTAAAGCTTAAAAAGAGTTATTATTATTTTAATTTTTAATTAATGCTTAATATTTTCTTTCTATTTATTTAAATATAAATTTGACTAAATTTGTTTTGTTATAAGTTTTGAAATATTTTATTCATTTTTTTAGTAAATAAAAAATAAACGAATCATAAGCACTTTGTAAGTTTATCTTACGTTTTTTTGTTTGTTCTTAAATAACGAGTATATTATTATTCTAATTATGACTATTGTTTTGACAAAAAAAGTGTAATCGTTTTCTCAATTATAAATTTTTTCTATCATAGATACCACATTTTATAACAGTTTGTTAGGGTTTTAAGGACAACAACAGATTGATAGAAATAGGAAGGCAAAGAGCGAGTGCTGTTTTAAAAAAGAAGAAGAAAATAAATTTTAAAAAGCCATACTCGTACGTCGGCCACCTACACCGGGTCCCACACGAAAGGCTCCTCCGCCACCGCCACCACCACCACGCGGAAGACCGCCATGCGAAATACTGCGTCCCATACGAGTCTCACTACCACGACGCTCTCGTGCCTTCCGCAATAGGTCCGAAGTACTCGGCCGGCGACTATTGCTGGTTGAAGAGGAAGCGCTGCGTTTACTACCGGACATTATGTCCGATGTAGACGAACGTCTAATATTCTGCGAAGATGATGCAAATGCATGCGGCGATAAATAGTATGGCGATGGAGAACTGGCTTGCGAACGCGACATTTCGTAGCGATGTGGTGTTGGCTGTTGCAGGAAGTGATGATGGTCACCACCATCGCCGGTGAGATGTATTAGTTGGCTACTCGAACGATTGTCATCATTAGAACTGTTGCGACGTGACGAGTATGGCGATTGTGGATAATCAATTAACAAATTTTCGGATTCTTCGTTATCAACTGATTCGATTTTCAAATAAGGAGGCATGCGATTGTATGGCTGATGTATGTGTTGATTAATATTATTTATATTTAATTCACTGCCATTGGCATTTATGCCAGCCGTAAGAATTTTAATTGCTCGCTTGTCTCCGCCTTCTAAACCGGCCATTAAATTTGAAGATTGAGAATGTGATTTATTTTGATTAGAAGAACCATTTCGTAAACCACTGTACAAGGATTTTATATGAAAATCAAATGATTTGAAATTCAAAAGGGAACGTTTCTTGGGTATTTTTGTAGGCGGTGCTTCGCCCACATCGCCATTGTTATTATTGATTTGCGTGTTTAATGTCATTGTGGTATGGAAATCATTTTCAAAATTATTATTCAATGTATCGATTTGTATGGTATTTGGTATGGTTGTTGTTGTGATACTATCTAAACGATGAGTGGCAGCCGTGGCCACTGAACCTACTGATGCCGTCATGGTATTGTCCAAACTGTATGTAGTATTTTGAGAAAAACGCTGTTGCTGTTGCAATTGCAATTGCAATAATTGTTGTTGCTGCTGCTGTAAGAGCAATAATTGCTGTTGTTGTTGCTGCTGTTGGTGTTGTAAATCATGTTTACTTATTGTTGTTGTCATTGTGGTACTACTTAAACTAGTTTTACTGCTAACTGCTTTTATAAATTTATTATCAATATCTAAAGACTCCTTTCGTCACTGAATAACGCAAAAGCCTTGTTTAGAGGCATCTTTAGCATCGCCATCCTCACCACAAAATGTTGCGACTTCATCATTTTTGGGTGAGTCTTGCCCACAGGGACCAATGCCACTGCCGCCAGCGACACCGCCACTAAGGCTAGGAGGCCCCTGAGGGCAGGCTGATTGTCACCGAAGCGCCAGCGTTGATATCATCGGCGGTCGCACCGGTTTATTCTCTAATATTCGTTCCAACTCTAGCATGACGCTGGTCGATAAACGTGGCAGTAGCTATATTAGCCATGGGCCGCGGCAAAAATGAAATGGAAATGGAAAGAATTTTTTTTTAAAATAACAGATTTGTTTTCCAAACTCTTCTCACCTGTAACGATTGTAGACTCTGATGCAATTGTTCCGCTGAAGTGGCACCTAAGAGTAAACATTGTACGGCTTCATGTTTTAAAGACCAGGCTATTGACAACTGTGTGGGAGTACATCCTAACTTTTCAGCTAAAGCAGCTAAATCCTTTAAACGATCACACTGACGACGACCTTCTTCTAGGCGTTCCTTATTCCAACTACCCTGAGGCGATAAGGCAGCCTTTTAAGTGGAAAATAAAGAAGAAATTAATAAAAACTTTTAGTTCAGAATATCTTTTGCTTACATTCCTATTAACTTCATCTTCAGTCCAAGAATAACTATGACTTTTCGTTTTAAACGAGCCCTTGGGCAAAAAGATTTTTTCGCCATTTTGAGCATCACTTAGCGCCATTGACAAGGGTCCCCAAGTCATTAAACCCACACCGATTTTATTATACATTTCAGGCAAATACAACTCACACTTTTCGCGACAAAACATATGATACTCAGATTGTTCAACAATCGGAGTAATGCAATTAAACTGACGGCAGTTAGTATAGGCTTCCATGATTTCGACATGACTCCAACGTGCTGTACCCCAATACATGGCCCATCCCTGATGAATGATATAATTCATGGTTCTGATAATCTCTAAAAATAACAGATTTTATAAAAATTACTCCTTAAAAATAAGTAGCGGAGCCATGTACACTTACCTTCCATCGGACACATGGCATCAGCTTTATGTATTATAACTACATCAATGTATTGCAGTTGTAGACGTTGTAAACTGGCTTTTACCGACTCAATTATATGTTTGCGTGAAAGGCCACGTTCTTCGGATCTGCAACAAGGTTAAGAGAAATCAATAGAGGGTTTCGAAAAATGTTGTTTTTATTAGATTTAAATCTTATATTTGATAAAGTTTAAAATTGCTAATTCTAGGTTCTTAAGGTTGTATCCTCATTTGTTTTTTAACTTCCAATTTGAATTGAAACGAATTAAAAATAAATATTCCAGATATAGTATACACGTTAGGGAATTTGATCTTATTTATTAGGCACCTCGCAAAAACGTTTACAGCGTTCGAATACTTAAATTTAATTTTTTCTTTATATCAACCGATACGTCGGTAATATTGTAGCCGATATTGTCACTAAGTTTCTCTTATGATGTTTGAAAAAAAACCGAAGTTTTAAAAACATGAAAAAAATTAACCAAGCCATGTCGCACGATCATGGAGGCAATTTAAATACAAATTAATTCGAAATGATACGAATAAAAAAATATTGGGCTAAATATATGACATCATCTTATAGAAACTACAATTTACTGATATCGGAATAATCCAGTTTTGGATACAAAAAAAAAAGATATTTCCATGCAGAATCAAAATACCGCTCATGAAAAAATTTTTCAGAACAAGTGCTGTTAACTCTCATAACAACCGGAAAAATTAAAACAACAACCTGAAAGAAGTTTGAGTAAAAAAAAAGTAGACTTGGTTTTTTATCCGAAGCCATTCCACATGGACCGATGTACCTAAAATTTGATAGCAAAATTTTTGAAACTATTCCAGACAGATTAGTGTACTAATTTTTTCTGTTGCTATCTTAGGGCCTGGGCAAAATTCTTTATGTATAAAGATCCATAAGTTATTTTCTTTAAGTTTCACAAATGAATAAATGACAAACTTATATATATCCTTTCTACCTATAATAACTACTATAAGAAAACTCATAATATGGCTTGCTATATATAAAATTTCAATATTATAATCTTACTTATTTGAAAATTATTTTACTTACTTGCTGCTCCAATAAACTTTTGTTGTAATTACATAAGCCGTTCGCTTCCAACCAGTACGCTGTAAAATTTTACCGATTTCCGTTTCCGAATGGGCCTCCGATATATCGAAAAGATTAATACCACTCTCGATAGCCAGCTTAAGTATTGCTTCGGCTTGGTCATCACTAACGCCTGGTGAAAAAACTGGCCAAGTACCCAGGCCCACATTGCTTACACGTAAACCACTCTTGCCCAAGTTTTTATAACGCAAACCCGGAGTTGGAGTGGAACCAGGCCTTAACGGTAAAGCTGGATTTGAACCCAGACTTATAGAGCGGCCTATTTTGTTAGTGGAAAAAAAGTTTAAAAAAGTTTTAAGTAACAGTACAAATTAGGACGACAAGAAAGCATTTAAAAGAAACAAAAAAGTAATTAGCGTTTTAATTTTAATTTTTTTATTTTTTTTAATTTAACGTGCTCTGTAAAGTACAAGACAAAAGACTCAAATAAACAAAATAGAACACAATAATTTTATAAGAATTACTGAAACTGAAATTCAAAATTAATTGTAGCAACAAAAAACAAAAATTCTTTTAATCAAACAAGTACATTAAACATTATTTCTCTTTTATTAGTTTCAGTTTTAATTTATAATAAATTAACTGTAGGGTGCTTTTATATTAAAAAAGAACAAAAAACAACAATAATAAAAACAAGTAGGAAATAAGTAAGATATAGTTAGTTACCTTTTTATTAGTAAATATACACACAATATATACAATATATACATATTTTACACAAAAACAAATAAAAGTGCTATATTCGGCCGTGCCGAATCTTCTATACCCTCCACCACAGTGATTTTATTTATACAGACATGTACAGCATTATCCATATTGTTGACTCTTTATTTAAATAAAGTCGTATAAGAAAAAATCATTATTCATGAGTTAAAGAAATAGAAGACAAATGAAAACAAATTCCGTTGGCTACAATTGTCGCCGTGCTGTCAGCTACTTAATGATATTGAAGACGACAGCTACATCGTAAACTCTGACATTATTGTAGAAATACTTATTTAGCTTTTATAAAATTAAATACCTTTTTCAAAAAATTATAAATATTTCCTCGAAAACTTTTTGTTTGTATATGAATTTGTAATTTACAATTTTGTGACATTTTCTTTTGTTGAATAAAATAGAAATAGCCTAAGTTGACGACAGCCACAACGGTGGTCGTGTAGCCATGTAGCTTTGCTGGCTTCAAAATAATCGTTTACCTCATGTGCCTTTTAACTGCTCTTATTTACCAGTGGATACCCTGTGGGTCCATTGGCTACCTCTATGTGTATTGATTTCTATTAAGGTCTCTAATACAAATCAAAGCAGAAAAACCCTACCAATCTTAAATCAAACAAAAATCGCCCTTCGCAGGGGGTTATTGATCCCCCGAGGCAAAAAAAGGCAAAACAGAATCATTAAAGCCGAAAAAATTAAAAAAAAAACGTGAAAAAATATAGGTGGGCGTGGTTTTTGGTCCGCAGCCTCCAAAGGAATGATCAGATGTTGCTGAATTGCAATACCAAAATATTCGAAATTATGCCTGACAGATTGGTGTTCTTAAATTTTTTGTATCTCTTCTGGTGCCTTGGCAAATGACGGACATCGCTTAATCATGTATAAGGATCCAGAATATATATACTACATGGGGTCGGAAATTAATATTGTAGAAATTACACATGGAATGACAAACTTAGATATACCCTTTCCACCTGTGGTGAAGGGTATAAATATAACAGAAAATTCACACAAGTATACTTTGATTGTTTAGTAGAGAATCCATTTAATCAGGTTTTAGTTTCGAATATTTTCGATTTCGTTTTTTTATGCAGAAACAATTTTGAACATAAATAACACAAATTGATTTCATAGCTTTTCGGTTATATAAAATAAGAATTATGTGCCCTAGTAGGCTAGTCGGTAGTATGCTAGACTATGAGTCTGGGGGTTGTGGGTTCGATTCTTGAAAAGTGTGTTACTACAACGAGTGAGAGTATTGGTTATTATGCTCTATAATTAAGTTAGAGGTTATTTTGTAATTGTGACATTTTAACAAAAATATTAATTAAAAAGTATGGTTTTGTCGTTATGCGGAAAAAGTAACGAACACGAACATAATATTTTATATGAAATGCAAGTATTAATTGTTTACTTTTGCACTTCAAACACACGTAAGGAATCCTCAGTCTGAATCATACTTTAAATGATACTTATACACAGGGCAGTTTATCTATTATACACTACTAAAAAGATTTGATCTATTTCTATATAAATAAAGAACAAAATGTGTTTGCTTATCGAAAAGCTATAGCTGCTTACACCAGTGAACCGATCTTTCTGAAATTTTCACCGTTTGTTATTGGATATACGGATAGTAAAATAGGGCACTTATTTTTTTTAATATTCGACGTGGGCGTGACACCTCCCATACAAAGTAAATATTAATCATCGTATATTTTGGTTGCGTGTCGTATATCTTGGTAATGGTAATAGGTAGCGCAACGGGAACCTCTATATTAATATTCATAGTTTAGCGAAACATAGACTGGATTGTAATAGTGGACGCGGTACCTCCCATACAAAGTGAAAAATTATTATCGTGTATCTAGAGAACTACAATAGTAAGCACCGTGGAATTTCGCACCAGTAACTCCCATATTAACGTACATAGTCAAGATAAACATAGACTGAATTAGAACAGTGGCCGTGGTACCTCCCGTACAAAGTGGAAAATTATTATAGTGTTCTTAGCTACTACAATAGACTGAGCCTTGAAGCTTTGCAATAGTAACCCCTATGCTAATGTACATAGTCTACCTATATATAAAATTAATTGGGACAGTGGGCGTGGTACCTCCTATATAAAGTGAAAAATTATTATCGTATACCTGGATAACTACAATAGATGGAGCCTTGAAACTTTGCACAAGTAACCCTCAGAAAACAGCGAAAAACAGACAAGATTAGGATAGTGGTACTTCTTATAAAAAGTTAAAAATTATTATCGTGTTAATATGTATGGGGTAATTCCAAGACACTCAAAATGACTACTTCAGATTTTATTGAAACCTTTTTTTATTTACATATATTCTTTGACTCCCTGAATACAAATATGATTTTTAAAAAATTCTATCTCTTACAGTTTCTATCTCTTACAGTTTTCAAAATTGAAAAATGTCGCTTTTTTGCATATGTGCTCGAGGATTAAATATATTCTAAATCCAGTTCTATAGGTCCTAGAAAGTTGAGTGATAGCTCATTTTAAAGGGTATTTCATACGCTTTAATTTGGTATCAATCATGAATCATGAAATTTTTTAACATATTTTTTACTAATATTTAAAAAAAAATTTTATTAAAATTATATGAATTTTATTTGAACTATAAATTAATTATTTAGGCTTAAGTTCTTAATTATAAGGAGATAAAGCAAAATTAGATACCAGCAAAGCAGAATGCATTTTCTAGACAGCTACGTCCGTCATCCGTCAGTACTCTTCGTATCAATCTACCCGGTAGATTTGATTTATTAGTTTTATTATAATCTTTGAGATAGTGTCTTTTATTTTTTTTTTTAAATTGACATATGTTTTTTAACGTGGCTTAATGAGTACGCCATAAAAATTTCAGAGTGTCCCACTTTGGGATCAAAAGTTATATTAAAAAAAGTCAAGCAAAAAACTGATTGGTTGGGAACAGTAGGCGTTGTACTTTGCATATAAACTAAAACATGTTTGATGTGAGAATAGCGTGCGTTTTCAAGTTAGAGGTTGGCCATACTTTTCTTCGAAGTGTTTATTGTAGTTTTTGTGGATGGGTGTAGCGAAGCGCACCGGGGATAGCTAGTAGTATATAAATAGTAAAAATTTTAAAAACACACGTTAAGTATGTTCATATTTTTTTTTTATTAAGATCTTCATAAACTGAATGAAGAACGTTTGTGTAAAAAGTCATATTCCATTTATGAAAAAATTAATGTATTATTTTTCTCTTTGTGTTTCCTAAACACGTCTAGTTCGAAATTATTCTTAAACGAACAAATAAGTAATTAATTTTAGTCGATTTGTCGATTAAACGATATAATTTGTTGTAGTTAGTTTTTAATCGAAATTTGCAATTTTTCTTACTCGAACAATTAAAATTCTACGATTAATCGAGCGATGATTGATAGAGTATCCACTATTATTTACAATTATTTTAAAGAAAAACCAATTAAAAGTGACGGTTTTAAAACTTTATAAAACATGAAATATAAATTTGATTTGTTATTTCACGAGGGTTAAGGAAAACAAGAAATATCTTAATTTTTACGTAAGGGGTATTTTTTTAGCTACATGAGAACTATTGATAGCAATGGTTTTACAGCTGATAATATCAAACTGTGTTGACATTTCTGTTCAGTAAAATTCGTCAAGTTTTTGATTTTTTTAACGCCAGAACAACGCTTTCAAATTGTGAAAATTTACTCAAAAAAAAAAAAAAAAATAAATATCTCTATTAGCGAAGTTCATAGAGCACTTTTACTTCAGTGATAAAGTTAATTTTTGGTTAAATGGTTACCTCAATAAGCAAAATTGACGTATTTGGAGCAAAGACAATCCTCAAGCCGTTAATGAATCACCATTACATCCATACAATTTACTGTTTAGTGTGGTTTAGACGCTGGCGGCATTATCGGTCCTTATTTCATTCGAATTAAGCAAGGAGCTGCCGTTACAGTAAATGCCAAGCGCCATCAAACAATGTTGACTGAATTTTTCTTCTCAAATATTAATTAGCTAAACATCAACGACATTTAGTTCCAGCAACTTGCCATACAGCGCTTAACAATCGATTTATTGCAAAATCAATTTGATGACAACTTTATTAACAGAAGTGGAAATTTTCACTGGCCTCCATGTTCGTGCTATTTGGCGACTATGGATTACTTTTAATGGGGCAATTTTAAATCATTGGTTTATGCAGACAAACCAGCAACTCTTGAAGCCACCATTGATGCCATACGATCAGTTTTATTGAAAAAAATAGACAAAATTTGGACTGATCGAATTGATCATGTAACTTGAAGCCGCAGCAGACATATGCCGGAAATCATATTGAAAAAATAAATGCCATGAAACTATTTAACAGATTTATAATCTGTAAAAATCCAACAATATTTCTGTCTTGTGTTATCATTTAAGTTCTTATGGAGCTAAAAAACACCCTTTAAAACTTGTAAGGCATTAATTTTATGTAGTTTAGTTTTCAGATTATGTTAAAGATTTTTATCTGATAATGACAAAAATCGTTTAATGATAAAAATTGCAAAAAAAAACTAATAATTTTAGTTAATTTAACTATATTTTTATCATATTTGCACCCTATTAAATAACGAAAAAAAATATTTTCTTTTAATTGATGAAATTTCTTTAATACATATATTGAATTTAATAAAGTTATTGTTTTTAAGAGAATTGTCTGTAGATTTGACTTAAAAGTCTGTTAGCTGTATAATAACCTACTTTTCTCTTCAATTCTACACGCCATTCTATAGAATTTAGTTAAAGTTTAAATTAAAAAACCAAAGTTCAGTGTAAAATTAAAGAATTAAGTATCGTCCCTTAATTATAAAAATTTATTTTAATGAGAAATGTGTTGTTTTTTATTTTCTATTTTTTAGTTTTTCAAATTTAGCTAATTTTTTTTGTCGCGGTAGCTCTCAAACCATTATAGAGTTGTGCTAATATACACTCTCCACCAGATGATTAAAATCACTCAAATTTCTGTTCTGTTTCTCTAAATTTTATTTACAGCTATCATCGGAAAGAGTAATTTCCTATGATAAGAAAAATATCAACTGCAAAAAATAATAAAATTAATAATAAATTAATAAAATAATAAAATTAATAAATATTTTTTCAATTGTATTTAATGCCCTATTTCCAGAAAAGGACAAAATATTTACATATCCATTCGTTTAATTAGAACCGTTTAAGTTATTTCAATTAAAATGTTTTATTTTATAATTTTATTTAATAAAAAAATTATTTTATAATTTAATAAAAAATAACTATTTAATCCAAAACATTTTAATAGCGGATCCTAGCTCCCATGTTTAAAATAACTTCAAATATGCGATTTGTATTGATTTTTAAAAATAATCTAAATAAATCTCATTTGACGAGACCTTAAAGGCTTGAATGATTCCTTTGTTGAATTGTTTTCTTCCTTCATAACCCTTGCGATAAAGCAAACCCGAACTATCATCAATTATGTTTATAACCTTGACATTTAAAGAAGTATTATCTTGCTGCAGAATCCATGGAATCCATATGTAACAATATAATTTACTTTAGGGAAAGCGGATTGTAATAGAGTCTATCAAGTTTCTCCAGTCCTTTATGCACTTTAAAATTTGAAATCGGCTGTGCCGTAACACGTTATAGTTATAACACGTCACTGTAATGGCAATCAATTTACTTTGATTTGAATTTTCTGCATGTATGTAAGTCAAATAGAGAAAAAAAAATCATAAAATATTTCAATATTTTTAAAAACTTTAAGTTCTTTCAAGTTTAGCCATTTTTTTTCAACTGGGGTAAAATTTAGTTAGAAATCGAAAGAAAATCGGACATAATCGGTAATTTGAAAGTCATAACAGATATGTTAATAGCATTTATATGTAAAAAATCATTGGAAAAGTGTAAACTTTAAAATCTAGATTGGTTCCAGAAAAAGCCGCGTAAAAAACCCGTGTTTAAAAAGACATTGATGGTATGCAAAAATAGGTGATTGGTTCCTTATCTCCAATTAAAATTAGTGAAAAAGAAGGATTTTTTCTTAGAAAAAAATTCATGTTTTTATTTCCTGAATCACACATACGAATATGTCTGTACATATAATGTGTTTTGCCACATTTTATTTGCATCTCTAGTGTATGATTTTTCGTTCCATTAATCACCGATTGCTAATTCAAATTTAATTTTTTTTATAGTTATTACTGTGGCTTCGTTTAAACCATTTCGAAGGTGATCTAAAATTTCAAGTTTGGTTGCTATTCTAATTTTAGCTTAACGTTTTAATTTTGTATTTGTAGTTTTCGGTTCACAAAATATTAACACATTTCAATTGCTCTGACAAGTAAATTTGCTTGTATGCATGATTTGAACACATGTATGTATGTCGCAAAAATTAACTTTGACAAAAAAATCTAAGTCCAAAAGAATTTGATTCGTGCTAAATGGAATAAAATTCACAAAGAAGATTTTCCCTTACGATCAATTTGTTCTTTCGTTAATTCTCCATCTTATGAATTATGTAAATATATGACGAGTATATTAAAAAGGATTACTGAACATTCGAGATATAATATTCGAGACTCACTTGAATTTAAAAATAAAATAGGTAATATACAAGATGACGAAAAATTAATTTCATTTGATGTAGTATCACTATTTCCAAGCATACCTGTGGACTTAGCAATTAATATAATAGAAGAAAAATGGGATATTATAGAAAAATTTACAAAAATAGAAAAATCCTTATTTCTAAGAATTCTTAAGTTTTGTATAGAAGATAATAGATATTTTCAATATAATGAGAAAATATATATACAGCAAAAGGGACTTCCAATGGGATCACCTGCTTCTCCAATTGTAGCGGATATAGTTATGGAGAAATTGCTAGATACTTGTATTGAAAAATTAAATATAAAACCAAGTATAATAACCAAATATGTAGATGTTTTTTTTTTGTGTTATTTCCGAATCAGCAGTTAACGATATGTTAAAAACATTAAATGTATTTAATAATTCCATAAAATTTACAATAGAGAAAGAATGCGATTCAAAACTTCCATATTTAGATAGTTTAGTAATTAGAAAAGGTAACAAATTGGTAATGGATTGGTACCAAAAACCCACAGCTTCGGGTAGAATTATTAATTATTTTTCTAAACAAAATAAACATATAATTATAAATACAGCCAGAAATTTAATAGAAAAAGTACTAACCATTAGTGACAAGGAGTTTCACAAAAAGAATATAGATAAGATAAAAAGTATATTAAGCGAAAATAATTTTCCAATGCAACTGATTAATAAATTACTAAATCAACATAAAAATAATAGAAAACCAAATAGAAGAAATGATACAGAAACAAAAATTTATAAATCAATTACTTATGCACCAGATTTATCAGAACGGTTAGAAAAATCAAAAATATTTGATACAGATAAATATAGGATGGTATACAAAACATATAATACATTAAATAGATTATTTAGCAAACCAAAAGATAAAATAAAAAAGTTAGATATGTCTAATTTAGTTTACAAAATACCTTGTAAAGGTAATGACAAAGAGAATTGTAATAAAGTTTATGTAGGTACTACAAAGAATAAATTGAAAGTCAGGATAGATGGACATAAATCAGATCAGAGATACAGAGACAATATCAGTTTGCAAAAAACAGCATTATCTTCACACTGTTCAAAAAGTAATCGTTATCCTAACTTTGAAAATGTATCAATTTTAAATTTGGAAAATAATTATAAACGTCGTTATATGTTAGAAATGCTACAAATAATTAAAGTTCCAATTGAAAAAAGAATAAATTTTTAAACAGATACTGAAAATGTTGCACAAAATTATAGGCATTTAGTGCATAAAAAATAACATGAATTTGAATCAAATATTTATAAAAAACATTAATTTTTTGTAACATTTCCGGTTAAATTTATGTATATGAATTAGAAAATTTATTGTGTTTTCTCTTAAAATGTTTGTATGTTTATGAATATCAAAAATTTTCTGTATATGTACATATATGTTTAAAATATTTTTCTATTTTAATTTTTTATTTGTTTCTTGAATGTATTGAAATGTTAAAATTTTTTAAATTGATTGACAACAAATTTTTTTCATTCATTTGAATTTTTTCAATCATTTAAAATTTTATAACTGTTATCATTTTTATTTCCTGAAGATGCTACCCAATGGTGTAGCGAAATATTGTAAATAAAAATTGTTAAAAGATTTTTATATAAAAAAGACCTTGTGTTTGATAAAAAATAGAATTCAAATATAAAAAAGGTCAAAAACTACAATAACTATTGTGTAAAAAAATTATTTTTTCATTTTTATTATTTTCAAACCGTGTTATATCAAAGCCATGTAAAAAAAGACCGTGTAAAAAAAATACCGAGTAAAACCAGACCGACATGACCGGACACTCACCGTCGCAGTAGTTTTGTCTGGTTATAAGAGGTGTCCGGTTACATTAATAGAATTACTTCAGATTATGTTATTTTATTAGGATTTTATATGAAATAGTTGATAAGCTAGATTTTTCAAATTTTTGACTTATACCTTTTTCAAAATCAAGGGCTTATATATGTACATATATATTATCTTCTTCTAAAAGTTTAAATTAAATCAAGCTCACCTTCTTCAAAAAAAAAAAAAAAAAAAAAAATACAAAGAAATTCTAAACATATAATTTTTTTTTGTGGAATAGAACCTTTCAAATTCTGCATTAAGCTTTAGTCTTGCTGTTGTTATTTTTGTAATCTCAATAAAATGTATTTTCCGAGGGTAGTAAAATTGTAACTCTTGGCAAAAATTTTAATTGATATGTCATCTGATCGAGAGTGTATGTCGTGCAACTGGATATATAGTACTTGATAGTATAAAGAGAAAATCATTACTAATTTATTCAAACTAAGTGAAAATTTGAACTCAATTCCCCACATAACTTGATCAACAAATCTCAGTTGCTCCAGACCAAAACCTTGCATACTGCTGTTATCAATTTTGCAGCATTAAATTTTACCTTTTAAAATAAATACATAATTTTCTTAATTATTCACTAAACTACGAACATAAATATGGTTAGCATTTTTTTTTTACAAATAAAACAAATTACAACATAAAAAAAGAAAAATTAAATTCAAAGAACAACAACTAAACAACAGAAATTCACACACAACCACAATTTTGTTAGAACCAACTAAACAAACAAAATTCAAAAATTAATTTACACATGAATAAATATATACACAAATAAAAAAGAACAAAAATTAAAAAGAGTAAATAGTGATTTTAATAATTTGATACCGAAATCAAGATGACCTCCCGTACCACTGAACTCCTCCATGCAATCGAGTGATGCTATAGGGGCCCGACACCTGCAAATACATGGATTGGAAAAGAGATTTTGTAGTAATTTTTAGAAATATGTAGTTACAAATATTAGTGTACTTTTATTTAAATATAATCAAATAATATTTTAAACGAACAACTTCAGCTTTTACTTATAATTAGGTATTTTAAATTAAATATTAAATTCTTAACATTTTTTTTAATATTATTTTTTGTCATAAAATAAATGTATTTCCTTGCAATTTAACAATTTTTTTACAACCATATGGTTGTTTTTTTTTGTTTATTTTCCATGTAAGGTCCTTTAAAAACAATTTAACTTTATGTGCTCTCAATTGTACATTTGTCTCCTGACAGTACAGTTCGCGAAATAATTATGCCGCCCAATTGATAGTAACTCATAATAACTCGCATCACATAAAAACTACTGGATGGATTTTAACAAAATTTTGTGAGGAGATACCTTAGCAACCTGATTCCAATATAGAATAGAAAATATCTCATTTATATCAAGATAAAGTGGAGAAAAAGCCGTGAAAGTACGCATTTTCCGGTTTAAATGTACTGAAATTTTCGGTTTAAAACTGGGATATTTTAAAAACTATTGCGTGATATTAGGCGGCAATTGAATAAAATTTGTATTTGATTTTTATTTTTATTTTTACTTTGTGGAATTGCAATGTTATTAAATGTTATATTTTAAACACCTTTTATAGAGCTTTACAATTATTTTTAGAATTTTTTATAAATTTTAGATTTTATCCAGGGATGGTATCTATATAAAGTAAATACATAAATCACAACTGAAGCCCTAGAAAAGTCTTACAGTTGATGTGGAATACTTTGAAAGCAAAAAACGAGCAAAATATTGTCAGGATTATAATAAAATACTCGGACAAGGATCCAATTACGTATTTTTTAACACTTGAGTTACTAATTGATCTGGTTTTTAGTTTAATTCTTGTTTAATTTTTGAGATTCAATACAACACTTTTATACCCGAAATAATTGGGGCGTCGCAACAAATATTTTTAAAGATACATAGTTTGGCTGCTTGAAAACTATCGATAACTGAGAATGTCAAACTGTGTTGACATTGCTGTTTAGTAGGGTTAGGCAAGTCATCGTGAAACGTTTCATGCCAGAACTACGCATCCAAATTGTAGAAATTTACTTTCAAAATTCAAATTTGTTCGCGAAGAGCAGTTCGTCCATTTTAAGGTCTACATAATCGGCGTAGTGAGCAATCAATTCGTGCAGTTATTAATCGTTTTCGCTTTAATTTTACTCTTCACGATCCAAAACCATTAACAAGACAAAGAAAGTATTAAAAAAGACGCCGACATATCGACGTGTCGTTCTCAACTTGTTGGCCTTTGTCCTTCGACTGCATGGATATGTGCCTATACAGCTCGTGCAAGAGTTGAAGCCAAACAACAATCGTTTGCGTAACATTTTTGCTGGTTGGTCTCATTTGAAAGAATTGTGTTTATTGATCCAGCTCATTTCTGGTTAAATTGATACGTAAATTAGCAAAATTACCGTATTTGGAGTGAAGACCACCCTTAAGCCGTTAACGAATCACCATTACATCATTTTAAATTGACTGTCTGGTGCGGTTGGTACGCTGACACCATCGTCGGTTCTTATTTCTATCAAAATGAGCAAGGAGTTGCCATTACGGTGATTGGCGAGTGCTATCGAGACATGCTGACTGAATTTTATTTTCATAAATTAATCAGATATTAACGACATTTGGTTCCAACAAGACGACGCATCTTGCCCTACAGCGCGCTTCCTATTGCAAAATCAATTTGGTGACAGTAATAAAATCGGAATTGGTAAGTAATAAAATCGGAAGTCTTTATTTCTCTAAAAATATTAAATATCTGGTATTAATTATTCGCGCACTGTACTTTTGAAAGAAAAAAAAAATTTAAATAATCGCTACGAAAACAACGAACGCCATCCCTAGAGTGACTAAAGTTAATTGTCATGTAGCAGGCAACATATGTGTTTAAAAGTTTACATTGACTTAAATTTGCACACATACATAGTTAAAGCTGTTTAAAATATAACGGTACACAGTGGGCCTATTTAAAAATAATGAGTTATAAATATCAAAGTGTAATAAATAAAAAAGCATTGAAATGGTCTCCATATTGTTTTTATGTGGATTCTATATGTTAACGTTTTTAATACAGTTCCTCCACAGTGCTCTAACAAAAAGCAATAAAAATAAACAACGTGTAATTTTAAAATTGGCAATATAAAGCACAACATGTAAGAGAACGCATTAAAAACTTTGTAATGTTTTTACATTTTGTTAAAATACTATTCAAGGGTGATCCAAAATTCGCGATAGGTTTAAATAAGCTGCCATTTATTCAGTGGGCTGTTGGTTAACCTAAACAAAAATTGGTAGTTATCATTTTGGGATTAGTAAAAAAAGCGCATTATACAAGCGAGCAATAATTCAAAAGTTATAAAAAATTTGTGGTAAATTTTTTCGTCTAAAACCAGCTTAAACGATGTTGATTCACGCATTTGAGATTTGGAAAACGTTAATATGATTTTCGTGTGGGTTTTCACCCCGAGGTATTACGGAAAGTTTTAACATAACAGGTCAATAGGGTATATACCAGCACTGGCGTAGAGTGCAACTATGTTTTCTTTTTAATTAAAAGGACAAGCAAACTTTGAGACACCCTTTTTAAACACACCATTTCTTAACAAGTGTTTAAAAAGCTTCTATTAAGCTAATAAAAATGTAAACATTGCTATTGCTATTTTACCAGTATTTAACGTAAGCAAGTAGTCGCACACATAAATATTAGTAGCAGCAGGAACAGTTGCTAATATCAAATCAAACAAGGGCCAATATTCGCATGAAAAAGTGAAGGTTGCCATCTGAAAAAAAAAAACAAATTTTAGCTTGTAAAAATTATTCGATGAAAAAATATTAATTTTCAACTGAGAACTTGGTTTGTTCTCCTATTGATTGATGTACCTTTAGCAGCCGAAATTTTTTGAATTGGAACTTAACCTTATGTTTATAACTCCTTTATGTTATGTTGTCTTTTTTGGTGGATCTGACTCCTTTTTAACCGACTTCAAAAAAGAAGGAGGTTATCAATTCGTCTGAATGTTGCTTTTTTTATGTTTGTGCCCGCAGAACTCAGTCATTTCCGAACCGATTTTAAAAATTTTTTCTTTATTAGAAAGGAAATGCTTACAGATTGGTCCCATTTTAAGAGAAGTTCAGAATTTTGAAAATTAAAGGGTGTCCCCATACAACATACGTGTTTTTTACGTGTATTATGAACCGTAAAGGGCACCCTTATAAAATTTTAAAAAACTGTATATCACTATAGCTGCCAATAACAGAAATTAATAAAAAAATAAAGTTAAAAATTAAAGGGTGTCCCCATATGTGACGTCAATTTAAATATATGAGCCATTTCAACCATTGTAGACAATCACTTGAAACTTGGACAGAATGTCCAATATTTATAATCAGAAATTAAATATTTATAATTAGAAGTTAAAGGGTGTCCCAATAGTTGATGTAATTTGATGTATATTGCCAAACTTTTGAACCGTTACAGAGAGACGGTTGAAATTTACAAAGAACCTGTATATCTAAGTCCTTTATAACATAAAGTATATAATTTTTGGAAACTAAAGGGTGTCCCCATAATTGATATAATTTAACTTATCTAGCCCTATCGTTATAGACAAACACTTGAAAATTAGACAGAATCTCCACTACTATGTCCCGTATAATAACATTTATAAATATTTAAAATTTTTAAGGGTGTCTCAATAGTTAATGTAAATTGATGCATATGGCCAAACTTTTGAACCGTTTTAGACAGACATTTGAAATTAACAAAGAATCTGTCCTTTAAAATAAGTGTTTAATTTAAAATTGTACATTAAAGGGTGTCCCCTAGGTGATATTGTTTAAGCTATATGGCCATATCTTTGGAACCTTTACTTTTTATTACTGTGTCAGTAATAATAACTGTAAACAAATAAAGGGTGTCCTCATATCTGACGTAATTTGTCGTTATGGATAGACATTTGAATGTACAGAACGTATATTACTTGTCCGTTAGAGCAAAAAGTATAGAAGTATTTGATTTGCATACTATTTCTTACAGATTACTTCCTTTTAAATTTTTAGTTTAGAATTGATGCACATATATTTGTTTTGTAGTCGGTTTTTTTTTGCAAGAATTATAGATACAAACTTACCTAAAAAACCAAGCACTGCAGGTTCGATTTCTGACAGAGGAAGAAAAATTTCATCAAAGAAGCCCCCTAACCTTCCCCCTGGAAAATAGAGGATAACATCGTGCCAAAGGTCAGGAGCCGGTCATAACTGGTAAAAAAGAAATCAAACATGAGAAAGGCAACGATAGATGGCATTTCATTCCCATTATCGTAGGACCCGCTACAGCAGACCAATCATCTACTTATATGGAACAACAACCGATTATTGAAACTAACACAAGGCAAGATAGCAGCAACACATTGAATCTTACGGCAACACCTTTGACACACGAAAATGAAGACGAGAAAACTGCTGCGATAAATCGTGCAAGATGGAGAAGTGATATGCCCCCAAGATCAATTTATCATTTTCGACTTACCTTCTCACTTTTAGACCTACTTTTATACCAAATTTTAGGTGTTTACCTATAATATTGATGAGTGAATCTGTCAATGAATATAAACGGTTGTTAAATTTAAAGGGCCGATGTTGATTTTAAATTAAACACAAATTAATTAGGAAATTATTGTCATTTCTTTTTGTTTTGATACTATTGGTATGGTTCAATTATATATGGAACAAAATATCGGCCGCGACCTCGGCGGCATCCGAGCCATCCGATGCTTCAAATTTTCGATGACGCTGAGGCATAAATGAGGTTCTATGTCGTTAATGTGCCGAATTATCTCATCCTTTAGCTTTTAAATTGTTGCTGGCTTATTGACGTACACCTTTTCTTTCAAATAACCCCCAAAAAATGAAGTCCAACGGTGTCGAATCACATGATCTTGGCGGCCAATTGGCATCGACACCACGTGAGATAACATGGCCATTGCATTTGTCGTGCAATAGAACCATAGTTTCGTTAGCTGTGTGGCAAGTGGCACCGTCCTGTTGAAACCACATATCGTCCACATTCATATCTTCCAATTCGGGCCATAAAAAGTTCATTATCATCTCACGATAGCGAACACAGTAACTGCCTGACCAGCCTCATTTTGGAAAAAATACGGCCCGATGATACCGCCAGCCCATAAACCGCACCAAACAGTCACTCTTTGTGGGCGCATTGGTTTTACGACAATCACTCTTGGATAATCATTCGCCAAAATGTGCCTCATAACTGAAGATGATTTTCGAAAATTTATCATTCACAGTTGCCCTTTCTTGCCGCGTTGCTCGATTTTGTACCTTTCCATGGTTCAAATTGAGAGTCTAAAATTGAGAAATGTCAAATTAAATGCAGAAAAAAACTTGACGTTTAGGTGTGGTTTACATTCAACATCGGCCTTTAAAACTTAACCATCCGATACGTACATATACTAAAATATGCAATTTTACACCACCAAATCTCAGGAAGCCTTCAATGTAAATCTTTCAACCTTTTCCTTTAGGGTAAACCGTATGTAGTGTCTTTGTGTGTTAAGTTTCAAGGCGAATAGATTCGTGTCTTACGCTATGGGCATAGGCCGGAACTTGGCCTGGCGCATTACATAGAAAAAACATTTTAAGTCATTAATAATAAGAAGTATGTACTGAAAAATTTATTCTCAATCATTTTTTTTTATTAAATTATTTTTTTTTGGTTTTTAAAAACTGAAATGATATTTTCCCTTGATTATGAAAGTGGTATAAGTCACATATTTCTGGTTTCAAGATATTAATAGCATTTAAAATGATTAAAAAATATTTTTATATTATGGAATAAAATATTTTGACAATTAAATAGTGCCAACAAAGAAGTAATTATATGATTATGAATTTTATAATCATTTTTAAAAGGAAATGTGGTTTTGGTTAAAATGACTTATACCGTTTTCAAAATTAACTGCATGAATTTATAAATGACCTAAACCATCAAGGAAACATTTTTATTATAAATTAACATTTTATTCAAACTTATTAAATTTTTTTTAAAGAGAAGTACCACTCAGGCAGAAATGCCTACATTAACTGTGGTACTTCCTTTGGAAAGGGATAGTAGTAATGGGTGATTTTTTTGAGGTTAGGATTTTCATGCATTAGTATTTGACAGATCACGTGAGATTTCAGACATGGTGCCAAAGAGAAAGATGCTCAGTATGCTTTGACATTTCATCATGAATAGACTTACTAACGAGCAACGCTTGCAAATCATTGAATTTTATTACCAAAATCAGTGTTCGGTTCGAAATGTTCAAATGTGACAAATTTTGTTCAGCGATGAGGCTCATTTCTGGTTGAATGGCTACGTAAATAAGCAATTTGGCCGCATTTGGAGTGAAGAGCAACCAGAAGCCGTTCAAGAACTGCCCATGCATCCCGAAAAATGCACTGTTTGGTGTGGTTTGTACGCTGGTGGAATCATTGGACCGTATTTTTTCAAAGATGCTGTTGGACGCAACGTTACGGTGAATGGCGATCGCTATCGTTCGATGCTAACAAACTTTTTGTTGCCAAAAATGGAACAACTGAACTTGGTTGACATGTGGTTTCAACAAGATGGCGCTACATGCCACACAGCTCGCGATTCTATGGCCATTTTGAGGGAAAACTTCGGAGAACAATTCATCTCAAGAAATGGACCGGTAAGTTGGCCACCAAGATCATGCGATTTGACGCCTTTAGACTATTTTTTGTGGGGCTACGTCAAGTCTAAAGTTTACAGAAATAAGCCAGCAACTATTCCAGCTTTGGAAGACAACATTTCCGAAGAAATTCGGGCTATTCCGGCCGAAATGCTCGAAAAAGTTGCCCAAAATTGGACTTTCCGAATGGACCACCTAAGACGCAGCCGCGGTCAACATTTAAATGAAATTATCTTCAAAAAGTAAATGTCATGGACCAATCTAACGTTTCAAATAAAGAACCGATGAGATTTTGCAAATTTTATGCGTTTTTTTAAAAAAAAAAGTTCTCAAGCTCTTAAAAAATCACTCGTTAGATAAGACAGATGGTTAGTGATAGTAAAGCTTCGATTCTGGCAACACTGCAATTGCACATTATGATTATTTTTAGAAAAGTATTGCAGCGCCTCTGGTATTATTTAGGCGAATTAGTTCGAAGCTAGCATTAGTGCTATATGGTAATACCGGCGAAGGAGGGCGCTGTGATATGCATTATTATAAAGAAAAATTAATACATATCAGAAAAAATGATGTTGCCACGGCTGAGATTTGAACTCGTGACCATTGCTTAGTAGTCAACGTGCTAACCACTTAAGCTACAGCACCCTCTAAACATTGTAACTAAGTAGTTTATTTTTTATTTAGGAAAATAAAGTGTTTGTGGAAATTGGTGGGATATAGAGTAGTTAATCCATCATATCTTTACGTTTTTCTTCTGTTATTGGTCTAATGGTTATGTACAATGGAAAGCAAATTAATATTTTCGTATATTCTGGGCCTTCCTCTTTTAGGTGAAAGGTCGAAACACTTTGAATTCGGAATTGTCATCGAAAGAAGTTTTATAAAACATCTTATATGGAGCATTTTTTTAGAAATGTGATGCATTGTATTTTTAGCCAAGACACAGCTTCTCTATTGTTGTTCTTTCTATTAGCCGTTGATTCTGCCAGTTGTTTCGTCAATATGAAATTCGATTTATCTTTTAAAGTATGAACTGAATCATCGGAAGACGATATTAGTCTTATTCGTTTCGATTTCTTGGAAGCATAATATATGTATACTTCTTCGTCGTATAATGCCTGCAACTAATTATAAATAGTGTATTTTTACATTAATAGGATTATTTTATCATCCTGAACCGCTATCTGCAGACATGACAAAATTACCAATAGTTAGTTTGCCTAACTTTGAAAACAGATTGACTTATACCACTATTAAAATATACAGTAAACTGCGAATTACTTCAGATTATGTTCTTTTATTAGGATGATATATTTAAATATGATATGAAATAGCTTATAAACTAGATTTTTAAAATTTTTGACTTATACCACTTCAAAAATCAAGGGCTCATATAATACCTGTATTTTAGAAGTCGTTACGACGAATGTATGATAAGCGAAATGTTTGACAATTTTTATTTTATATATTTTTCTTAGAATGTTTTAGGCATTAGCATTTGTCTGTGCAGTTATTAGCACTTGTTTAAGCGGTTTTTGCAACTATTAGCACTAGTTCGTGAGACTACTAGTTCTTCTTCGCATTTCTAACAGTTTTTCGTGCATTTTCAGCCTTCATAGACCGTAGTGTGCTTTTGGTGCTTTTCATAGACTATTGTATTATTAGCATTTTAATTTTATTTTTTCCTGTAAAAGTAAGAAAAGCAGGAACAAAAGTTTTGTGATATTGCATTTTATGTTCTGCTTGGGGCCTCTTTAGCACAAAGATATTGGCTATTGTTGTAAATAGCAATGACAATAACCAAAATAAAATAATTTCTAAACACTGCCTTTAAAACAAATTTAAAAACATTTAACACCCGAAAAACTATACTGTAACAATTTCAAACACATCCACCAACATCAACATGTATACAAATGAATATGTTGTAGAGCCATATATGGATGTGTGTTAATTTGGTTTAAAAGAACGCGTTTGTACTCAAGGTCATGTTATAATGATGCTACACAAATTACTCACACACTTATAAATTTACGAAAATGTAATGAATGCAATAGAAAAGTACATTTATACAACAACAAATATAATAGTAATGCGCAACACAAGTAATTAGCATTAACGGTAACGTTGATATCAACATTATTACCATTGTAGTGAGTGTAAAAAAAAACTGATTGCAGCAACCTTCTCAACATCAAAAAGAATATCTTCATTATGATCAACCTTAATTATAGTTTCAATTGGTTTTTCTATTTTTTACATTGAATGAGTGTAATCCCAACTACTCTGCTTTGTTGTCTGATTATGGTATTGTAGTCACTCTTTTCTCTTCATTATGTCTAGATTTAAATTTAATGCCGCTAATTTGACCTTTACCTTTTCTATTTTCAACACAATTCTTACATTAATGTTCCCAAATAATCCAGAAAAGATAATTTTCTTTGAAAAACGATGGAGGTTCAATTAACCTTTCGCTAGTACATGCACATTTAAGTACCTTTAAAAAGATGGATTAAAAGTTCTTTTTATTGCAGTGACTCTAGCGAATATTTAGAACTTTACACCATTGCAATATCCATCACTTTAGTTCATTACGTAATTTCTTGTAGTGCACTTGTAAGAATAAAATAGAACAGCTTCCATGTAACCACCATTTCTCTTAGTTTAGTATGGTATTTTGTCCTGAATTTATTTTAAAGCTTTACGATTCCTTTAAGTAATCAAGATGAATAAGAAGCTTTCCAGTATAAGGAAAATTTTACACATAATTATGAAATAAATAAAATAAGCAGGTATGTGATGAGAAAACGATTTTGAAAACGAATCGATTTTAAACGATAACGATTAACGATTTTGTCGTTTTGTATAAAAATTAGTTTTTACTAATTTTTCATTTTTTTTTTTTAAATATTTTTGTCTAAATTCCTTGTTATTGTTATATTTTTCTTTTCTGGTATACTTTTCAAACCCAAATGTTAAGAGATGGGCTCTAAAACAATGCTCAAAATCGATCAAAATTCAACACACCCTTTGAAAACGATCGTTTTAAAATCGATCGTTTTTCTTCACATACCTGAATTTTTTGCGTTATTTGTTTCTCTATTGCTGGGACGTAAAAAAGCTGTACAACTAATGCCAAAACGGAATTCTAGTAGGACATTTTTATATACCTTATCTCTTTCAGAACTTCCCTCTTACATTAGGTTATTGGATTATAATAAACCGGACCTTGTATTGCACAGACATTTCAATGTTACAAACAAGAAAATTGTGACAAAGGATCTGGGAGCTGGTAAATATGACCCTAACTTTAAAAATAGCAAACACAAAATATTATAAAACCGGAGGCTGATGAAGGCCTCTTCTTATTTTTTTAAATGACCATCTATTTCAAACTTTCAATCTTATTAACTCTTTTGCAGATGACACAGAATTTGTTTGATACGATCAAATACGATCTCGTAACGATCAATGTATACAACATTATACATTAAATAGATGTGCGACCGAAAATGGTGCTTTTTTGTAGTTATGACTGATAAGTATTTTAAGGAATCAGGAGCTCTTGATGTTCTTAGTATGAAAATCCAGTGTGAACTAAACATAAAATGCATTAAAATGCGTGGGTTCTTGAAACAGTGTAAACTTACTTTATTCACTCTATCTGAATAAAGTACTATTTATTGCTCCCATATCTTTACTGAAATGGAAAAAAATTATCTTATATGTGCCGATACTCAAAGCCTATCGGGTGCAGAAAGATTAATGAAGTAGGGTATTCTATTCTATTGACTCATTGGAACATCGATGAAATTTAGGAAGAGTTTCACTATTTTGTCTTTATACATATAATAAAAGAGTAACTTATTTCCGTCTGTTTGCCTGTCTGCTTTTCATTTGTGTTCGCATCACGTTAAAAGTAGGGAGGTACTATCTTATTTCGAAGAGAAAGTGGAGAAAAAGCAATGAAAAACGCAATTTCCGGTTTAAAGGTATGTACTGCAATTTTCGGTTTATAACTGCCCAGTGAATCGCTCTATACATTTCAAAGGGAATTCGTATTCCATGAAAAGGGGTAAACTCATGTGTACTACGCGAAGATTAAAATATAAGTCGCTCTCTATTCTAATCTTTAATTTAGCTTAAGAAGAAGACGCAAGTTCTTCTCATATACATATAGAGAGACTCAGATTTTACTTTCTGCCGCATAAGACAGCAATGCCGAAACTTAAAAACTGGGGCATTAGTACTCCAGTTTTCAAATGAATTATGTCTGCGAGACCTTTTTTTATACTGCAAGACTTGCTTAATCTAGCTTGCAAGGTTGTTTTTCTTCGAGAATCGTTTGTTTTTTTTTTAACAAATAACTTATTATTGAGTTCAAATATTAATAAAAATAAGCCAGCGTGTGTTTTATTCACTTTCTGTTTAATTTAAGGCGTATCGGAATTAGTATTGCCGATATTTTTATTTGAGTATAGTTATCAATATCATATCGGTAAAAAGGCGTATCCATGCATTCCTTATTTAATCATTTATTATAATGAAAACGTTTTGTGTCGTTAAAAATCGAGGGCTACCTCGAATGCTATTTAAAAATTGTATTTAAAATCATTTTAATAACTTTTCTGCCAACAATATTTAACAGTTCGTTTACTATTATAAAGGCTCCCCTTTTAAATTTAATTGTTGTATTAACGACCTTAATTTTACTAAAAAAAAAAAACAAACAACAAAAAAAAATTCTATTGTTTAGTTTTATTTATTCTATTAGCAATTTTCGCAACCCTGACAGATGTGATACAAAGTTCTAACAGCAATTTATGAACAATTTTTAAGCGAACACACGCACATCTACCAAATGTTGATATAATAATTTTGCCTTCAAATAGTTCCACTGTTTTTTAATGTTTAAGTCAGCAATAATTGTATTGTAGTTGTTATAGTTCTTGTATTAATGGAGTTTAATAATACGTTACCCAATTTTAAACAATATTATTTACATTAAAAATACTTAGTGAAACTCAAAAATTGACTATATAAAAAGCTTATCTTTTAAAGGGTTTATGCAGCCAATCTTTTTTTGGAACCCGGAAATAAAGTTTTCATCGATTAACGGTTTTCATTAGTCATTATTAATTAATTAAATTAAAATCATTGCACAAATTTGCCAATCGAGCTGATTAGCTGTCAGCCTAACCGATCTATAATATCATTAGTATTAATTGACGGAAACGAATTTGAAAGATGAACAAAAACTAAACATCAGAATGTCTTGTTAACTAGAGTTGTTCTTTTTAGTTCATTAAAGTGAGGGATATTTTTAGTTAAGATCACTTTACTGAACTAGGTCGGTCTTTTAGTTCTTTTAGTTAATTTGCTCAGTAGTTTTGTGAAACTCAGACACAGTCTCAAGTTAAATCAGTAAACAGCAAAAGGGTTTTTGTTTGCTTATTGAACTTTGACCTATTATGGTTCAAAAATAAGGCCATATAAACTAATATGCTGAACTTAACTAATAAGCGGAACTGAACTAAGAAGCTTACTGAAGTAGTAAGCTGGCAGAACCAGTGAGCTGACTCAACTATTGAGCTGACTGTACTAACTGAACTAACTGATATCAGCTCAGTGTGGTGATCTGCTCACTTAGTCCCGTTCCACACTTGCAATTTTAGTTTCTGCAACACATGTGTTGTGTTTGTGAAGACTGTATACTTTTATATAGTCATTTTCATGACAAAAAGAGCAAACAAGAACAAAAATAGAGATTCGCAGCAGAGTTTCAAGTACATGAAACATTTTCCCGTAGCCATTTTTATTTCCTCTCCCAACAACAAATACATGTGTTGCAGAAACAAAAATTGCAAGTGTGGAACGGGTCTAAATATGCATGAAATACACACTCTACCTCTTCAACCCCTTGCCTACAAATCTCGTCTGTCGGCCCTGTTTCTGTCCTATTGTGATAGGGGACTTAGGTCAGTTGAGTGATTAGTTCAACTAAACTAGGTCGTTCATGAACTACACAACTCTATTGTTAACAGACTTTGTGGACTTAATTTTATCTCATCAAGTTTTCTCTTAATCTGTTCTCTATCATTACAATAATTTTGACTGGAATCAATTTCTTAAGCAAAGACTCTGCGTTCACCCTCGCAACAAATATTTCATTAGTAGGTTTGCGATTTAAACTACTGTGAACTATGGAATGTTCTTGTTGTTACAGCAACTACGTACATATGTACATATGTATGTAATTTTTTGCTTACTCATGTTGCTGTTATGTTTTCACAGATTTCCACAGTTAATTTACATAATAAATGTGCGACTGAGCACAGGACAGATTACACTATGCTTTTGCTGACATCGGAGAGTTTTACGTGTTATTTCAGAAAAAGAAAGAAGAAGAATATGCTGATTATAATTATACTAACAACGTGTCAAAATGTGAGTATGTGTTTTTTTGTTTCTTTTATTTATTCTCATTTTAATTTAAGTAAATATTAAACAGAAATCGTCGTACATAATAAATTCTTATGTGTGCAAAACTTTCTTGCTAGAATTAATGCTAATGAGATGCCTGTCGGCAAAAAGTATTAGTGTGTCATAAGAATTCTTAATGTCATGAAAAATAATTGTTGTTTTGCAAGGTAAATAGGTAAAGCATACAGGTTGTCTTCTAACTTGACGTTTTTTGTTTTAATAATTTGGCTTGGTTAGTTTACAATTTAGCTGACCTTTCATATAATTTGTTATGTGTTTGCAAGGTGCCCAGCAATGAGACTTGAAAAATGTCTTTCGAATCTGTATGTATGTATGCTTGAGCTGAAAAGTAAACATTTTTATAATTTTTTTTAAGCAGGTGTGACCTTATTTCTTTGAAAACACTGCATTCTTTAAATCTTAGCTATCAGCTGACCACATATGGTCCGTTTGGACCGAAATTGGTACATTTTTCCTTTCTATTCCAGTATTGGTAGTTCGGTTGGTTTGTTACAGTTTTTAAAAGTTTTTGGTTGGAAAAAAACCACCAAATTTGCAATTATTTTTCAATGAAGAACTTGTCGAAAAAGTGTTTTACATAATACTAGCTAATACCTACTTTCTGTTTTAGATAATTTTTATAAATATATTTCAAAAAACTTCAAATGTAAAATTACAAAGAGAAAGGGTACTTTTTTAAGCAGGTGGCCAAAAAAGCTCGTTAAGCTATGTAAACCCTTAAAAGAAAAAAATTGGAAACACTAGCGTGGCATGAAAAGCCAGAAGAGATCAATAAAGGTATTTGGTATTAAGTTTAATGTTCCCTTTTCAACGATTCAATACTTTCCCGCATTAGTTGTGCAATGTTTTCTAGACGCTTCTAGAGTCGGAGTGAACAATTGTGAACAATTTTAACCACGTCCACTGAATATATTCCCAAAGAAAAAACAATAAACAGCTCTCCGTAAAGCAAAGATAAACTTATGTTTCAGTTATTTTATCTTTAAAGAATTTTCTAAAACCAAAAATTTGCACATCTGGCAGGATTTATTTTTTTGGTAGTTTTTAATAGGTTTTAAGGGAAGTTTTGGTACGAACAAAGTTTTATTTCTGGCAACACTGGGTGGGTAACAAAAGAAAATTCTGCCGGTAGTTTCTAAACTGCGCGTTAATCATGTGAGATACATGTTTCTGGTTTCCTCAGCTAACTTTGGTCGATCGGTCAGAAAAATGCTACAGCTCTGGACGATTAACGATGGTTATGTGACGGGAAGGAATTGATAAGGTGGTACCTCCTAAAACCGTCGCTTTTCGCTCTAGAAACTGTTGTTACATTATGGATATAAATACTTCAGCTCCTAATTTAACTACAGGGATTCCACGAGAAAAAAGTTACATCTCTCACCGACTAACTACGGTTATGTAGAGGGTGGTAATTAATTAAAGGCCTCGGCCAAGATTCAACCACATTTCCGACGGGATGATTGATTCGGTTCGCCCGGCTAATTACGAATTTACTTTCTCATTTTTAAAATAATAGGCGGATAGAAATGGCCCTATTTTTATATTTTATAAAAACTATGATATTGTTGTAGAAATACATATTTTACTTTTACAAAATTAAAATAACTTTTTCAAAAAATACTTTTATAATACCAGAACAAATAAATATAATTGCTGAAAACCTTCTGATTGTTCATTTATGAATTTGTAATTGAGGAGGTTGGTGGAAAAACGACCTCATTTCAAAAAACTCGTTTTGCGATAATCGACTTTGAAAGTTAAACTAAAGTTTTGAAAATTTAATTATTATTAGTCGAACTGTTTATGTTTTACATACAATGAAATTTTATAATCAAGCTTAAGTTCGTTTTTATTCTCTCTAAGAAAGAATTAATTAAATTATAAATTTTACTTTAATATTATCACCTAATTTGTAATTTAATTAATTCTTTCTTAGAGAGAATAAAAACGAACTTAAGCTTGATTATAAAATTTCATTGTATGTTAAACTAAAGTTTTATAGGTTAATATTAAATTGTATTACTCTTTGCATTTACATATTACGTAAGATGTGTTAGACTAAGAATATATAGCCTCTGATTGTTTGTAGATATTTTGCCTTAAACGGGTTTGATTATAATATGAAGCAGTGTCAGAGATAGTTTTTCCATCAAACTACTGTTTCATAGTTTCTTATCGTTAAGTATTAAAATTATCATAACTCAGTGGAAAACGAGATCGTTTTTCCACCAACCTCCTCAATTTTTAATTATGTGACATTTTCTTTTGTTGAATAAAATAAAATTGTCGCAAACAAAAAGGGAACCTGTGGTTCTGTAGCCATGTAGCTTTGATGGCGTCAAAGTAATTGTCTTCCTATAAACGTGTGTATTTTAGTTTTGGCAATTTGTAGTCTGTAGCCTGATGTTGTCTATGTGTTTAATGCATTTAACTTATTCTGAAATTTAACAAGAAACATATTTATTACAATAATTAAATATTTCAACTCATATTAGTAAACTATTTCTACCTTGATGATTTTTTCTTTTATTCACAGATTTTTTTAAATGTTATCTCCTATATTATAATCTGTAAAAATACTGCCCGAACACCCATTTAATTTCCAGAATAATAACAGAATACAGAACACAGTTATCAAAACGACCAGGCGTGCTCTGGAAAATTAAGAGTGCTACTCTTTCGTGTATTTAAATGTCAAGCAGAGTCTTGAGATAATATAAATAATCTGGTTAAAAGCTACTTAATATATGAACTGTTTTTTTGAATGTGGTATACGTCCATTTAAAAAAAAAACTAATATAAACAAAATCACTTTTACTGAACCGTTAGCATAGCAAATATTTCTTTTGAAAGTGGAATAAGTCCCTTCTTAATAATTATAATTAAAACAACAAACTTATTGCAATTATTATTGATTATTGCAGCTTCAGTCCACGCTACTCGTTAGCCTTTTCACACTATCTATTGAGATTTTGCTATTGTGGGAACATAACTAAAGAAAAAGGACCAATTATATACTGCCCAAGGCTAATATCACGCAATAAAGGATTGCTGAAAAAAAACCTACATTTTGTATGAAATGAAAAGAGAAGATATAAATATATATAATAAATAAGTATTTTACCACTTTTGAAACTTCAAGAGAAATATAGCGATATGATAAGATTTTTACTTTATATATCACCTATTCACCATATATACTTCAATATGCTAACTGTAACAAAAATTAAGTTTAATATAAATTTTTCTTATTTAAAGATTTTTCTTATAAAAGAACGAAGTAATATTAATTTTTACATTTTTAATAGAACTGAAATACATTTTTAATAAACTTGGTTATTCGTGTATTTACTTGTCTTCATTTTAACTATTACTTTTTACATAAGAATCTACTTCAGTAAAGCTTATGTCTATAAAAATATGGACTTATACTTGCTCCTGTTTTTATTTCTTGTAATATGTTAGTTTTGAAAGTAGTATAAGTCCATGTAGAGCTATAAAAAACGTTTATTTTTTCAAATAATTTTAGTTACTATTAATTCATAATAAAATTTAAAACATCACTCGAATTGATTAAAGTTCGCCAACATTTTTAAATTGATTCAAACGCAAACCCTTAAATATCTCAATATTGAAAAAATCATATCTAGAATCATATCTAGGATTCAATATTGGTAAACGTTTATAATCGAGAACTCCTATACAATTAAAAAATAAACTACAACCAGAAAGACGTAATGGCTTGTTGGTCCAAAATCTTAAAAAAAAATTCTTGATATTTCTGAAATAAAAACCGAAATAAAAAAAAATTGATACCAACTCAATAGCCTAAACATTTATCATAATTTTGTTGGTATATTTCTTTTAGATGACAATGATGAATTTATCAGATTAAAAGATAAGTAGTATATCTTATATCAATAGATAAGATATACAAAAATACCAATATTTTAAGTTAACAACCATGTAGTTTTCAGCAGGGTATGAAAACAAATCAAACTTTTCGCAAAAGTTTCCTGCAAAGATACAAAGTTTTCAAAAATGTTTTTTTTTAAATTGTTTTGTACATAAAAACAAATACTTTTTAAATGACAAATAAGCAAAAAATTTACCTGCTTACCTTGATATACCATTACAATCATACAATTGCAAAGAAAACAGGAGTAGAAACGTATATTTTTTGGGTTATTGACTTAGTTCTTTCGATTTTCGAATGCTGATTTAGTTTATAATTTATATTTTTAAATTGTTTTTTATTTTGTTTTTCTTCTTATGCTATTGTAAAAACAAAAAATCTTACAAGTTGCTTGCAAAGTTTCTCAAAAATAAAAGCTGTATCGCTTTGAGACATTCTCTACTATAATGAGCAAATCATTTACTAAACGTTTGCGAAAAGTTTTTTATTAAAACATTTTTGTTTTGTTCTCATTGTTTTCTTTTCTAGTTTAGTACTTTTAAATGAATGTGCAGTTTATGTTTATAAGTAAAAACAACACAAAACTAAATGGCACAATCGTTTTCATTGTTTCTATTTTGCCTTTGTTTTACTCACTGCAAAGTACAAAGCAAAACGTTAGCTTTGTACTTTGGTATATACTCTGGTATATGTATTTAATATACATGTTTATCTTTGGCAAGTTTAGTAGAACTTATCCTCACTCTTAAATTTAAGCATTTATACGATTTTGTTGTCAGGCCTCACAAAGATACCATTAAGACTCTGGCGAGTCGGTTTTAAATACACAAACGGTGACTAATACAGCTTAACCATTCATAAGATTTGCTTGATATTTTTCTTGGAAATAGATTGCATATAAATACATATTTATTAAAAAAAATCTGACAAAACTATCTAAAAAAATAAAGTTCTTATTTATATTTAAATAAATTAAAATATCCTGGAAAAAATACACCTAAATTAATTGCGGTTTTCTTAATTTGAATTTATATTATATTTAATAAAAAACAAAATATTTTCTATTGTAATATTGCCTTTAAATTTTCCTTTTTTTTGATTTTTAATTAACCTGAATGTTGGGTGTTTTTTTTCGGTTGTTTATTTTCATCAGTAATTGAATTAAATTTTTGCTCTTGTATGTGTGTGTGTTTGTGCATTAGAGTACCTGTATATTGTAACGGGATTGGAATCTTCGCTTGTATTGTCCATATTGTTGTTATTATCATTGGGATTAGTGTTGTTATTATTGCTAGTAGCGTTGTTGTTATTATTGTTATTATTGGCAATTGTTGCAATGCCAGTAACAAAAACCGGTTGTCCACCGGACGCTGTTGTCGTGCTGGCAATACCTATGCCACCAACAAAACCCAACAGATTTGAAGTCAAGGTGGCTGGTGGACCAATACCCGTTGTACTATGAGCTGTGGATAGTCCTTGTTGGGGCTGCTGCTGCTGATGTTGTTGGAGTTGCTGATGGGTAACAGCTATATATGTGGTGGCATTGCCTTCATTTTCACCGCCAGTAGATACAATACTGGCATTTAGACCACCACCTCCGCTAGGTCCTGTTACACCTCCAGCACCAGTTGACATATTTTGTTTTGGTCCGATTAAGTATGTATTGGATAGTTGCTGTTGCTGTTGTTGGCTGGCGTGCGAAGTAGTTGTTTTCGAGATATTAAGTGCATCATGGCTTATATTTTTTGAGGTTTTTGTTTTTACTGTTGTTGTTGCTACTGTTGCTGTTACTGTTGCTGCTGGTGCTAGTGTTGTTGTAATTGAGGTGTTTGTAACTACTGTTGCAGTAGTAGAGGTTGTAGGCATTGTTGTATTGGATTTAAAAGAATGTTTTTTTTTGACCTTTGCTTTATAAATACTAAACTAATATTTGTGTTAAATTATTTTATTACTTTTTTTTTCATAAATTTTAAAATAAATAAATTCTTTTATTATATTAAAGTTTTTCTGTAGTCATCGATGTTATAGTTTTAATTGTAATTTATAAATGAAAATATTGGACGCCATTTTAGTTTTTAGTTGTTGTTGATTTCAAAGCAATTTTTTTAATAATATTTTTCTTAGTTATAAAAAAATATTGGTCATAGTTTAAGTTTTTATTTTATTTTAAAAGCGTTGAGTGTTTTTGTTTTTTTTTATGTAAAATTAAATGAATTTTTCACGAAGCAAAAAACTTATATTTACTTTTTATTGTATATTTTTCTAGTAAAAAAAACTTATATCACTTTTTTTTATTATTTTTTAATAAAATATTGCATACTTTTGTTTAGCTTGAAGGCAGGTTTTTTTTTGTTTTATTTAAATAGTTTTCAACTGTTTTTACTACATAAATCGTGTTTTTGGAAAGTTGCTGTAATTTAGAAGCAGTTCTTTTTAGAGATATTCAGTACTTTAGGATGGATTTGAATGAATAATTTTAGTTAAACATAAAGTGTTTAATCAAAGTTTAATTTTATCATCAGTTATAAAGTACTCTTTGATTTATTATAAGTTTTTTGTACTTTTAATTTTTTAATTTTTTAGTATTGTTTTTTTATTATATTCGAAACCAACTACTCTGCATTTTAATAGAATTTGCTTTGATAAATATATTTTGTTTGCCTTTTTTAAACCTTTTTTAGTCTAATTTATGTATGTTCATTTGTTGCATTTTAATAAACACTTTTGTTGTAAGAGTTCATTTTCTATTGTTAGGTTTTATATAATAATATATAATAAGAATACAATATTCGGCCGTATCGAATATTATATACCCTTCACCATAGTGATGTTAGATATTGCGTTTATCTGTTTATATGTTTCCTATTTCACAATTAATTTTTTTTTTATGAAAATGTGATTTTTTTTGAAACTTCGATAAATTTTCGAACTGTTAAATTCTTGACTGCTTTAAATTTTACTTGGACATTTCCGGTTTTAAAGGAAATTTAAATTTTAAATTTCTTATAATGAATTGTATTTTATTCGAACCAGGGCGTATTTACGTTATACGGTGGCATCGCTAGAGCTACGAATACAACAATACAACAATAGCCAATTTTGTTTGTGTAATGAGCTAGAGAATGCCATAAAACTTCTAATAAAAAATAAAAAGTTTTAAAATTTTAGCACAATTAAAATTGCACTTTTTTAACCAAAAACACAAACAAACTTACATCACGTATCAAAAAACTGTTGTTCCAGAGGGCACAGCTAAAATCTCACTTTAAAAGTATTATATAAATACAAAAAAACGATAATTTATGGAAGTTTTGTAAACAAAAAAATATTTTATTCAAAACAAAGAAAAAAAGGGAAACCAAAAATTATAAATACAGTCGAACTTCCATTTGATGAATCTACATGGGGAGAGAAAATCGTTTCCTTATATAAAAATTCAAATTTAATCTTATTTCTTTGTTAAGAAAAATTCACAGTATGGAAATCTATACATATAAAAAATAGTAACTCATTTTCGTCTGTCATTCTGTCTGTCTACTTTTCTCTTGCGCTCGCATAACGTAAAAACTACTGCATGGAGTGCATACTTTATACTTTATAAAGTAAAACAAGTTATGTTATATTATGTAGGTTCTAGAATTAAACAATTTGTATCACATATTTCAGACACAATAGTACTTAAGGCCTTTGTACATTAAAAAAAAAACAAGTAAAAGTGCTATATTCGGCCGTGCCGAATCTTCTATACCCTTCACCACGGTGATTTTATTTATACAGACATGTACAGCATTATCCATATTGTTGACTCTTTACTTAAATAAAGTCGTATGAGAAAAAATCATTATTCATGAGTTAAAGAAATAGAAGACAAATTCCGTTTGCTACAATTGTCGCCGTGTTGTCAGCTACTTAATAATATTGAAGACGACAGCTAAATCGTAAACTCTGACATTGTTGTAGAAATACTTATTTTGTTTTTACAAAATAAATAACTTTTTCAAAAATTTATAAATATTTCCTTCAAAACTTTTTGTTTGTATATGAATTTGTAATTTATAATTTTGTGACATTTTCTTTTGTTGAATAAAATAGAAATTAGCCCAAGTTGACTACAGCCACAACGGTGGTCGTGTAGCCATGTAGTTTTGCTGACTTCAAAATAATCGTTTTATTTTTGACAGTTTGTAGTCGGTATCCTGATGATGTCTATGTGTTTAATGCACCTAGGTTTTAAAACAGAGATATCATCTATTTAAAAATCAAACGCATTTAAAAAAATATGTTACTCTATATACACACATACATACATATGTATAATCTTAATATTAATTATATATTATGTTACAGTCATGATTTTCATTTTCAAAGAAATATTGAAATTTTTGTTTTAATTTTTCGAAAATTGTGTGTAAAAATTTTTTGTAAAAATATTTTTTTAAAAATTTTTTGTAAAATTTTATTCGAAAATTTTTTGGAAAATTTTTTAAAAAAATTTTTTTTCGAATATTTTTCTGTAAAATATTATTTTGAAAATGCTTTGTAAATTTTTTTGTAAATATTTAAAAAAAAATTTATAATTATTTTTAAAAAATTTTTTAAAATTTTTTTTTTTTTAAATTTTATAGAAATTTACAGAAATTTTATAGAAAATTTTTGGTAAATTTTGGATCTTTCTCCAATCTATATGGAGTTAGAATGGTCAGACTAGAGCAAAAAAAAATCCTTACAAAAAAAAAATTTCCTCATATTGGCACATGGGGGGTCCTTTTAACTGCTCCTATTTATCAGTGGGTACCCTGTGGGTCCATTAGCTACCTCTATGTGTATTGCTTTCTATTAAGGTCATTAATACAAATCAAAGCAGAAAAACCCTACCAATCTAAAAACAAACAAAAATCGCCCCTCGCAGGGGGTTATTGATCCCCCGAGATCTGTATGCACTCCTTGCGATCTACCTGTCGCAGTCTAATATTTATTTGAGAAAAAAAGGCAAAACAGAATCATTAAAGCTGAAAAAAATTAAAAAAAACCTGAAAAAATATAGGTGGGCGTGGTTTTTGGCCCGCAGTCTCCAAAGGAATGATCCGATGTTGCTGAATTGCAATACCAAAATTTTCGAAACTATGCCTGACAGATTGGTGTGCTTAAATTTTTTGTATCTCTTCTGGTGCCTTGGCAAATGACATTACCACACTAACACGGACAGACGAACAGACGGACATCGCTCAATCAACTTCTCTATATATAAGGATCCAGAATATATATACTTTATGGGGTCGGAAATGAATATTGTAGAAATTACACACGGAATGACAAACTTATATATACCCTTTCCACCTGTGGTGAAGGGTATAAAAATCTATAAACTGATATGCAGCATAGTTTAAGGCGGTTCTAAAAACGTAAGGGTCTTTGGTGTGTATTGCTTTCAAAGCAAAATCGAACAAAATATTGCAAGGACGCTGACGGAATGGCGGGCACATCTGGTTCACTATAAAGAAATGAAAATACACTAACATTGAAACGAAAAAGCTTTTGACAAGTTTTTGGCATTTTTTTTGCAAATATAATTCGAGCAAAAAATAGTCAGCTGCCGTAGTAACGCCACCTGGTTAAATACGCCATGATTCGAAGTATTCGAACTATAAATAATCGAAGGAAAATTTAAATATTTTTACAAGAAGCAACAGCAACTTTAAGAATATAGAGGCTCTTGCCATTGAAGATGTCTTTACAATTTATTTATCAGTTTTACTGATTTTCAACAGCAATATTCTCCAAACTACAACTAACAGATTGAATTACTAAAAATTTCCATAAGTTATCTGGAGTCTGCAGCAAAAATATTTCAACTTAAACACGGACAGAATATGTGTTTTTGTATTTTTGCGAAACTTGGATCCATTGGCGAACTTTTGAATTATTGACAGTTTTTATTTTTTTTTTGTACATTTCCGGTTTTGTGACAAAATACAATTTCTTTTTATCGAAATTACAATTTTTTGGTAAAATTTTAATTTTTTTGTAAAATTTTATGAAAAACATATTATTTTGGAGAGTTTTCGATAGTTAAATGAAATTACGATTCTTTAGTAATTTAGAGTTTTTTTCTAAATTTTATGTTTTTAATCCATTAAAGTGAAATCTACTCATATAATAATATACAAAAACACCGGAAAAACGAAAGGAAAATAGATCAACCATCTTCACCACCAATATATATATATATATATATATATATATGTAAGAATTTTTTCTATTTTAATTTTTTTTTTTTTTTTGTTTTTGAAATGTTGTTCCTTGAATGTATTGAAATGTTAGAATTTTTTAAATTGATTGACAACAAATTTTTTCATTCATTTGAATTTTTATCAATCATTTAAATTTTTTAAAACTTTTATTATTTTTATTTCCTGAAGATGCTACCCAATGGTGTAGCGAAATGTTGTAAATAAAAATTGTTTAAAGATTTTTATATAAAAAAGACCTTGTGCTTGATTAAAAATAGAATTGAAAAATTAATTTTATTACCGATATTATTTGAAAAACAACAACACAAATTCCAAGAAATACAACAAACAATATTCAAATGCAAGAAATGTATAGGTTACTAAAAAACTGATCTTCTTAAGGTAGGAAGTGCTATTTATGGTGCCTAGACACGTTTAGATAGATGGTATGTTCACAAAAGTTGTTTAGTTTTACAGTAGCTACAATATATTTTTATTGAAAATTTGAGTTGTTGTAAGTTATGCTAAAAAAATTAATTTAAAAAAAATGTGACATAAAATGTATATAATTCTATATAGTTCTATATTTCTATATATATACGTAATTTATTAAGCGAATCCTCTACTACATTATTGCCGAACAAATATAAGCCCTATCACCTAGCTTGAATTACATATTAGACAAAAACTAATGACACCTTATTTGAAGGGCCCACTGATTTTCCGAATCTTTCGAGGCCCATAAATAAAAGTTGATCACCAATTTCGGAAAACTGAGTATAGCGTTTTACTACCCTTTGTTATTAGAATCGAACCTATACTATATTTTTTCACTGTTGCACTATGTAATTAACCTATTTTTACAAGTTTATGCAAGTGCAAGTTTAAAAAACACAATATACTCGCAGTTTTTTACTTATACACTCACATTTTTCGAATTTTAAAAGACGTTGATTTTTTGATCCATTTAACATTACGATGTCCATATAGCCCAGCTTTGCATTACATGGGAGTAGTTTCAAAACTACTCTATGTCACTTCATGTTGGAACACCCCAGAGTTTGTTTTAAAACTTTCTTTTTCTATTTTTACAAGTCGCCGTTTTTGTCACAGTTCATATTTCTTTTTATTAATAATACTTTTATATTAATTACATATGTACTTTTATAATAATTTTAATTTTACCAATTTATATTCTACAATGTACATACACAAAATTGTTTATGAAAATAAACAACAGATATCATACTACCTAGTTCTAACTGCACGAACTGTACAGCTATTGGCAACACTGTCATCAACATTATAAACATAATACGAATATATTTTTTTATTTTTTGTAATAGATAGCATAGTATTGTAGTGCCATCCCTGCTGAGACTACTAATCCCTACAACACTGAATCATTATTACTAAATATCCATGCTCGTACTCTTTGTTACAACCCTAACTCTAAATGTCAACCCATATCACCTAAGAACTAAGATTAATAAAATCAGTAATAGTATAACAATGAAACCTGCAACATGCCTTTTCACTTACGGGAGAAGGCTTTATAGTATCTCAATGTTGAAGTAAAGAAAAAACAAACGAAATTAAAAAATTTTCGGGAAATTTTTCACTTTTGCGGCTACCTAAGCGCTACCTAAACGGTGTTAAGAATCATTCCTAGGAAGTTCATATGTTCTAGAAAGTTGTTTATTGATCTTAGGTTCATTTTTGTAGTTGATTGTTTCCTTGAATTTTGAACGGTTTGCTACCTATGAACCTGAACAGGGGAGAAAAGGTACAAAAAATTGAATTTTTTAAAGTTTTTTGCGATTTTGACTTTGAAGATGAAGTTTTTTTTTTTTATTTTATATGTTAACAATTTTTGTTCTTTATGACAAGAGCTACAACTTTGCCCCAGAGAGTATATTAAAATTTCAAACGGTTTGCAAAATATGAGCTTGAGGAAATGATAATTTTTTTGCAAAAATGACATCGAGGCCCCACATCTTTGAGGGCCCATAAAAAAAACCTGGAGTACTTTGGGCAAAACTGGGAGACAGGGGTCTTTTTTTTTTTGTCTTTTATGACATAGTGGTGTCCGTATATAGTTATTTTGCCATCACTTAAAAAATTACACAGTGTGTATTTGTTGTTGCTTTAGCTAACCTTTAGTTAGAAATAGACGCATTTTTTTGTTTTGGGCCTACAATATCTTTCAGTTGATATTATTTTACTGACGACAAATTGATTAGATTATAATAAATTTAATAAAGTTTCTCGTATTTCTGAGTTTAGTTTGTTAAATAGATTATAATTGCAACTTAACACTACCCTAAGGCAGATAGAAGCGAATAATGCTGAAAACGGAAGCAGTAACCCCGAAATTGCATTACATTCTTGTGGTGTCCAAAATTAAAAATGTTAATTGCAATTTCTCTTTTAATAAATTAAAAAGTAATCACGGCCAACATCTCGAATACAGGGGCCTCTAGTTTTCTTATAATAACAAATTTTTGAATCATTGTTATACGATCACCTTTACACACAGTTTTTTGCTGAGAATTAAAAACTTAAAAAAAAAGAATTTAAATTGTGAATTATAATGGCCACAGCTTCATTTTAAAACCTTATTTATTTTGTTAATGAAAATATCAGAAAATTAAAAACAATGATATTTTTGCTATTTGCACTGATTTGACAATTGTAACAACAACGTTCATCAACTGTCATTGTGCGGTTAAACACCAAACAATTTCAACGATTTTCTGCCATTGTTGAGTTTCCATTTGGTTTAATTTTTATAAATTGATATCAACACAAGGAAGGAGAAAAATTATTTACAGTGCAAACATGTATAATATATATATGTATGTATGCAAAGCATATAAAATATTTAAACGTTAAAGTGTTATTTAAAATAATGGTAAACCGTTTAAAACCAAATGTAAGCTTCATGTTATTCATTTTATTTCAATAAACATTAATTAAACGTGATGAAAAACTAAATCATTAAGATCAGGCTTTTTTAAACAAAAAAAAAAAAAAAAAAAAAATTATACCTTTAACAGAGTTCCAATTTGCAATGAAAAATCAAAGTTGTTAAAATCATAAATTACCTATTTTTTATATATATTTTTTGACGACCATATTTATACTAGAATATTAATAATAAGGAGGAGATGCAGGACACTGCGACCAGAAATACCTATTATTACCACAGGTAGGTGCTAAAACGCCTCATCTAGGCCTGTTTTGTAGAGGTTTCTTAGGATTAAAATTGGTTCTAGTGTTGGCGGATTCCCATTTTCCAATAGAGGCTTGCCCAACTGACTGCATCATCTGTTATTGTGACATAAAATATAACAATCCTCAATATTTCGAAATATGCTTCCGCAGTTCCTAGTCGTAATCACATAGAGCGGTTGCTCTCAGTGCCTGTTGAGGTGTTTCCTCAACATGCAATGGCCTTTGAGTGAACATTATTAAGTTAAATGGATTTGCTTAGCCAGTAAACGAAATAATATTATCACAAAAAGTGTGCGCCAACCATACGTGAACACGAAAATAAGGTGACAAATCTATACATATAATAAAATAGTAACTCATTTTGTATCTGAGAAAGCTCTTTTTGTGTTCGCATCACGTAAAAACTACTGGTTGGATTTTAACAAAATTTTGTAAGGAGATACTTAAGTATCCTGATTATAATATAGGATCCTTTTTTTCTGCAAATTTATCTTATTTCCAAAAGAAAGTGGAGAAAAGAAATCTCTTTTTTTAAAGGTATAACATATTTTATGGCATTGTGGAACCTCTTGCTTAGGGGTTTGGAGACTATCCAAACTCCGTCTGTTGAGAGTGCAACAGCACACTTGATCGATCTTGCACCTTACCTACATAAATCGATCTTAAACCACAACCACCACGTGTACCCCCGAAGAAGACCTCACCAATAACCGGTCACAGAGAGGATAGGCTCTCTGTGGGGCCACCGATTCCCGTGGTACCAGTCCTTTGGGCACTGGTCGGGCCTCGAAGAGGACCCGTATGTTTTAACACACAGACCTTTTCTTCCAGATCTAGGCTTTAGGAACCCTAGCGTCTGGTGCCCCTATTTTCCCCGAGTGAACCGCGTCAAAGCATTTGCCATATTCCTGCAGTGACAATTGGAACCCCCGGGGGTATTTTATGTCATCTTTTATTTTTGAAAGCTGTTTTGAAATAATGATAAAATGAATTAAAAGCCGGATATTTATGCGCACGCTTGCGCAATAGATGGCGCTGTGTTAAAATAAAGACAAAATATTAATTACTTACTGCCAAATAGCCAATTGAATAAAATTTCTATTTGATTTGTATTTTTACTTTGTGAAATAACATTGTTATTAAAATATTTTAAACTCTTTTTACAGAGTTTTACAATAATTTTTAGAATTTAAAAATTTTATATAAATTTTACAATTTTATCTAGGGATGGGTACCTTTATATAAAGTAAATACGCCTGTCTTAAAATTTGGTGTGGATTACTTTCAAAGCAAAATCAAACAAAATATTGTCAGGACGCACACAATGTGTGTGGGCACAGTTAGTATTAAATAAAAATACATCAAATAAAAGGGAAGCTTTAGATGATGACAGTCTCTGATGACTCTCACCAACTGGTAATAGATTATTGAAAACAATTTTCTCGTATTCTATTATCTGATTTTGGTTGGTTAATTTTTAAAACTAAACACTACTCAAAGTTGACTCAAAGGTGTGAAAAACGCTTAAGAAGGTTGTAACCATCCAGAAAATGCACTACATCCTGCTTGAGCATTACTTTCACAATTCATTTAAAGTTGTTTTCCCTTACAGATACGTAGGTAAACAACTAAAATAGTGGCAAAATTTTGTTAAAGATAAAACCAGAGGTGATTTATTTTATAAACAAGTAAAAAATTAACATTTGATCTGTTGACTTTCATTGGTAAAAAAGTGATAAAAGGCTTTTAATTAATAATCGTTTAATTTTTTTTTAATGCATAATCATTTAGTTACTGCATATCGTCATATAAAACGCAAAGCCACGTTACTACATTTTTTCCATTTTGCAGGAGAGGCAAGAAGCTTAATAAAATATTTAAGTAAGCAACCTGAGAAAGAAGTTTCTTCAAAACTTGCATACAACTAACAGGCTCTCCTATATTTTGACAAAATATTAAGTTTGTAGGAACGCGCATTTTCACATGGTACACAATATTCAATAAAAAACCCGATTTTGAAATTTTTGTTACTTACATGGTTGTACGTTTCATATGACGATATGTTTCTGTGTCCTCGGTTCTCTTGTGTCGTTGATCAGAATTATACTAGATCATGTGATTTAAAGATATTTGAAGTCAAAGGTTAATGCCAAAAGCCGATCATTAAAAGAGGCATCAACAAAGACGTCGGGCAAATTTTCATATGTGTAACCTATTAAAAAACGTTTAGACAGTGTTTTCTACTCAAGAGGACCTCAAGTTGTTAGCCCTGATAAGATCGTTTAAGCAATATTATTATTCCCTTTGGTTTTGTTAAATAAAATTATTTCTGTGGCAAAAAGGAATAACTGCTTAAGTCGGGTTAAGCTCTTTAGTTTTGTTATCGTGAACAATCTATTTATTGAAATATGTTGTCTCGACAGAAAGAAATATACCTAAATGCAATAGGAATATATTAATAAAACCCAGCTACACAGTTTTCTAGGAGTCTACTCCGATTATACAGAATAAAACAAAGGAAGATTTATCTTGTTGCCATAAATTTGTTCCATTCAAAATTCCCTTGTACTCTTGTATTATAGTATTGTAATACATTTATAATATTATTCGTTATTTTCATTTAAAACATGTGATACAACTTTAGATTAACATTTCATATATTCTTCTTCGGGATTGTTGCTCATACAGAGCAACAACATTGTTGCTCATACAAAGCAACAATGTTGGGCCAAATGGTAAGAAACTGCCGTGAAAACTTGGTTCTTATTGCAGCCTTTGGTCATGTCCAGAAACGACGGTTATGTTGTAAACAATGTTTTTATTACTTTTTCCTCTTGTAGATTTTTGCTCGTCATTATTTATTCCTTTGTTGTAGTTTTCGTTTATTCCTTTGTTGTAAATCCTGTTTTTCTTTCGTCAAATGTAGATTTTTTCTTTATTTATTTTTTAAATTTTCCTTGTAGTTTTTAGTATTTTTTTTGCCAACAATTTATATTATACACGTAACCAAAGTGATTGCAGGTGGGTGATTAATGTAACCACCAAAAACTGTACCGTAGTACAGCTATTCGAGGAAGCCAATCACCAAGTCCGAGAGTGATACGCAAAAGGCCGAGAAATGAGAACGGCCTGATTGACTTAAAAATTAAAAGAACGCTTTTTTTTGGACTAGCCCTCAGGGGATGACCCCTACTCATGTAGGAAGGAGGAAAGAGGGAAGTAGTGTTTGTGGACATTCGACTGGAATTTTCCTACATTGAAAGTACATTGAAAGTAAGAGGAAAGACCTCTGGAAGGAGTTTATTCCACATACCAACAGTTCTGCTAAAAAACGAATTTTCCCTGTAATGCGTAGTGCGATTTTTGCAAATGGATGCGTTCTAAACGAAAAGCGTGTTAAACATAAAAATGTGCGGGTTTCGAGAACAAGTTCCCTAATTTCATATGAGCACATACCATTACAGTAACGATAAAACAGTGATATACACTCCACATTGCGTCGATGCTCAAGTGAATCAATAGAGTTGGATACCCTACTGTCAACAAGGAGCTTCTTGGCCCTCTCTTGTACGCGGTCGAGCAGCTCCCAAATAGACTTTGGCGCGCCGGTCCATACATGAGAGTTGTATTCCATTTTCGGCCGGATATAGATGGTATGAATAGTAAGAAGAACGGATGGAGTGAAGTATCTTTTACACCGTTTTAGGAAACCGAGGCACTTGAAAGCTTCTTTAGAGACTTGAAAAATATATTTAGTCCATCGACCATCACACTGGATTTTCATGCTAAGAACATCAAGAGCTTCCGATTCCAGATGAAGCATCATCTCCGAACGTACGCCTATGCGTAAGCATGCAACATTGAGTCTTACGGGCGTTAAAATCGACTCCATTCATACGACCCCATTCGGATATTGTTATGAGATCGTGATATCGTATCATTCATGCTTTGTCTTTTCGACCGCACCTCCAACTGGTTCGGTCTATAAATGCTTTTTAAGTAGGCTTAAGTTCGTTTTTCCTCTCGAACTATATAAATAAGGTTGAAAGAATATTTTTTTACAGAATCAATTCTTAGTAACTCATTATTTAATCTTCGCGCTTCTTCTTCTTGTTTTAATCATTAAGGGAAGTCTTAATTCGTATCTTGATTTTAAATTTATTATAATTTATATTTATATTTTTGAGTATATACAAATTGTTCATTAATCAATCAGTGTTGCCTTGTGTAATATTCCCAATTTGTTGCTTTACCTAAATTTACTTGGATGCAAGTGACTTGGAACAGTATTAATTTATGCCTGAAATATTTTTACATGGAAATCATGTTGTGTAATTTGTGAAATTGTGTGTATAATTAATGCAGTTGTCGCTGTGTATTCTGACGCAGTGCATTTTTAAAATTTCCATTTCCATTAGGAACAATGTGAAAATTTAACAACAGCAGAAGAAAAATTTAATATTCCTACAAAAAGTGCTTAAAAACGAAAATAATATGGCGTATAAATTTTATTTAAGGCGATCCAGGAAGAAACTATGTACGTGCAAGAACATTTAGGTTTTTTTACTAACTCTGTAGATAATCACATTTTAAGAAAATTTGTATTCGTTTAAATAAGATTTTTATTCATTTTACGGGTTACAATCTTAAGTAAAATCCTACGTAAAACTGTTGTATACATGAAAAATTGTCAATCATGCTTGGGTACAGAGCAAGTTCTGCGTATCACACGCTTTTATTTGACAAGAAACTTAGCTCGCTCAAAAATTGACGATGCAAAATGTAGGTAGCAACGTTCACTGCAGCATTAATACAATGCAAACAATGACACAGATTTATACCAAAAAAAAAAAAAAAAAAAAAAATTTACATAATCTTCTTGTAGAACAAAACAGCACGCAGAAAAATACTCAGAACGTAAATTGGAAAGTTTTTGTTAAAGTTATGTTTGCAACAGGAAAGGATTAACTTTCAAAAATAGACCAGTGTTAACGTACGTAAAAGTTGGCAGGAGGATTTTAAGTTGAATAAACCGAAAATAGTCAAAAACAAGGAAGAGCGCTATATTCGGCCATGCCGAATCTTCTATACCCTTCACCACGGTGATTTTATTTATACAGACATACCTATGCAGAATTATCCATATTGTTGATTCTACATAAATTAAAATAAGTCATATGAGAAAAAACTAATTATTCTTGCTTTAAAGAAATATATGTTACTCCATATACATACATACATACATACATACATACATACATACATACATACATACATACATACATACATACATACATATGTATATTTTTAATATGTTATGTTACACTCATGATTTTCATTTTCATAGAAACCCTACCATCCTAAAAACAAACAAAAATCGCCCCTTGCAGGTGGTTACTGATCCCCCGAGATCTATATGTACTCCTTGCGATCTACCTGTCGCGCTCTTTTATTAGGGTTCCGTACAGAAAGTGTAAAAACGTACCCCTATTGTTTTGGCTACATTGTCTGTCCGTCTGTCAGCGCCTTTTATCTCTGGAACCGTAGTAGGTAGCCTCTTGAAATTTTCACAGAATGTGTGCAACTGTAGCCACTACAGCAAAAATACTAAAACTTATAGGGTGGTCCGAAAGTGACGTGTTATTTGCCTTTATGTCTTTATTTCTTGAGCTATAGGAAGCAAACACTTAAAATTTGCAGTGATTTAAACTATGTTCGCGTTATAAGCAAGTATACAATATTAAACCTAAAAATTAAAGGGTGTTCCGATAGTGATGTGATTTACATGTATATGGCCGAAGTTTTGAACGATAATAGGTAGACTCTTGAAGTTTTTACAGAAGGTGTATTACTATGGCTCCTATAACAAATAGTAAAAATTTAAAGGGTGTGCCGACAGTGACGTGATTTGCATGAATATGGCCTATTTTTTTAACCATAATAGATAGACTCTTGAAATTTTCACAAATGATGTATTACTATCACCCCTATAAAAGCAATAAAAATTTAAAGGGTTTTCCGACAGTGACGACTTTAGCATGTATAATGTCATATTTTTTGAACCGTAATAAGTAGACTCTTCCAATTTGTATAGAAGATGTGTTGCCATGGCCGTTATAACAATTACTAAAAATTAAAGGGTGTTCTGACAGTGACATATTTTTCACCTATAGTAACTTATTTTTTTAATAGTAATAGGTACACTCTTGATATATTCATAGAAGGAGAATTGCCATGGCTGCCATAGAAATAACAAAATTAAAAAGTGTTCCGACATGGTTTGTACGTAAATAGCCTTATTTTTCGAACCGTAATAGGTAGACTCTTTAAATGTTCACAGTAGATGTTGTAATAATTACTAATATCTAAAGGGTGTTCCATCAGTGACATGTTTTTCACGTATATTACCTTATTTTTTGAACCGCAATAGGTAGGCGCATGTATATTTTTATAGATAGTGTATTACCATGGCCGCTGTAACAAAAATTGTTAAAATTAAATGGGTGTTCCAACAGTGATGCAAATATGACTTTAATTTTAAAATTAAAGGGTGACTAATAAGACATGAAAAACTTAGCAACTTGAATTTTTAAAGTTGTACTAAACATAGTTTGGAACCCTACGTGTGTGTACCTCTTCTCGTGCCTTGGCAAATGACATTACTACCCGAACACGGACAGACAGACAGACGAACTTCTCTTAGTGACAAACTCTTGTCACACTCATATGGAAATTCTAATTGAATCACTGAAATGATTCTGTCATTTTATAATATTAGTTACCGAGCAGTAAGCAATGAAAATAAATGATCTAGAAAGATAGTTTAAAGTACTATTATTTTGTATTTTTAAGTATTTGGTTCCGAAGATGCAATAGCCTGGGCCAATTTGAAACACGAATAAACGAAAATGTCTTTCAATTGGAAATATTGACAGCTCATATCAAAAAACAAATTTTTGCTCCAATTAAAGGTTTTAATTGACTTCCGATAGAAATTAAATACATTTTTTATCTGTTCCCCATACAAATTTAATAAAGTTTTTAATTTATTGAATTATTTATTTGTTTTGAAGTTGTTTTTTGTTCGTTTTGAAATTATGAATATAATTGAATCAATTAAAGATTAATTAAATTTTAACGCAAGCTAATTAAAGTTATTATTTGTCGCAAATATTTTTTTCTGTATGGCTTAAAAAAACAGTAGTGCAATTCACTAATTTTTAACATTACAACAATCGCTATATTAGTCAACAGCTTTTGTTGATTGCAGTAAAAACTGCAACTACTTTTTAACCATAATAGACAACACTGTTTATCTGCGTACACAAATTAGTAACATGTGGCATCTCTATCCAAAAAAGCTTTTTTATTATTATTATAATTATTATTATAATTATTATTATTATAATTATTATTATAATTATTATTATTATAATTATTATTATTATTATTATTGAATTCTGTTACTAAAGTCTGTATGGAGTTATTATGTAGACTTTTATGTATCTAAATAAATAAATAAATAAATAAATAAATAAAAAATAAAACAACTATTTGAGTGCTGTATAGGAATAATTAATTAAGGTTAACAAAAAGATCAATAAAATGAAATGTGAATTTAATTTATTTTAACTTATAGTAAATATGTACATTTTCTGTATGTTTATATTATTTTAGCATTTTATCCATTACAATATAATAACAGCCTCATTTTTCAAAAATGTATGTTCTAAATGTTCAATGAAAAATAAAAACGATCTTATCGACAACTCAAAAATCATGGCCGTTTATTTAACGACAATAGACTTGTCAACAATAACAGCTGACTTCAAACAATAACGACTATTGTTTAATAGTATTGCTGTGTAGCACAAAAAAAAGTTAATTTTGTTGTTTAATTTTTTAACGATACGATATTCGTTAAAATTGGTTATAGGCCATTCAGGCTGCCACGAAATTAAGTAATTTCGTGATTTCGGCCGAAATCAAGTTGAAATTACGTAATTTCGCATACATTTCACCATTGCCCAAGTTAACTCATTATACTTAATTTCGTCGAAATAAACTTAAATTAAGATAGACAACGCTGGTTTTGTAGAAAAAGCTACTTTTTTTGCAACCATGACCATATTTACAACCTTGAAAGCCCGTTTTGTTAAAAAAAAAAATTCTAAAGTAACTTAACGTGATCAGCTGTTTACGAAATTAACTCAAATGTAAAATAGCCCAGTATGAACACTATAGATTTCGTTCGTAATTTCAGCTCGATATTACTTAATTTCGTGGCAGCCTGAATGGGCTATTAGTGAATTACAATACAGGTACATCAACTCTTCGTTAATCGTTCTTTTGTCTTCTACAATGCAGCTAATTTTGAAGGCTTTTTAGTTAGACGCATACAACAACCAAATCACTGAGGATTTAGAGCTCAGAAAACGTGGGAACAAGAAGTAGATAGTCGGAATAATATTTTGTTAATAAATAATTTAACCTGCAGTTTGCTTTAGAGTGCATTTATACTGCACCGCAATCTATAACTTACGAGATTTCGAACAAATTTTCGTTGCTTTTACTGGATTTCCTATCTTCTTCGGTAGATTTTGACAAAATCTGCTCAAAATCTAGTAGTACACTATGTTTTTTCCAAATTATATTAAAAAAATAGCACGCTGTACAAAAAAATCCATTTTAATTAAAAAACAAATTAAAAAAAAAAAATATAAAATATTAAAGAAAATATTAATAGAACGAAAAAGATAAATAAAATTAAAAATATAAAAGAAAAAAGCCGTGTAAATGATCTAGATTTTGAAAAATATTTCAATTATACTAAATTTTGCTGTAGTGTAAATACTCTATTAATTTCAACCAGTTTTTCGTTTATAATAAGTTTTTTTTTAATACATAATAAAATATTATAAATATTATTTTTTAATAAAAAATTTATTATTAACATTAATATATAAAAATAGATTAATTTTAACTAAATTTCTTTTCTAAAAAATGTATTCTTGAAAACAATTTTTTTAATCTGAAAAATGTCTTCAACGCCATTTCTACTTTACCTCGTATATTTCACTGAATGCGTCTTTTAAAATACTTCTTTAATTTATTTACTTGCTTTTCTTTACCACAGCCATCTATAAAAAACTTAGACAAAAACTTGAAGGGTGGTAATTGATGCAAAATGTTTTAACAAAACTCAAATTAGAAAATTTTCTTGATTGCAAGGAAGACACAATATTTTAAATATGTACGACTCAGAAAACCAACCCTCAATATTTCAATAATGTGTTTTCTACTTAATGGTTTAAAACTTAATTAATGTAAATATCAGCTGTGGATAAGTTTAGAAACAAAAAATATACATCAGGTGTGTAAAGGAAATGTAATGTTTTAAAGAATTATTTTATTTAAACCATGTGCATATGTTCTTAAGGGAAAAAAGAAAACTTTTTTTGTTTTAAAACAAAAAGTTTAAAATAAATTTAGAAATTACAAAAATAGTTATAATTTTAAAACTTTGCAATATCGAATTTCTTCAGTTTATTTTTTTAAACAATTAAAATTTAAAAATTTTGCACTAAAAATGTATATTTCAAAATTCAACAAAGCATTGCAATTGATATTCAGCTTTATTATGAAAAACCAAAATTAATTTCGAACACATTTTAAAATTGAAGGGCTTATTATAGTAATATCATATGCAAAACAAAAAAAAAAAAAAAAAATATTTGAGAATACTCAACCCTAAAGTAAAAAATATAGAATCAGTCAAGTGCGAGTTAGACTCACACATGTAGGGCTCCGTACTATGTTTAAAACAACTTTAAAAATTCAAGTTGTTAATTTTTTCATGTTTAATGGGACACCATTTAATTTTAAAATTAAAGACATCTTCACGAAAATTGCATCACTATTGGAACACCCTTTAAATTTTAGTAATTGTTGTCATAGCGTCCATGGTAATACACTTTCTATAAAAATATCATGCACGTACCTATTGCGGTTCAAAAAATAAAGTAATATATGTGAAAAACATGTCACTGATGGACCACCCTTTAATTATTAGTAATTGTTGTAGCGGCCGAAGAACAACATCTGTTGTTAACATTTCAAGAAGCAATCTATTACGTTTCAAAAAATAAGGCTATTTACCTACAAGTCATCTCTCTGTCGGATCACCCTTTAATTTTGTTATTTTCTATGCTTTACGATCTATCTATGTTTTACGATTAAAAAAATAAGTCACTATACATGAAAAACATGATACTGTCGGAACACCCTTTAATTTTTAGTAATCGTCATAGCGGCCGTGGTAACACATCGCTCTTCTGTGCAAATTTTAAGAGTCTAGCTATTACGGTTCAAAAAATAAGGCGTTATATATAAATGCAAATCACATGCATATTTTAAGAATCTTTCTATTATGGTTAAAAAATTAGGCCTTATACATGCTAATCACCACTATCGGAACACCCTATAACTTTTAGGTTTACTTTTAGACTTGTTTATATAGTGAACTAAGTTTTAATTGCTGTTTGTAAATCTTAGGTCTATGCCTCCTACAGTTCAAGAAATAAACACATATACATTATTAACACGTCTCTAGCGGAACACCCTATAAGTTTTAGTATTTGTTGCTATAGCGGCATCAGCTATACATCACTTGTGAAAATTTCAAGTCTACCTATTACGGTTCCAGCGATAAAAGGCGCTAACAGACGGCCAGACGGAAACAATAGGGTTACGTGTTTACCCTTTGTGAACGGAACCCTAATAAAAACAAGGTTTTCACGTACATCTCTTTTTCTACCCATCGTTAACGCAGAGTATAAACACGGTTAAGGTATAGTAAAAAGAACTTATTTTCTCTGTAAAAATATACGGTTGCGATAAACAACTTAATTGTTTTACACATTACTAAGGTCATGTTATACAAGTTTTTTTTACTATTTTATTATTAAATTATTACTACCACAAATCAAAGTTTAATTAGTATTCTAAAATAATTTGCATCTACAACAATAATATATTTATTTATCTTTATCTATGTAGGAACTCCGCATATACAAAGGGTGCTGTAGCTTAAGTGGTTAGCACGTTTACTACTAAGCAATGGTCACGAGTCATGTTGCCATGGCTGAGTATTGAACTCGTGAGTATATAAATTGTCTATGCTAGCTTCAAACTAATTCGCCTAAATAACACTAGAGGCGCTACAAAGCACCCATGAAGTTAGTGGTCTGCTTCGGTATCCCCCTACACAAAAAACAAAGTATGCCTAAAAACAAGCAACTCATGGTGTGTTTAAAATATTTTTTAAGTATAGGAATTAGATTTTAAAATCAATTATATTGGATTTTACCGGTTTACATTTAAAAGTATAATAATTTATCTATTTATTCGTATATAAGATATGAATAAAAAATAAACTATTAAATATCTGCGTTTCTATAATAAAGTAAATGTATACAAACTGGCATATTGCATGATATAGTTTAGTTTTTAATTTAATTATAATCATTTAATTTAATTAACTTTATAATTTATTTGATGATAATAAAATAAAATATCATTATGTTATGGTCCTATAACATTATAATGTATTTATATTTAAACATAATTGTGTCGGTATTTTACAATATTTTGATTATTGGTCAATAATGATTCTAACACAACAATATTATTATATTTACTGGCAATATGGTTTGACTACAACCATTTAATTCAATCATAATTTATTGCTCACAGATTATGTTTATCTCAACCATTTTTTTTTCTTTGCGTGTGCTACTAGATTTTAAGCAGATTTTTTTTATATGTAGTAAGATACGACTAGATTTTAACGTAGTCTCCTAACTGCTGGACTTCAATGTAATGCATCTAGCTGTGTCCACCTCTTCTTCATCGTCCTTACAATATTTTGTTCGATTTTGATTTCGAAGCAATCCACACCAAATACGCTTACTTTTTCAGTGCTTCGGTTATGGTTTATCTATTTACTTTATATAAAGGGTCTCACCCCTACTAAGATATGCCGCCTTAAAGTATGCATATCGTTAAAACTGCGTATTTTCACTGCTTTTTCTTCACTTTCTCTTGGATATAAGATATTTTTGAATCAGTATACTACGGTACCTCCCCACAATATATTGTTAAAATCCATCCAGTAGTTTTTAAGAGATGCGAGTGCAGACAGACAGATAGACAGAAAGTACATAAGTTACTCTTTTATTGTATACTAGCTGTGCTCGCCACGTCGTGGGCGTCTGGGAATATTTTGCTCGATTTTGCTTTGAAAGTATTCCACACCAATTGTAACTTTTATAGTAAGTTTTGGTTTAAGGTATTAACTTTATATAAAGGTGCCCATCCCTGGGTAAAATTCTAAAATTTATAAAAAATTCTAAAAATTATTGTAAAGCATTTTAAAGGTGTTTAAAATATTTTAATAACATCGTAATTCCACAAAGTAAGTGTAAAGTGTAAAGTAAGTAAAGTGTTGCGCAATAGTGTTTATTATATCCCACTTTCAAAAATAAAACGTGTGCAACCGTGTTTAAAATATTCCAGTTTTAAACCGATAATTTCAGTACCTTTAAACCGGAAATTGCGTTTTTCTCCATTTTTTCTTAGAAATGAGACATTTTTCCTGAAAAGAGTATCCTATATTAGAATCATGATGCTAGGGTACCTCCTAACAAAATATTGTTAAAATCCATCCAGTAGTTTTTAAGTGATGCGAACACAAGGAAAAGCAGAGTGATAGACAGACAGACGCAAATGAGTTACTACTTTATTATATGTATAGATATAGATTTAAATAATAGTGTTTTTTCAAAAGCCTTCGCTTTTGCAATTCCTTGACTTCTGAATAGAAATCGCCATTATTAAAAAAAAGCTCCATCGTTGAGATGAAGATTTTTCCAATTAAAGCATCTGTTTCAATATTCCTTTAAGGAAACTAAAAAGGTTGGCTCATAAACTGACATTTGAAAGTTTACGAAGAAATTATAAATTGACCAAGTCTATTATTTATAAAGGCGGAAATACCAAAGCAGATCACTAGCTATAAGGGTTCCTTTCCCACACACTCCGTCACTCTACGATTTATGTTACTTGATTGGTAATTTATAACTACGATGCCATTAGCCCCAGCTCTCGACTATAGTGACATCAGACTATCGACTGGTAGCTGTAGACCTTTTTCCTTATCACAGAGTCTCTTGTTATTGCTAAAATATGTCTAAAGCAAAGATTACCCTTAAACTGACATTTGCCTGTGGTCCTAAGTTTAAAAACGCCAGTGTTAGACAATCACATATAATGTGTAATACCGATTCAGCCTATTCCAGGTGCAATGTGTAAAGAAAGAATTCTTGATTTTCATTTTAAGTTTAACTAACTCACGCAGTTATTCAGCGTAAGATACCTCTTATATGGGTATATAATAACACTAAACGGCTTGACATCTATACTCGATTTATGTTTGCTGCAATTTACCACTAAAACAATTTATAGAAAAAAAGGCTCAAGGCTGAACATTTATAATATTTCCATTTCTAAGAATTTTTAATAACAAAAGCTGCTTTCAACTTTAGTTTTCCTTAATAAAAGTAAAACTTAAACTTATGCGAAAAATACAAACGAATAGCTTTTGTCTAAATCCCTGTTTATATTTTTGTTTTAGTTGAGTTTATACTGCACAGCAAATGCAAAATGTAAATTAAACAAAGACTTTACTTGGCTACTTATTTAACCCATTATGGGAGGTAAATATAAATACATTGTTTAGAAAAAAAAGTAGCACACAAAAGAGTTGTAACTTTGTATTTCTGCAAGTTTAAAAGGATTATCTTTAGTTGCTTTAAACAAGTTTGTGTTAATGTGTTTGTATGTATGTATGTATGTTTACTGCAGTGCTTGTCTTTTCGCTGCAGAAAATCTAAACTGAGAAAACTGAGAAAGAAATAAAAAAAATGTTGCAACTTAATCTTCTTATATTTTATTTAAAAGTAGGATTTAATATAAAAAATATTTAAATTATAAAAATTGTATGGTGTATAATATTAAATTAAATTTATTAAGAGAAACTTTGTTTACAGTTGAGGAAAATAAATATTAATTGAAAGAGTATTTTCTTGAGTTTAATTGATTAAATATAACTTGAAATTAAATTAAAATGGTATAACTTTTTTAATTTTTGTTTTTATTATAATTTTACCAGGGACCACTGCATTCGATATTGAGTAAAATCTGTCATAATTTCTAATTTTGCTATCATGGTACTCGATACGGAATAAAAAGTATCATAAATTGAGATGAAAGTATTCGATATCGAGTAATTAAACAAGTTTGATAGTTCGAGTTTTTTTACGATACGTCTGTGCTAATCATATGCAAATATATTTCAGTTTTTAGTGTCAAAATTGTATTATTTATTTGTTTTACAAGTTAATTTTTACACAAAAATATAAATATTATTAACAGACATATTAATGAGTCTAAACCATGCGAAAAAGGCAGTAAAAGTTAATAACATCTTGACAAAATTTAGATTATATTTCCTGTATAACATGGCTTACAAGTGTCGACACAGCAAGGTGGCGCAAAATCAAAATATATTGAGTACCTCGCACCTGCAAATTCTTATTCAGCACGCCATTTTTTAAATTTTAGTCTGATTTTTATAAGGTCTTAAAGGTCTTGTTAATACTTACAAAATTTTGCTTTAATCTGCAAATAATGTTTTAAAATAGTCGAGTTATTAGCATTTTAAAATTAAAATTTTTGATTTTTCGTTTTTTTTTTTAATATTGGGTACAATTTTAACAATTTTTTTTAAAAATTTTTATCGTAGTTAGCGAGCAATCTTTAAAATATTTTGGAATATTTGAAGATTATATCTATTCTGAGCTAAAAAACACGATTTTCAATTTTTATAATTCTTGCAAAAAAAAAACCGACTTCAAAACAGATAGAAGGGCACCAATTCTGTAATAAAAATGTAAGAAGTAATCTGTAAGAATTAGATTTAAGCCAAGTAAAAGATGCGCCAATATGAGCAGGAAGAAAAGTAAAGATTCTGTGAATGTCAAGCCTCTCTCTATTACTGTTTAAAAGTTAAGCTATTTTCACCAGCATCCGTCTTTTATGGGGACACCATTTAAGCCTCTGTCTATAACGGTTGCAAAGATATGGTCACATAGATTAAATAACATTATCTATTGGGACATCCTTTAGTTTTAAATTTTAAATTAAAGACCCGTTGTTAAATAGAACTTGGCCACAAAGATTCTTTGTAAATTTCAACTATCTGTCTATAATGGTTCAAAAGTTTGGCCATATATATCAAATTACATGAACTATTGGGACACCCTGTACTTTATAATTTCAAATATTTATACTTGTTATTATACCAGACAAAGTAGTGGATATTCTGCCTAATTTTTAAGTGTTTGTGTTTAACGGTTTAAAAGATAGGGCCACATAGATCAAATTACATAATTTATGGGGACCCCCTTTAATTTTTAAATTCAAATTGTATACTTGCTATAGTGGACTACAAGTTCCTTGTAAATTTCAGCTGTCTGTCTATAACAGTTCAAAAGTTTGGTCACATACATTGAATTACATTAACTATTGGGACACCCTTTTATTTCCAAATTCAAATTTTATACTTTTTGTTATAGCTGACATAGCAATACAGGTTCTTTGTAAATTTCAGCGGTCTGTGAACAAATGTTTAAAAGTATGGTCAAATTAAATGAACATGAAATTAAAGGAGCACCCTTAAATTTAAAATTCTATATACTTATACATTTTATTATAACGGTCATAGAAACGGTTCAAAAAATAGGCCCATATATGTTAAATTATGTCACCTATGGAGACACCCTTTAAATTTTTATTTATTAATTTCCTCTGTTGGAAGCTATAACGAGACGCAATTTTTTTAAATTTCAATTTGGTGCCCTTTACGGTTCTTAATACACGTAAAAAACATGTATGTTGTAAGGGGAAACTCTTTAATTTTTAATATAATGAACTGTTTTAAAATGGGACCAAATTGAAAGCGTAAGCTTACAAATAAAGAAAACAATTTTATAATGGGTTTAGAAATGGCGGAGTTCTGCGGTTACATACATAAAAAAGCAACATTCAGACGAATTGATAATCTCCCTCTTTTTTGAAGTCGGTTAAAAATATACTTTTTTTTAATAGCAAAACAAATCTCTTAAGGAATATATAAAAATTTTGTATATAGTTAGCTTATATTTATATATTTATATAGTTAACTTATATTTTTGCATAAGCTAACTATACGAGGTATGGTCGAAAAATAATCGTTATTTTCAATTTTCGTGAGGTACGTATGTTCGATTTTGGCATTTTTTTTAATGTTGGTACACATGTCTGTTATTTATGTTGACAATATCAGCCATTTTGGATTTCCAGTTTGTTTTTGACAGATAAAAAGGTTAGTGGTGTTTTGGTATGCTCTTCGATTTTTTACTATTTCAAAAAATGGAGCAGAGAAGCTGTGTTAAGTTTTGTTTAAAAAATGGATTAAATGTGCAAGTACATTTGAAATGTTGACTGTGGCGTTTGGCGAGTCTACTATGAGCAGAACACAAGTTAAATTGTGGTATAAACAGTTTAAGGAAGGCCGAGAAGATTTCAATGACGATGCTCGTCTTGGTCACCCGAGCACATCAACAACCGAAAATCAAACATACGTACCTCAAGAAAATTTAAAATAACGGTTATTTTTGATCATACCTCGTATCTGTGTGCGTTTATTACAAATTTTGTATAAAATTGATCATTCTTGTAGAAGATAGAGGTCCTTCAATTTGACCTATTTTACATCGAAATTATGACTTTATGTCCTAAAATCTCATAGCTGGGATCGGAAAAAGAAGAATACTGTAATAAAGCTATATATGCTCCGAATTGTTGCTAAAAGTATTTCATGAGTCCTAACTAGTCCATATGTGGACTTTATCGCCAAAAGACTATAAAAATCTAATTTTGAAATTTTTCGCCTTTATTTTTCGAATTGTGGTATTTTCCTTACCTTAATTATACATAAAAAAATCATTTGAAAGAGGTTTGCATTGATAGATCTAATTTCTGTGTTGGTTAAGATTTTGCTGATTCAGAAATCGTTTGCTTGAAACTGTGATATGGAAACGGTCGTTCTTGCTAAATTAAGATACTTTACGACTGTAAATTTATAATTTAAATAGGAGTATTATAATAATTCATTAAAATTTTAGAATCCTAAAAGTAAGCACATACTCGCACACACACAGCTATATCATGAGTCTAACAACTTTATCACATGTAAAGCGAATATTCACTCTCTTCTAAGTTGCATATTGCTGAAATAACAAACGCACCAGAAATGCGACCTTGTTTTTAACTCTTTTAATTATGTTGTGATATAAAGTAAACGCAGTTCATGATGTATATTCATTACTAAAAGTTCTCAAGCATTTAACGTTGACGAAATCAGGGGAGTTTTTGATATCATATGGAACCTTTGGCGACTAAGTGCATGCACTAACACATGTGTATTTAATTCAAAAAATATTTCACTGTTTAAAATGTGTCAAATATTTTACGAAAATTTCAACATTAATTTACACATAAATTTTAGATACTAATACGCCCCCACACGTCTTAATATGGGCGTGTTGTATTAACTTAACTCAAAATCATAATCAGTATTTTCAACGAAATGTTTATTTAAGAGTAAGAGTTGAAAAACAAAAAAACAGTTCCAAAAGCCAATAAACATGGTGTTATCCTGGTGACCTTTTGCCACACAAACCTACAAATGAAAAATCTTTTTATAAATAAATGAAAATAAGCAAAAAGGAAGGATATTAAACAATGTTCAAAACAAAATGCACAAAAACATTAGCACGAGCAGCAAAAAGTGAAAAAAAAACATGCTGGCCAAGTCAATGAAACAAGAGGCAGGAGAATGAAAGAAAGCTTTTCACCACACTGTGTTACTCTCTTATGCTCTTTCATTTATTTTCTGGGTATTACAAGAGTTCCAACTATTTGCTCTCTCTAAAAACCGGTACAATTTAAAAATAAAACTAGTTTTACTACTCGTATTGCTATTTTTTCCTAGGTAGCAAAGCACATGTCCGTCATGTAAAATCTAATGAACGCAAGTGTGTGTGTGTGTCTGTACGGTTGAAAAAGAAACGTTTGTATCTCTTTGCGTTGCTTAAATAAACTGTGTGACGTGTTTTTATTTAATTTTCTTTTGGATTTTCTTCATGTCGTTATTGTAGCTTCTGTTTCACCTAAAACTAAAAAGAAGAAAAAATCTTATGCCGTTTGTATTTATATTTCCAATTTTACAAGGACGACTTGTATGAGTATATGTAGTCGTACACATACACATACTCATTCAAATATGGATTTATATTTTCATTAGTTGTTTTTCTATTTTAATTTGTTATTTTTCCTCTACATTTTGATGAAAACAAATTTTATTTTTAGTTAAGTGTTTGCTGCACGTGCTTTATTTAAGCAAAACTGATTTTTTGTTTAACCATTAGAAAAAGACATGGGTACGCAAATTTGTGCTCATTCAGCTCACTTATACAATTAAAGTGATATTATTGTGAAGTAAAACAACTGCTGATATTATATTTTTAATTAAATAAACTGTTACTAATACATGTAAAAAAAATTAACATTTTAGAGAAAGATGATCCAAAAGGAGTCACAATTTGTAGGGTTCCATATCCAAAGAGCAAAAACGGAACCCTATTGTTTTCGCTACAATGTGTGTCAGTCCGTCCCTCTGTCAGCACCTTTTAGCTCTGGAACAGTAATAGGTAGCCATTTTCACAGAATATGTATAACTGTTGCCGCTTTAGAAACAAATGCTAGAACTTATAGGGTGTTCCAAAAGTGACGTGTTATTAGCGTTTATGTATTTGTTTCTTGTAGGAAGCTGTAGGAAGAAACCACTTAAAATTTGCAGACAGTAATTAAAACTATGTTCGCTTTATAAAGAGCTATACAAAATTTAAACAAAAATTAAAGGGTGTTCCGATAGTGATGTTATTCGCATTAATGTAGCCTAATTTTTTAACCATAATTGTTATATAATCGTTATAGGAAAACACTTGATATTAACATAGGGTATTTAATACGTTTATGTTGTAGTATAAAAAATAATTAAACATTAAAGGGTGCCCCATAAGACGCGAAAAATATAACAACTTGTATTTGTTGTACTGAACATAGTACTGACTCGCACTTGATTGATTTATTTAAACCACATGCATGTATATATACATAAGCTCATCTTTTGGAATGTTCATATCATCGATACAGTCAATATCACAAAGAAAAGGATTACGAATCCCCAACTCATCTTTTATAATTACCTCATCCAAATTGATTTTCTCTAATGAAACATGAAGTACTTCCAGGTATTCACAGATTTAATTGTTTAAGTTATTCAGTAACATATTATCTTTCCAAGATTCATTTTCAGCAAGTACTTCGGCCAACATATGAAAGTTTGTAGATATCGTCACATACATACATAAGAAAGTAATGTTACGATATACTATTTTGAATTCTATTTATCGAAAGTGACATTTTAATTTCTCAGTTGTATCCCTTAAATTGAAAGCCAATCTATACATATAATGCAACAGTAACTTATTTCCTGTCTGTTTGTGTTTGCATAACGTAAAAACTTCTAAATGAATTTTAACAAAATTTTGTTTTTTCAAATATTCAAATATAGGTTGCACAAAAAATTTTAAAGTGGAAAGCAGTGAAATTAAGCTATTTTACCAATATGCATACTCAAAGGCGGCATATCTTAGTAGGGATGAGACCCTTTACATAAAGTAAATACATAAACCATAACTGAAGCATTAAAAAATGAAGGTTCTGTGGTATGGATTTCTTTCAAAGCAAAATCGAATAAAATATTGCAAGGACGCTGCCAAAGTGGCGGGCACGGCTAGTTTATATACACATACATTTTTCTTTAATATTAACAGAAGTGATACTTCTGCCTTCAACATTATAATTTGTTTCAAAACCTGCCCTCGTTACAGCCAGCGTACTTCCGTGTGGTACTGGTGTACCTCATGTTCTTCGTCCACTTTTTGATAGAGTGTGAGTTAAAAAGACTTCTATTAAAGTTCACAGTTTTAATAAATATTGATAATATATTTTAAGCTAGTCGGAAGAGTTTTTGTAGGAGGAAGTTAATCATTTTGGTTTCTATTTACCAAATCCAGATTTGTTACGAAGCAAGTTTTTCTTTCTAGAGGAAGTCGTGTATGGCAAAGAAAACATTTAACATTGCTAAAACTTCAACTGCCGGGCAAGTCTTCTCAGCGTCTAGGTGGATACCTCTTACATGGGCCAGAGATCTTCCGAAATATGAGCAAAACATGGATTCATTCAAGAATAGTTGAAATTTCTTGCAATATCTAGAAACACATCATCGATGAATTGAAAGCATCGCCATTTCCCTTTAGAATGCAACTGGATGACACCACAGACATCCTGAATTGTAGTCTACTTCTTTTATTTCTGTTCGTTACGTGTCTAATGATACTATCAAATAGGAATTCTGATTTGGCGAGTCTCTTTTGTGGATGATTACTAACATATCTGGGAAGTCTCCACCGAGAAGGCTTGCCCGGCGTTCGCGAGGAACCTGGACAGGGTATCATTGTAACTTAATTATCAAGTCATTCTGCATCATCAGGGGGTTGCCTCTGAGGGAAAAATTGATTTGGTTATTTTGACATGATTTATTATTTATAGACAGATATTTTTTTTTTTTAGGATATTGGCTGAGCTTTTGATAATTTTTAAATCAATTCTTTTATCCTGATATCTTTTTTCGTTAAAACATACACGTCTCCAAACTAAGAAAGATGTGATCAAGAATAATGTCGTTACCTAGTCGTGAAAAGCAAGTGTAGACTAGCACCCCCATTGTGTAGTACAGAACAATATACGATAACGTGCTGTGTGGAATGGCACCGAAGGGTACCTCATCAACAACCAGTCACAGAGAGGAGCGGATCTCGGTGGAGCTACTGGTTCCCGTGGTACCAGTCATTTTAACACTGGTGGCCCTATAATAATACAGACATGGTTTTCCAGATTCAAGCTCCAGGAAGTCCTGGCGTCTGCTGCCGCCATTTTCGCCGAGAGGACTACCGTCACCGTTTGTAACTCCGGTGGTATCTTTCAGAACTTTACTTTATCCCAACTTATCCATTTTCTAAACGAAATATATGATATATCGCTGCCGCCGAATGCAAAGCAGCGATTACAAATAGTAAAAATAATTTTTTGGAACATATTCTTCTCGTGTTAGAAATTCAGATGCTAAAATATGTAATATTAAAATTTTTTATTACCGATTGCTTTAATATTTTCTTATCTGTATTAGTTTAAGATTTTATAAGGGTATCTCACAAGTCAATTGAACTGCTTTACTTTTTATTAAAAAAAAAAACAATTAATAGTAAATTTTATAGTTAAATAACATTTGATAAATATTTAAGAAACATCAATCTCTGATATTAACTACTTATATAAAAAGTATTTATTTAAGCTGTAGGAGATCCACAATTTTTTGTCTTTTTCTGTGTAAAAATGCAAATGAATTTTTTTATGATTTTAAAAACTCTTATTTAAAGATTTATCAATACTGAATCGAAAACCTAGTTTTTGAACTTTTTTAATTCAATCTATATTTTATATGCATCTTCTTCATTAGTTGTTTAGGTATCTGTATTAATATCGTGAGCGGTGGTATTAAAAATGAAACAAAAGTTTCTCATTTAGATTGTTATTATAGTAATACTGGATATATACACGTGAGTTAAAGCCTGCCGTCTATATATGTTCTTCTTTATATAATATGCTGCTGAAATATGTGATTTATATTTTCTTTTGTAAGAATCTAAGTGTTGGTTTAGTTTCATAATGTTTATTTTTCCCTTCAAATGCAACTTCCGTTGTTTGAATTCCGCTGCTATTGCTTGCTCCCACTATTCATTACTTTTTATGTTTGTTGTTGTCATTGTATTTCGTTATAATGCGCATTGTTTACAATGGAACGGAAAACCCGTTTAATTAGTTTTCTTTTTTATTTAGTAAGAAAAAAAAACATCTTTCCCTACACTTGACTTGAAAAAGTGGGTTGAGATCACTTTTCGTTTTATGCTTACATTTAAGGAAATAATGATGCAAAATACAACAATAGGAATGCAATAAGTGTTGTTGTATATTTACAGAATTTTGTAAGAAATGTGAGTTAAATAAAAAATCAAAGTTGCTAGAATCTAAAGATGTACGTCACGTAAGGTTCGCATTATTGTTCATTTTTTGTGCAAATACTTTTCACTAAATTCAACGTCTTTGTGCACCTGTTTATTTAGGTTTTTATTCAAATATTAATTTTCTTGTCTTTTGCATTATTGTTTATTCAAGGCAAGAATTGATGTCAGTCAAACATTTTTATCATCGTTTTATTTGTGCAGTTATGCGTATAAGTAATGTGGATGTTTATAATGGAAAAATATCACTCATACGCTTTTTGTTTGGAAGTGTGTTTTAACATATTTAATAAGTGATGGTTGGTTGTGTGTTAATAATTACACAATACAAAGTTTTGTTATGGCAAATGATTTATTGCACTCAACTAAAATCGGAAGAACTAACCAAAGTGCAAGCAAGCCATAAATAAATTGAAATTTAGAGAATGCCTTTTTTCTGTGGTTAAGTATAATGGGTTAATTCGTAATCTCGTGGGAAAATATGTAAAATCAATTGTTGGACTAGTGCTCAAACCATTGAACAAATGTTTATAAACTTCTAATAATTTAAATTATTTAATTCCTTTTTTGCTGTGAATACAATGTTAGAGCCTTAAATATAAATTAAAAAATTATAAAAAATTATAAATATAGTTAAATTATAATTGTTGTGTTTTTAACTAATGCTATTTGCAATATTTCGACCAACTCTGTTCTTAATCTTCAGGACAATTTAAAAACAATAATAAAGAAATTAAAATTACATAAATAGTTATATTGCAGTGTTGTCCATTGTTGATACTTTTAGGTTTCGTAACTGTCTGTTTCTTTGTTTTATTTCTATATTTGGTGATTGTGTAGCGATATATGCGACCGCAATTTTCTGTAAATGTTTTGTAGTTGATCCTTATACATGTATTCTCATGTTTAAATTTGCTTGATCTCCAGTTATGGTACACTGGGCTACAAAGGCATTTTTGATTTATGTGTTTGTCAATTTTTAAGTTCTTTAATTTTGTATTGGTTCTATGAACTTATTTATTTTGGCATCTTTCCCCATTGTTGTTTATCTTTTATATTAAATTAGACTTGTCGATTTTGTCACATTATAAAAAAAGTAAGAAGTTAAGAAGACTAGCAAAATTAAAAAAATCGAAAGGTTCCGTACCACGTTCAATGTATAATTTTCAAAATGCACGATTTAATTTGTTTGAATTTTTTTTGGAACACTCTTTAATTTTTAATTTTAATTTTAGTTTTAAAAATTCAATGATTATCACTTTTTTTAAGTATGGAGATACTGTTTAAGTTTTAATAATAAAAAGAATAGAAGCATAGTGGTAAATGCGCAGTGCAAACTTCAAGTAACTGCCTATAAATACAGTTTACAAGATAAGGCAAAATTCTTCAATACCGCGACCTCTGGTGGACCCGTTCTTAATTTTATTAATTTTACTTTTGTTACCTGTTATAGTAGATACTGTGCAAATTTAAAGTATATGCCTTTACGATTCGAATATAAGTTCATATATGCGTATAATCGGGTTAGTATCGGAATATCCTTTAATTTTTAGTAATTGTTATAGCGGCCCCATGGCCGCTATAACATTAACTACCATTAGTACACTCTTTATTAAAATCGAAGAACCTTTATTTTTCACAATTTCATAAATAAGGTTATATACATAAAAATAACTTCATTATTGCTAGTTCTATTTTTATTCTGTTTCTATTTTTTCAGGTGTCTACCTTTTACAGTTAAAAAAATAACGCCACGTACGTGAAAACTACGTCACTATTAGAACTCCCTATAATTTTTTGTATTTGCTGTTATAGCGGTCACAGCAATACAACTTAATATTTAAGTAGCTTCAGAGATAGAAAGCACTGATAGACTGACGGACGGATAGATATTTTAGAAAACACAATAGGGTTAGGTTTTTATCCTTTGGGTACAGGAGCCTAAAAAGGGACATATTGCCGTTTTACAAAAACCCGACATCCCTAATCTCTATTCTATCGTACCTTAACATGTTTGCTGCTTTTTTAGAGGCAGATATGTCTGCTTGTAGAACGTTGTATGAAAATCGTTTTTATTTAAAATTAAAATAAGACTTTTCATTCAACATTTAATAACTATTTACAAGATGTTTTTCTTGGTAATAATACAAATTAAGCTAGTGAACACTTTTCATGTGGTGGTATGGCATGTCATCTCTCTATTTAACCACTTTAGTCAAATCCTTCAGAGAGTTCATATATTATCCAAATTTAGTTTTCGACACTATTTTCTTAAACTCACATGCCACCTCTCCACATGGGGAAATTATTTTGGAAAAGAAAGTTTGGTAATTTTCTTTTAATAAAAAGAACATGAGTTAAAATTTGTTCAATTTAATAGATTTTGAAATTGCCTAAAATTTATTATTCGCTAAAAAATGTCTAAAAATATTTTTAAAGTGTTTCAAAATTAATAATTTAGTGTATGTAACCTTACGTCATGCATACAGGAATTCACACTTAAATATTTTTTACGTAAGTCGATACGCGAAAAACGTGTATACAACTCGACATACTTAACTTCACACACATAATAATTAGTTAAAAGTTCCTTTAATTATTATGGAATATTAAACCATAAAAAACAGAAACAGGCTTTGGCAAGATATAAAAAAATTTATCGTTATTGAATTAGTTCGATGTTCTTTAAAATAATCCCGGATGTATAATGTCAATGGTAATGGCTTATTGAATTTGGTCTTAAAACTTCGAATAAATAATACATAAATTATACTTTTCTTAATTTGTTATCTAAGGGTGGATTATATAAGCCGGATTTTTTGCTCACTTTAGAATATTTAAATTAAATTAATTTAAGTTAAATTGTCAACTGGTTAAAACTCTATCTCAAACTTGTTAGACTTAACAGACTTAAATTTGAATGTAAAAATTATTGAATAGTTTTTTTTTGGGTAGAACATTTTTTAGAATTAGATATTTAAATCTTCATATAAACCACATAAATCCATATATTATAATAAATAATAAAACAGTTTTTACATAATTACTTTTAAAAAGTAATGTATTTTTAACAAGATTTTAAAAGTTAGAGATCAACATCAAATATTTTTATATTATAAATTTATCATTTTTTTAAATTTATTTATTAAATGTTACAATACAATTATAAATTATATTCTAACTTAATTTACAGAGCATAGTAACGAAGACCTACACTCGTTGTAGTGAAATACTTTGGTGGGAATTGAACCCACAACCCCCAGGCTGATAGGTTAGCACACTACCTACTAGCGCACCGGGGCACTCCAAAATTATTAATTTAATGAATTTAACATTTTAATAAATTTTTTTTGGTTGAGTTTTTTGCCCTTTTCATTCTTTGGCAACAGTCTCTTACTCTTTACCACAAATAACTTTTACGAAAAAACTTCAAAAATCCTTATTTTTGTAAACAAGAAAAAAATTAATGAAACCTCCTCCTTTTTTATATAATGCTTTTATCCATAATTTTATACCAAGTGAGGTTTTATAATTTTGTATTAAATTAAAAGTGTAAATATTCATTAATATTTTTTATTTTCTAACCCATATTGTCAATCATGCTAAAAATTTTTAAAATTTAATTTTTATTTCCTTTCCTTCATAATTTTAATTTTTTGCACATAAATATTTGTTTTTTATAACAAAAACATGGTAAATCATTTCAGACAGTCTTCTATGGAATTATGCAATTTTACTTAGTACATTTTTTAACACCAAGTTTTTTTTTTAACAATTTCTGTAGACTTATAATCTTTTTTAACATTGTGTGCTAAAAATAAATCTTCTTTGTTTTCACTTTATCTTTATCTGTGTCATAAATTCGTGTTTCTGAACGTATTTAGTTAAATATGTATTTGAGAGAAAAGAAATATAATTTTAATTCTTAATTTTTCATTAATATTTAATAGTTGATGCAAACGCCAACAAAAAAATTCAAGAATTTTTATTTGCATTATTTTGCCGTCGAGCAGAAAACTGGGTGTAATCTAAATAATATAAAATATCATTTGTAAATCACTATGTGCGAAACTGTAAAGCATTACGTGCAAGTGATAAAACTTTTTTTTCCTTGTAGCAAAGTTGCACGCGTTGCTCTCGCATAACAGTTTTGGGTTCTGGGTTCGTTTTTAAAAATAAACTGTTAAGCATTTAGTGGGCAAGTTGGAACTATTCGTGCACACTCAGCCAACTCCACGTGGCATTCAGCAACGCGGAGTTTTGAAGATAACGTTATTAGATTATATTGGTGTCGTTGATGTGACAACAGGTATTCTTCACCAATACAAACCCCTACACTGATCCGAATTTTATAAGTAATATTAATGTAAAACATAGTGGAACCTTAACGCAAAAATAGTTAAGTCAGCTTAATTTTTGTTTAAACTTTCATTTATATAAAGTAATAAAATTAAAAAATTTTATTCAAATCATTGGTAGTTCTTTTGTTAAAAAATATATTTTAATCAAATCTGTCGATTTAAATAAAAAGTCTGTTAAATTAACAAAAGTTTAGTGAAAACAGAATTTACGAATCGCACATTATGTTAAACGATAGTAAAAACAAGGATTTATATAATTATGTTTAAATAATATTTCCTTTTAAGATAAATAATAAAATTCTATTTTTTAATAACCACTAGGTCTTTTTTATAAAAATTTTTTGATTGACAACAAAATTTTTCATTCATTTGAATTTTTTTCAATCATTTAAATTTTAAAACTTTTATTATTTTTATCTCCTGAAGATGCTACCCAATGGTATAGCGAAATATTGAGAAAATAAAAATTATTAAAACATTTTTATAAAAAAGACCTAGTGCTTATTGAAAAATAGAATTCAAAATATAAAAAGGTCAAAAACTACAATAATAAAAATATATGTATATAAAAATATACGTAGATATATAAAAATATACGAAATTGTTGTCTTGTATTTTGTATGCATTTTTTTTCAAAATATTTCCTTTTTTCCGACAAAATAAATTGTAGTTACAACCATACATACTGAAAATTTAAAAAAATACGAAGAGATAAAACCCCCTTTTCTAGTCTAGATAATACAACCTTTGCCTAGAAACTGTTGAGTTTGTAGGGCAGAGAGGAAAGATAAGGGGCAGTGAGTACGATTCTCCATGTACCAACAATACTGCTACGATTGTCTCTTATTTTTCCTCTTTTTGACTAGATGATGACTGTATAAAAGTATACATAAAAATGTCAAAAGCAAAATTAGAAGAAAATTGCACAAATAATACTATCAATGTGTAAACACAAATAATTTAATAATTCTTCATTAATTTTTAATTCTTATTTTTTTTTATTTTATTAAAGGCCTGAGTAATTCAAGATATATGTATATTAATCATATAATTGATATATAATTCATATATAGAAGAGAAATGGTATATCATAGAAAGACACTAATATAGAAAAGAGTTCATTTGTACGTATTTTATAATTTTGTTTTGAAGACAAGAGATATCTAACATATAATAAAATAGTAAATCAATTCCGTATGTCTGTCTGTCTGTCTGTCTGTCTGTCTGTCTGTCTGCTTTTCTTTTGCGTTCGCATCACGTAAAAACTACTGGATGGATTTTAACAAAACTTTGTGAGGAGGTACCTCTTAGCATCCTGATTCCAATATTTCCAAGAGGAAGTGGAGAAAAAGCAGTGAAAGTACGCAATATCCGGTTTAAAGGTACTGAAATTTTTAGTTTAAAATTGGGATATTTTAAACACGGTTGCGCAACCTTTATTTTTGAAAGAGAGATATTTTAAACAAATTTGGGCAACAGATGGCGACAATTGAATAAAATTTGTATTTTTACTTTGTGGAATTACATTGTTTTAAACACCTCATACAGATCTTTACAATATTTTTTTTTATAAATTTTAGAACTTTATCCAGGGATGGGTACCTTTATATAAAGTAAGTACATAAACCATAATTGAAGCCCTATAAATGTAATAGTCTTACAATTGTTGTGGAATACTTTGCAAGCAAAATCGAGCAAAATGATATCAGGAAACCCAAAGCGTGGCGGGCACAGCTAGGATAATATAAAGAAAGAGTATATAAAAGTGTAAAATAATTTCAAAAAGCTCTATTGTCTATGAAATATAACATAACAAATTTCATATCCCTTTTCTTCGTATAATTTGTGTGAATAGAAAAATAATTACAATTAAAACTGTCTTATAGATAAATACGAAGAATGCTGAAGATGGATGTAGCGATCCTGAAAATGCATTACATTCTGCTAGTATATAGTTTTCTTTATCTCTTTTTAATAAAGCACTTAAGTCTGAAATTTTTTTAATTGTACTATTAACTTTAAATATAATAATAAATTTTAAGATAGACTTGAATAAAATTTATAGATGAATTATTATTTATTTATTAAATGTTACAAACCAATTACAAACCAAATTTTATTTTAAATTATAGAGCATAGTAACGAACACAGTCAGTCGCTGGCTATGAAGTATGACGGAGCACGTAAACAGATTTTTTAAATGTAAAATAAATGGTTTTTTTAGTCACTTCTGTATGTAGCTAAAAATATAAATACTTTACAAGTTTACTTTTCATTATTTTTTATTGTTATGTGTATATAAAATCAGCACAATTAAATGTGTTGCAAATGGTAGAATTACTCGTTACATTTTACGCACATTTAGCTGAACAACAAAACGTCATTAGGCTACAAGAGTGGAAAGTAAGGCATGGAAATTATTAAGTACTTTTTAAAGTAAAAGAAAAATTAAAAAATATAAATATAAAAAAAAGCTTAAAAAATTATATAACTTAAAAAATATTATAACTAACACTCTACTGCATGAATATGTTTAAAATTAACTAAAAAAAAAAAAAAATAATATAAAAAATCGTAAATTTATTTATAACAATTTATTATATATTTAACAGAAATTAAATAATTCATTGTATTTTTTAGAAGAAGAAAAAAAAAATTAATAGGTCGATTATGGATGGCAACCCAACCTCAGTTGGGTTGTTTAAAGCCAACGCAACTGGAAAAAAAATTGGTATTGTGTAAGGCAACTTTTTTCAGTTGCCATAAAGTTATCGAGAATACTATTTCGACAGTCTAGCAACTGAAAATAAATACATATAAACAAGCAAATAGTTGTTAATAAATAACAAAGAAAATAAAAAAAAAATTATTTCATGTCTACAGTTTTTATTCTTTTTGAAATTAATAGCCAAAATATGCCTAAACAGACTCGTAATTTTAATGCAAGTTTATCATCATGTTCCAGCCAAGGCGGAACTCCTTATACACCTAAAGATCCTCCTGTAACTTACAACCCCCTCTTGAGCATGAAGCCTTTGGTATACCAAATTTCTACCAGCAGCTATTTTTCAAACATTTTCATCAAAAGTTGAAAAGAAAAGGGACCAGGTGCTGAATCTATAAAAATTCGTATCATCATTTTTCCTCTGTTGCATTGCAGATGCTATGTGAGGAATAACTTGAGCAATGCAGGAAGACAATTACGTTGTCTTATGAGTTGTACAAATAAACTTACTTTTCAGTTTTAATGCAGTTTTTACTTTAAAATCTGTGAAAAAAAAAACAACAACAACTACAAATTTATGGTTGCCATTTTGGCAACTAAAATTAATAAGTTTTAGTTGCCAGTTGCCCTACGTAATACAATTTCGGCAACTGACAACGCAACTGAGGTTGGCTTGCCATCCATAATCGACCTATAAGCCTTCTGTGGACTTCTTTGCATTCAAAGAAAAGAAGCAAAACTTTATTCATTATGGAAACTTTTAAAACAGTTAAATCTGACATTCTAAGAGAAGAACACGTTACATTCCTAATAAAAGTTATATGAACAATAAGGGCAATAATTTTTACAAAGTTGTCGATTTTTCACACATTTAGCGAAATGTTTTATGCTGTCGGTAGGTATATTTCTTCTCTGCTTGTTGGTTGGAGAGTTTGATGCCGTCAGTGATTTTTTTTAATTTTTTCGAACTTAGTCAAACCTGATTTGGCCTGGTGATTCTCCATTTTCGTTATTGTTGAAGTGTAAATAGTTTTATAGTTTTCAATCTGTCATAATGCTATGTATCATTTCTTGAACAATAAATGTATTTCAGCAATGTTTTTATAAAATTCTAAAAATTATTGTAAAGCTCTATAAAAGGTGTTTAAAAATATTTTAATAACAATGTAATTTCACAAAGTAATAATACAAATAGAATACAGTTTTTATTCAATTGACTATTTGGCAGTAAAGGCCGGATCATATAGAATTCGCCATACGTTATAATAACTTTAACGTATTCAACTGTGATTAAAATACCGATGGAAGATGTGGACACAATGAGAACTGAGTTGACGAATATTAAGTCAAGAAAGAATACACTTCAAAAGCTTTTTTTCCATTTTACTTTATTTAATTTAGTTATTTCGTTGTATTTTGTTTTATTTTTGCTGCCACTCAACATAAAAATTAAATCAAAAGAAAGAAAAACCAATTGATAGCTATCAAACTGCTCAATGTACGTCGAAGTTAAAAGTTGGCCAACTTTCGTACTTTGCGTTAACGCAGACGTACTGATTCTGACAACGCTCATAAGAAAACTTGTTTTTTTAACTTTATAGTACCTTGAAGAAGACAACATATAAAGTATAAGAGATTTTATGTGCCCCAGTCTTAAGTAATTCATATTTTGTCATTATTGTAAAACAGCGACATATGATGCGCAATCCTGTTTAGAATATTTCGCTTTCAAAAATAAAAGATACGTTAAAGTTGCATTACCTTCAAATCGGTAAAAAATATGGATACTTCCACAATCTCTTTTGAAAATAAGATATTTTTGAGAGAATATTTTGGAGTGAAGTATCCTATATTGCAATCGGGATACTAAGGAACTTCCTCAATAAATTTTGTTAAAATCCATCTTGTAGTTTTTACGTGATGCGAACACAGACAGACAGACAGGAAATGAGTAACTTTTTTAAAGATAAATAGTTCCACTACAAAAATTTAATTTTAAGAATTAACTTATCATTTGCATATTTTGCGACACCTTGCAATTTCCTATTGTGATTTCAAAGTAAAATAAAACTTTTGCCAAAATCCAATTGTATATATGGGAAAATATAAAATGCTAGTAGGAATGCAAAAGCAGGTCTATCCTTTAAAAAAAAAAAACTCTATTATTTTTCTTCGCCCGTGAATCGAACTGAATAAGTTTTATTATTTTAGGTCACATACATGTAAATATGTATACTTACATAAACATATGACTGTAAGCCATCTCATCAAAAGAAATTTTCAATTTATCTTTGAGTTAAAAGAAATCACAAATTTAGAAGCTTTTGATAAAAGGACAAAAGAAAAAAAGAAGATGAAAATGAATACTCCCAGAAGCATTATGTACATGACATGATATCCTTGACTATTATCCTTTAAACCAAAAATACACACACACGTACACAGAAAAACATGAACTCTTTTTCACACACTTTCATATGCATGTCAATGTAAGTCATTTTAATAAATTGTCAATGGTTGATTGTTTATTCATATCTTTAATAATTTACAAACGAAAGTAGTCGTATAAAGGAAAATAAAAGTGAAAAATGCAACATAAAAACATTTAAAATTTTAAACAGAATTTTACCGCAATACGATATATTTTTTATGTGTTGTTTTTTAATGTTTATATTGCTACTGTTTTATGTCTTTTTTTAATGTTGTGGAATAACATCAAAGACACTGTGAATATATTTCTAAAGTCACTAAGTAAATATTAGCAGTATAAGAAATGACTTTGTGTATTTAAGCAAATAGGGTGAAAGGTAAGTTTTAAGAATTTATAACCTTATAGTGTTTTGGTTTCACTTGGGTTCCAAAATGTTTAAAACTGTCACTGAATCCTTCACAAACTCTTTAAAACATTAAAAAACATAAATTTTTTTTTCAAAGTTTGGTTTAGGCATTGTAAGAAAACAATTATTATTAAATAATTTTTGCTTTGTTTAAGTAAAATATATTAATAAAGAAACATTGTGATAACGACTAAATACATTACTTGTTTCTTGATTAATTTTTAATCATTTTAATAACACTGTGCACCTGCAAAATGCATCTTAAATAAAATACGACATATAAGACATATCACGTACAGACTATCACCCCCTACTCATATTTTCTTGGTGATTATAAACTTGCCGCTAATGCTTTCGGAGTATACCCGAGGTTTGGATGGGGCCGAGAACTGGAACATAAGAACTTTTAAAGTCTAAGCAATATTTTGCCAATATAGCCGGAAATTAGTTCAAAAATTAAATTTGAGAAATCTTACAATTTAAAAACGCAGTTAATTTTCAACACTTTCGCTTAAGATTTGTCGTTTTAGGACACTGTTAAAATTAGAAAGTTGAGTAAATTTTTATTACCTTTTTACGATTTTGAGAGGTTTGCAATATATATTTTTGTGGCTAAACGAATAAAGATTTTATATTGATTTTTTCTGTTAAAAGCCATATTAACAGCTAGTTATATTAATTTTTAGAAAAAAATTATTTAAAATTTTTATGACAAAAAATTAAAAAAAAAAATATTTTTTTGTTTAGGTTTTTGTCAAAAAAAAAAAAAAGATAAAAGGTTTTTGAGGGTGAGGGCCATCGCGATCCTATAAATGTTATATATTACTATAGAATTTTCGATCTCTACTTTAAGACTGTAATAAAAAAACTTGTACGTTTTTCCGCCATTTTTTTACGATTTTTTTCCAAAATTAGGTGAATTTTTTGTTTTTGCTTATCTTGCATAGGTAGATACATACGAGTAAGAAACCTTTTTGTCGGTCATAAAATTTTTTTGATTTCTAAGTTGTTTTAAATAAATTAATTGATATTATTTTTAATAAAACTTATTGTTACTAATCTAAATAATTTAGTATCTATATGTACATACAATAAAACTGTGATTTTCTGGCTGTCTGTCTGTTTGTGTTCGCATCACGTAAAAACTACTAGATTAATTTTAATAAATTTTTTTATGGAGATGTACCCTAGCATCGTAATTCAAATATAGGATATTTGTTTCCCGTAAAAATATCTCATTACCAAGAAAGAGAGAGAACAAGTAGTAAAAGTACGGAATCTTACCGATTCAATGGTACTGCAAACTTGGCAGCAACTTTTATTTTTGCCAGCGGGTGAATCAAAACACTATTTGCAGTACTCTACAATAATTTTGGAATTGTATACAAGTTTTAGAATTTTATATAAATCCTATGTTTTTGAGTATTTACCCAGGGATGGGTACCTTTATGTCAAGTAAGTACATAAACCATATCTTAAGCACTACAAGAGTCAAAGCAAAGCAAAATGAGGACGCTGAAGAAGTTGCGGGCACAGCTAGTAATGAATAAATTAATTATTTTAAGATAAATGATACTATAATAAAGTACAAAAATGGATTTATTAATAGTTTTCTCTTCGATATAAAAAATTGAAAATTAATATTTTTTGGAAATTAGCAAAAAAAAAGTATTTAAAAAAATTCACATGGTCGTTTGAAGGGTAAGGGTGGGATTGGAGGGATACATTACCTTTAGGTTATCTGAACATTTTTTTATTTGTTTAATTAGAGGCAAAGAAACATGTTTTAATCGTGAGCAATTAAGAATATTTTTCTTTCTAAAAATTCATAAAAATTTTAAAGCAGCTAAAATTGCCGCTTTTTATCATTAATGTAGAGAAAATGAACGAAATGAGCATTAATCTTGATTTTACTAATGATTAAGCGAGAACACTTAGCTTGTGATGTGTTTGGGCTTTTCCAGAAAAGCTTAGGGTGATGGGAAAAACCTAATCTTATATTCGTAATCAGCGCAGCAACATACTTTAATAACTACGCCGTAATAATCAATTTCAGTGAATTTATAATTTGGGTTAAGAGCACGCTACTATACAAGTAGTAGGGAGTTTTTTCATGGGAATAATTATTCGTGATTGGGGTGATAAAATTTTCTGTTGATTAGTATGTTAATACTGCAAGGTTTAAACTACCACATAAAGCCATAAACTTCAATTAATATTGGATTAATTTAAGTATAAGATTAGCTAATTAAAAAAGAAACTTGAGTTTAAACTCGAACCTAAAAACCCGCTCCTAAATTATAATAATATTTATAATATATTGAACGAAGAGTTATTGCTGTATTTATAATTGATTTTATTGCATTTAAATAGGAAAAGCTAGTGCAGTTACATAATCTGTGAAACGATTATTCTTATACTATTCAATAGACAATTGAACATAAAATTAGCCTTAAAAGATGGAAATGTTACTTGATTAGCACAAAACATATGTACTAATCTAAAGGGTATAAGGGTACCAATTAAAAAAATTTGACTACAGAAGATAGAAGATAGAGTATTGTATAGTATAGAGTATATATTTTGTAGATTCAATATTTTTATTTTTTTAAGAGGAGTAACACTCAAGCAATTAATGCCTATATTAATCGTGTAAATTGCTTTAGAAAGGGATAGGAGTAAGAAAGCCTCACTTTCGGGAATACTGCAATTGTACGTTATGTTTATACAAGCAAGTATAGCCAATTTATAATGATTTTACTTCGTCGGCTGGTGCTATACGGTAATAACGGCGAAAGAGGGATTTGTGATATGCATTATTATAAATAGAATAAATACATATAAGAAAAATCGATGTTGTCACGGCTGACTATTGAACTCGTGACCATGCTTTTAGTCAACTTACTAACCACTCGAAATATACCATATTGAATTTGTGTCAAATTTTTAGTGTGCAGAAATTTTTTTTCTTTTTAATAAAGCTAATATTTTCTGATACTTTAATAATTTTTTATACCAAACAGGTTCTACATGTGCACTCATCAAGATGTAGGCTCGAATGATGCTTGAAGAGCCCATGCATGGACAAGAATGCCAGTAAGATGCTTAGATATAATATAAGTACTTTAAGTTGGATAACTGCATTAGTGACAGGTCATGGAAACTTCAAGTATCATCTAGCCAAAATGAAAAAAGAATATGATACATACAGACTGTACCTGGATGAGGTTGAGACGGCAGCGCACATTGTGTGTGTATGTCCAGCACTGGCTAGCATAAGACTTAGGACTTTAAAAGAGGATCTCATAGGAGACCTCTGCCTTGGGCAAATGCTAGCAATTACGAAAGACCGCGTGATGAGAAAGAAGGCCGACAGTTACCAGTTGACAGTCTGAAATCGCTAAAGTCAAGATTAAAGGCTGGTGGCATTACGTGACTTCATGAAAATAAGGTTGCCATAACTACAATTTGGTTGCTTATAATGATTGAGTGCGAAAGGGGGACCCATTACGTTAGCGGTTTGCTTCGATAATTTCCCTACATCAAAATATTTAGGCTGCTGCAAAAAATCAATCAATCAATCAAACACGATAAGCAGTTGCCAACAACTGAGATTCTGAGCTTTTTGTTAACAACCGCAACGGAAAACACAAGAATACCTTACCCACCTAATTTTTAAATTATTTTTAAAATTGAAAAAAATATAGTGTTAAACAGTAATATATATCATTTTACCTTATACACAATTTTTATTTATGATTATTTGTATTATGTTTGCCTATATAGGATCATATTAAGCATATTCTGGAACTTCATAATTCGACAATTTTTCTGCGCAATTTTATCTGCTTGTTCGTCTGGTTGTTGGTTCGTATGCATAAACCAATGACTTTACATAACTAAATAGAATATAGTCCAAATCCACAGCAGGAAAATGTGATCTCTATTCTTATGCCCATATTCATTAAAATTAAAGTTTACTTGAAGTATACTTTATGACAAATTTTTATAAAATTTTTATGAATATGAGCATTAGGATTAGAGGAGCTAAAATAGACTGCAAGTTCGACATAACTCAAATGCGAGAAAAACGGAATGACACAGAATCGATTTAGGCAAAGGCAAAAAATACGAACTTCGCCGGCCAAAGTCAGAAAATAGGTAGAGATTGTAATTAAACATTATGGTGCGTGAATAGATAAGAGTTTATAAATGTCAAGGTATTATATGTATTAAACTGCCAGTAATGTATTAAATCCATAATATTATAAATGTGGCAATATTAGCAACATGAGATAGGTCTGTGCCGGAAATAGAACCCGCAACTTCAAGCAGCTAATAGAGCCACCATAATAAACTATTATAAAGGGTGATCCATTCCGAGGTACTTTTTTCAATAGCCTTTTTTGACAGATGACGTGTGAGTCGTGTCATGCTGTCATGTTATTTTTGTTTAGTATTGTTTAGCATTTCATAATGGAAAGACTTACGCCTTAATCGCTTCGCTCTATGGGCTCTTGAAAAGATCCAAGAAGATTTGACGTTTTCGAGGCAAATTTTGTTTAGCGAAGAGGCCCATTTCTGGCTCAATGGGTATGTAAACAAGCAAAATTGCAGCATTTGGGACAAAGAGCAACCTAAAGAGATTCAAGAGCTGCTACTTCATCCAGAAAACCCAACGGTTTGGTGTGGCTTGTGAGCCGGTGGAATAATCGGTCCATATTTCTTCAATAATGATGCCGGTGCGAACGTAACCGTCAATGACGACCGTTATCGTGCCTTGATAACCGACTATTTGATGCCTGAAATTGAAACTCGTGATCTCGGCGACATTTGGTTTCAGCAAGACGGCGCCACTTCCCACACATCGCATCAATCAATGGACTTATTGAGCGAACATTTCGGTGAGCACATAATTTAACGTTTTGGGACGGTCGATTGGCCGCCAAGATCGTGTGATATCACACCGTTGGACTTTTTCCTGTGTGGATATGTAAATTCTAAAGTTTATGCGGACAAAGCCGCTTCGTTTCAGGCCTTGGAGGAAAACATCACGCGAGTCATTTACCAGTTACCATGGACAATATGCGACATAGCAACGGCCAATCTTTAAAATCTTTAAAAAATAATTGCAAAGAATGTTCTTTCAAATGATAATAAACATATTCTCCATTAAATTTGAATGTTCTGTGTTTTTTTTTTCTTTAAAAAAGTAGGGAACCTCGAAATGGATCACCCCTTATTAAAGGTTATTATACTATACTGTTGGTTTTTGCAGAAGTCGGTCTATTGTCGATAAAAAAAAAAAAAATTTAGCGGCTTAAGGGAACCAACCCCTACAATTTTCCCCATATTCATGAGATAAGTAGTCACTTTAAGAGTAATAAATCGTCAAAGGATTGAAGCGTTCCTTATAAACTAATTTCTGTTTTTTCATCATTTATATAAAAATATCCTTCTAAATAATCAGAGAAATAGTTTAGGCAACCATCTGCTAACCGACTTATTAATTACATTTTTTATTATTTAAATTTGTCCTGCCAATTGGCTTAATTTGCATTTAAAACTACTTATGCAACTCTTCCAAAATCGGTATTAAAAATTTAACATTATTTAAATTAAAATATAAAATCTTGCCAACATAAATTAAAAATAAAACAAAAAAACAAAAAAAACAAAAACGCTTTAGCATTTGAAAAAAAAATAATTGCTTTGATGACTTCGCTTAAAAACTTTAGAAACAGTTTCCTTTTAATTTGGAAGAGAAGATGAAACAAACAAGATAAAAATTGCCTTTTGAGTTTTTTGTATGTCATGTGATACCTAATTTCCTATAAAATTTCTCCAAGTGTTTAACATGCAACAAAAACTATAACAAATTTTAAAAAATGAAAAATTTGTCATAGTGTCATTTACAACACTCTTCTTCTTTATAGTATAGTCAGTGAAGTCATGGTCTCTTTGGTAAAAAAAAAAAAAAAAAAAAATTTACTATACCGTGGAGTATTTGAGTATTTGGTATTATATGTAGTACATGTATTGGTGTATTTGAAAATTTACAAAGCTGCATATCCAGACACATCATGTTTAACAGTGGGACAGTTAGAAAATATTTTATTACTTATTTTCTATTTTCTATTTATATATAAAAAGCTATATGTGTTTATTTATATTTTTTAAAGAGGTATAGAACTTTAAGTTGCAATAAAACAACGATGGATTATTTAATTGACATGAATTTTATTTATCCGAAAGATAATCTTATGGCATAATATTTTAAATATGATTTCTGGCATATGACCGCCACGGCTGGCGCGGATGTAATCCAATCTGGACGTCCAATTTTCGATGACTTTTTCCAACATTTGTGGTCGCATGTCGGCAATACCATGGTGAATGTTATCTTCCAAATGGTCAAGCGTTTGTGGCTTATCCGCATAGACCAATGACTTTACATAGCCCCACAAAAAGTAGTCTAGTGGTGTTAAATTACAAGATCTTGAAGGCCAATTCACAGGTCCAAAACGTGAAATTAGGCGGTGACCAAACGTGTCTTTCAATAAATCGATTCTGGTACACGCTGTGTGCCATGTTGCGCCATCTTGTTGAAACCACATCTCCTGGACATCATGGTTATTCAATTCAGGAATGAAAAAGTTAGTAATCATGGCTCTATACCGATCATCATTGACTGTAACGTGCTGGCCTCCATCGTTTATAAAAAAGTACGGACCAATGATTCCACCACCCCATAAAGCGCACCAAACAGTCAATATTTCTGGATGTAACGGTGTTTCGACATACACTTGAGGATTACCTTCACTCCAAATGCGGCAGTTTTGTTTGTTGACGTAGCCATTCAACCAGAAGTGTGCTTTATCGCTTAACAAAATTCGCTTATGAAAGTCGGGAACAACGGTAATCTCGTTTTGGGCACTATTTGCAAGCGTTGTTCAGGCGTGAGTCTATTTATGATGAATTGCCAAACCAAACTGAGAATAAACTCTTGACAGCTGTTAAATCTATCTATAAAAAACACCCTTTATATTTATATGTTTATTTTTTATTTTTTTGAAACCATTATGAAAATTTCACACTCTTACAGAATCAGAACCCAAGTGAGCGATAAAATCATATAGATACCCTGATAACGCTTCCACAGAACAACTTAACATTTATGGATTCGTGTCGTGCTCTAGATTTGGTGGCTGTTAAAACTGATTGGCGTTCGCTAAAGGCAAAAAAAAAAACAAAATTTTTAAAAATTAGAAATATCTACTATAACGTTTGATTGATCTCGAATTAATGTTAGGGTTTCTAATTTCTGTTTTCGTTTGCGGAATTAGATAACATCCCTACATGATGTGAAAATCTTTTAGTCCATCTGTAACTGAAATTTTTTTGTATGTTATTTATTGCGTCTTCAATGTGCCCTGAAAGGGTTTTATTGCCTTGTTGACTTCTAACAGCTTGACGCTCATGCTCGGCGGGGTATAGGGACACCAGTCCTCGAGGCTATCAGGGTGCTGAAACTAGAAGATAAGACTCTTCGAGCTGTGGTGAATAACATGGTGTATGTGGCGTGGACTTAAATTGTAGGAAGGGTGATTAAGTCACTGTCCACCAATGGCATTTTAGGAGTTTAGATAGCCTCCATGTAAGTATTGAAGTGTAAGTCGTAAACTGAGATTGTCACTTGCTGTGTCACTATACGCAACAAGGGCGTTGGTATTCACAAAATTAAAACAAAATATACTTAATCAAGTCCAGCCAGTATTACACAAAAGAATTTTCATTTATTTTCATTATTTAACAACACTGTCATATTCAGCCTATGTGTTAACAATAAATAACTAGACTCAAATCATTGTATACGTTTAAAAAATTTAGAAAATACAATTCAGAACAATGTTACTTGATATGATGAAAGTGCTGTAATTTTTTAAAAAAACTTCTAATTTTTTATACCTAAAAAGTCTTTTCTTTCTATCAGTCGTTGTTTAACAAATGCTCAAGTTACCAAACACTCAACTTATTACAAATTTATTTAAAAATTGTCCCACTGTGCAGCCAGCATGTTAAAAGTTGAAAATTTATAGTGTAGCTGCAGTTATCTTTCTGTTTTTTTTTGTTCTTCAAAAAATAAAAATTATTTTTTGGCTGTGTCGGTTGATTGCGGCTTTTATGCGACACTTTGTGTGACTGCTGGAATGTCCTCGTAGAAATGTATAAATGTACTTACACGAAAATACTTAAATGTTAGTTTTAATGTTTGTAGTTTTTGTTTTTTTAATTTTACCCAATATTTTTCGCATTCCATTATAGGTTTTTTTTTCGTGTATTTTGTGGTTTTCGCAGTTGGTTGGCTTCTTTTCATGACGTCTTTTTTTTTGGTTAGCTTTTATGCGAAAATATTTAAGTACTTGCTGTAAAGAACTTATTTAAAGTTATTTGCTTCCTATTTTTAATTTGTATGTTATAAAACTAAATTGTTGTTGATGTATTTGCATTTTTTTAAATTATTATTGTACTGTTTTTGTATTGCAAGTGAGCTGCCACTGTTGCGTATAAGTGTTATTTTTATGAAAAACATATACAGTGACAAGCAGAAATGTTACGGAGTTCTTTCATAAGGGATTATATTCCTTTAGAGGGTAACAGAAGAATAAAAAATTTGGCACATACAATGTGTTGTATTCTTATTAAACAGTTCTAGCCAAACATACCAGTGATTCAATACAAACGAATCTCACAAAAAAAAAAATCAATCAGTGGCATGTCAGCTTTCAACGAAGTGGTCCGTAGCGGGTTGATTTACGAAAAATGGTACACTGTCAATACTCAAGAACAATTAATTTTAAGGGATGTGGAGTAACAAAAGAAAATTATTTTGATAAAATACTTTTTAAATATTAACTCTTACATTTATTTACTTACACTTTACACTCAAAAGTTTTACATTTTACTGTTTGTAGTGTATTTAAGAAGATTTCAGTTAAAAATAAAAATATGTAGTTGTTTTGGAAAAAAATTCTTATTTAACTCTTTACGACTGTTGTTAAAAAACCAACGGAAACAAAATAATGATTTTCAGTACAGTCAAAATGAACAGTTAATTTTCATATTGTCTCTATATAATTGAAATACCGAATTATAAAAAAAATTTGTCAGTAGAAAGGTACTAATTTACATTTTTTTTCAGCTATTAAATCGACATTCAAAAGCAATTCAAAATTGTTTTTAATTTAAATGAAGTATTAGGGGACCGTTTTTAAATGAAATAACAGTTATTTTTCACTTTACCCTTTAGGGACTAACGGAATAATACGTCCGAATAATTTTCAAACTTTTGTATTTTGCTTATTTTCAATACAGTTTCTTATTTTGATAGTCTCAAAAACAGGTTTAAGTGTTAATTAGAAAATGTAAACAAATTCATTCGATACATGTCAGCAAATTCATTCTACTTGACAATGAATATCGAAACATCTTGAAATTAAAGCAGTTTGCACAGATTATATGCAGAAAAATGTTGTAAAAAGAGTATAATATAGTGAAATTGTGTGATTTTGTATAAAAGTGTGTGATTTATTAAATTAAAATAGTTGGTGGTGTTTCACAATAACAGAATGTAAGTTATAGCAGATTTGATAAAATTGGGATTTTTAGTCCCAATACGATTTTCACGTGAGATTAATTGTCCCAATACACATTTTAAAGGGCAAAAAGTAAGCTAACTCTTGAGGATCATGAACGTATTGTATGTGCAGAGTCAGACTTTAAAGATGATTTTGAGGACTCTGGAAGTGTATATTCGACTGGCAATTCCGATGAGACCGAAAGTGTTTCTGAAATTGAGGATAATATAAATGTGCGGGTTGATACCGATGGAAAAATAGATGTGTCAAGACCAGTTGTCTGGGTAAATGTTACCCCCGATAGCTGTCAGGATTTCTAACCTAAATAAAATTTTATATATTTTTTTTAATTAGAATCGCCTACCCACAAAAATTATTGGGGTTATTATATGATCCACAAAGAAACTTATTGGGATTATATGTGCTAGGAAAAGAAAAGATTTCATCATTTCTAAGTACGCAGAATATATTCGTTCCCCCATTTCTCTACGAATATATACAAATTTCTATAATAAATATTTCCATTTTCAAAATAAAACTTCGCCCCGAAAGGACGGATATTACTTACGTAATATCTGTGGCAATAAGGAAAAAGTCTAATTTTTAAGGTGTGTAGGAGAGCAATATCAAACTTATTCTTTTTTTCTAATAGCTTAACTTTAAACTTTACATATAGGAGTCAAACGTACATATGTTTTGGCAAACATTTTATATGTACCAAAAATACTCAGGCGTTGCAATTAATGAGTTGTAAAAGAAGTTTTTATGATTTGGAATAGCTAGTAGGTTCTCAAGATCTCTTCTAAATGTGATTAGACATTTAAAAATATATAATCAGAAAGTCATTCCGCTATAACTTTCTGAAAAATGGTACAAAATAATTCAAAGTTTTCACATGGATACTTTGGAGAACGGAGATTACAAAGGTGCCACTAACTTATTCTTAAGTCGACTTAAGCCCTTATTCCTTATTTATATTTTTACAATTGTAGACCAAATTTTGCATATATTTTGTAAACTACAAAAATTGGAAAACTATAAGCTACATAAAAATAGGGTCAACAATTCAATAAACAATAGTAGTCATAAAGAGAAATGTTATGTAAGATAATAACACAACCAAAAACTAGTCATATGAAACTAAAATGATAAAATAGAACAATAGAATAGAAAAAAAATAAATAACAATATAAAATGACATGTTTTATGCAAATGCTGTAGTAAAAAATTATTCAGGAGTAGAAATTGATATTACTTTTCCAAACAAAAAAAGAAAAAAAAATTAAAATAAAGTCAGTATAAAAAGGAACATCCTTTGGGATTGTTTGTAGAATAAATGTAGCTGTATTGAATAATTCTTCAAGTACACATATGCACATACTAGTCTAAGCTCACATGCTCACAAAGACAACTGCATAATAAAACAAATTTAATATAATGAATTTTGAAAGTTGTAATATAAGTGGGAAAAATATGTTATGAGACTATAAGTAACAAAATATTATAAAATAATATTTTTTGGAATTTTATCCAGGGATGGGTACCTTTATATAAAGTAAATAAAAATATGTTTTGGAAAAACATCTTATATCTACCAAAAGTACGCAAGCGTTGCTATTAATAAGTTGTGAAAAAAGTTTGTATGATTTGGAAAAATAGCTTGCAGCTTCTTAAAATTTTTTTCCAAATGTGATTAGACATTGAATAAAGATAACCAGAAAGTCATTTCGCTATAACTGCCTGAAAAAATGGTACAAAATAATTGAAATTTAACACTTTGTATTTTGGAGTGCGGAGATTACAAAGGTGCCAGTAACTTAAATATTGCTTAAGTCGACTTAAGCCGTTATTCCTTATTACCACAGATATACATATAAATCATGACGGTAAAGCTTAAGTCATAAATGACAATAATTTCATAAATAATTTGTGATTTATTCAAAATCAACATCGATCCTTAAAATTTAACCATCCTTTACTTTAAACCTTTTGCCTAGCGAGTTGCCACGTAATCCAACCAACCATCGTTACGTATGTAAGTACTCATTTGGGCAATTGGTGGTAGAATGTTCTTTATGCTCTAATTGCTCTGGTGTTTGATTGTTAGGATGAAGAGTAAAACAAAGATGTTTAGACTTTAGTTTCTCCTGATGCCAGCGCAAAGTTTGATATTATTCGGACGTCTAAAAGTACATATAATTGTAGAAGAAGTATAGACATAGAGCCTATTTAAAGTTCTTAAACCAAATGAATTTTTTTTTTATGATCTTGTGTGTAATTTTTTTTATCAAAATTAAATAAACTAAAAATATTTATTTACATCAAGTCTTTATAGTCTTTCCATTTTTACATCGCTTACACACAAATACTAAAAACAGTGTAAATGAAAATGTAACTCATTGTATTTTATACATTTATACGTCTAGAAATTGGTATTTGGTAAATTAGTGTTTTAATTTTTATAATTTTTTTTGTAAACAAATTTAAATTTAATAGAATAACTTTTATGATAACAATTATAACGTGTTACCACTAAATAAAAAAAAATATATACTACACGTAACTCATTAGAAATTTTATCAAACTCTTTAAATTATTGTAACCACTATAAAAAACCTTGGAGTCACATTCAATCGGTCGCTTAACTGGTCCGATCATATTACACAAGCCTGTGGAAGAACATATGGTATGCTCAGAAGTCTATGGCCAAATCATAACTACACACCACCGAAAATAAGGATGATGTTAGCAAAGACGTTCCTTATACCTACACTGCTGTATTCATCAGAAATTTTTGCAAGTTGTAATCTCAAGGAAAAAAGAAAGATTAACACTACTTTTAACAATATTAAACGTTATGTTTATGGCATAACACGATTTGAAAATGTTTCTTCATTCTCAAAACGTATATTTGGAATTACACTCGATAACTACCTGGAACTAAAAAATCTAACTTTTCTACATAAAATTATGACTACGAAGGAACCTTACCATCTTTATAACAAATTGACCTTTACCACATCACTTAGGAATAATTCATTTAGGACCTTCCAATATCGTGATACAGCATCCTTCATCTTCACCATATATCTCTGGAACCGTTTTCCCTCATACCTGCAATTCACCAGCAACGCATATAAATTTAAAAAACTTTTGTTCCAATATTACAATGGTAACAATTAAAATGAACACTATAATTTTCTTTTCTTTAATATTGTCAAAATTGTTCGTATATATATTTATATTTATTTTGTACACAAGCATATATATGTTTATTTGTCTTAATTAATTTGATTATAACTTAACTGATTCTAATACTGTAAATTAAAAGATGTTGCATCTTGTTGTATTAGAAAATCACTCAATAAAAAAATAAAACTACAAAATACAAACTCATGATACCCTAAAAAATTATATATAAAATATAATAGATCACCAGGGAATACTTCCCCTAAACGATAAAGATTTTTGTTAACACAAGTGTGAGTAATAGACGTAATTCACATGTACTAGGCGTGTGTAAGTGTTTGTGATTATAACTTTTAATGTGCCATAATTTTTCAGACTAATAAGCAATTTTTTGCCAACATATTTCTGTATGCAGCTAAATAGGCTGACATATCGAGGCAATCACTTACAGTGAAAAGATAAAATCTATTCATTTATATTGCTCGTATAATACCAATTAGCAATTATCGTAAATAAACAATTTCATATTTTAAAAAACCAAAACATCTATGGCACGTTCTAATATACATAGATAATTACATACAAAAGTTACACAATTTAAACATGAAGACCAAAAATCCATAAATATTTAATTAAATTTAAAATTTTAATAGTGTTGAGAATTCTATCTTAAACAATTTCTTATGGATTTTAATATTTGCTTGTGTAAATAATCAATGTTTAGTGTTTATTTATTCTTAAGTTATTTTAATATGATTTTGAAAAGAAGACTAATTTAAAGAATTTATTTATAGACTTAAAATATTAAATTTTATCGCATTTAAACAAAAATTGTTGTTAATTATACTCGTAGATACCCTAGTTTTTTTTATATATTTATTTGAGTTTATGAATTCCAGATTCTTACAGGAATTAAAACAGTAAATAATACTAGTACGTAATAAATAAATTAAGTTATTTAAATATAAAATTAGATAACATTTAACAACATTAACATTTAAAGAGAAATCAATCAATATGCTGATAAAGTTTATTAAAATAAAATTAAAAGAAATATTGCTTATCAAAAATCAGAACAGACATTTCCGTAACATTTAGCATTGTTCTTCGACTTTCCAAAGTTGGTAGTAGATTAATGGATTCCATTGTAAGCCTCGAACACAAAATGACAATGAATTAAATATTAAAATTATAAAAGTTTGAATACCCAAAATATAAATTATTATAAATAAGCAGTGCCCATGCAAAAATATTGTGTTGTTGTTTTTTGCTGGAATAAATCAGCCATTGTAGACATAAATTAGGAAAATGTTATTCACTGTTGGTTATTATTGTTTTTTTTTTGAGATTTTTTGCTTTTTGTTAAAGTGTTTTGACTTAATTTTGATTTACAAACTATCTGTTCTTTATATACCTGCTGTACACGTCAGATATTCCAATTAGCACCCGAGTGCACATATCTACATTTGCTGATGACACAGCTTTCTTAAGTATTCATGAAAGCGCCCAAGTAGCATCACAACATTTACAAGACCGCATTAACAATTTGGAAAAATGGTTGAGAAAATGGAGAATAAAGGTGAATGAATGAACCAAATAATACCTCAGCCTTCGGACTCAAATAACTCGGTATTCATCTTGACCGGCGCCAAACTTGGAAAAGTCACATTGAATCCAAGTTAACACAAATGAAGTTAAAAGCAGTGCAAATAAAGTGGCTTATTGGCAGAAACTACTCTCGCCTTAGATTGCAAACTTTTATTGTACAAGTCAATTCTAAAACCAATTTGGTGTTATGGAAATTAATTATTATAGGGAACTGCCTCAGCTAGCGATGTAGAAAAATTATGCAAAGGCGCCAAAATAAGATTCTACGGATGATCACAGTTGCTCCCTGGTATATAAAAAGATCCACAAAGATCTAAACGTGCCATCAGTTAAAGCAGAAATAGCGGAGTATGCAGTAACGTATTTAAAGAAACAGATCCAAACCCACTGGCCCGTAACTTACTACATTCGTCTAGGAAGGAGGGACATTGCTTCTCTCGTCCGTGCATCAGAGGGATGACCCGCAAATGACAGCAGCAACCGAGAAAGATACATTATGTTTGTCTAGCACTGACTGGACTTAAAAAGTATATTTTTATTTTTAATTTGGGTTAATAGCACGCTAATAATTAGAAATTAAAATTATAACAAGAATTGTTGTTGCACAGATTTAGTGCTATTATAAACTTTATACGTTAGGTCCTAAATTATTGAGTCCTATTGCAGATTAGGTCGGACAATAGATGTTTTGTGATATACGGGACACTAAACTGCTAAAACCAGCGTTGTAAAACAAAAAGAACTACAATTGCTTTATTAGTGGTTATTAAAATATGTTTTATAAAATTTAATATAGACGACATTCAATTTGTCAAGTTCATGACCATTTTAATAATATTTCACGTTTAAATGACAGCTTCGAAAGAAACTCATGTATATGCGCATTTAAAGAATCAACTCCAAGAACAAAATGAAAACAAGTCTTTTCGCACGAGGATATGATCAGTGTGATGATTGTAAGTTTGATATATTTTTACGTCGCATATTGGGATTTTGGATGCCAAAAGTGGGAATTAATTCGTGGTAGCTTCCTTGTTTCTAATTTTTGATCTTTTTTTCAATATCAATTAGAGAGAGGGCAAGCTTCGAATTAAGGTGAACAAATTTCTGGAATAGAACTGGGGGAATGGGTTCTCCCCATACAAATATTTAATAATAACACTGGTCTGCAAAAAAATTGCTCCCTGAACATAAATATGTATGTGGAATATAGTGATCTCAACTCGTAAAACTTATATCCGCTTTCAGTTTTCGCGTATCACGTACAAATTTTTTTATGGGCATGGCTAATATTTCCCCCTAAACAAGGCGACCACGCTATCTTATTTCTAAATAACTCTTCAACGGATTGTTCGATTTTAACAATTAAAACACCAAAAGATGACAAAACAAATAAGAAAATTTAAATTTTAAACTTCTGGCTGGCTCCCATTAGGATAATTAGGCTTTGGTTTCCTCGTCATAACCATATACCCACATTTCGTCACCAGTTATGATCATTTTGAGCAAACCTGGATCGCCGCTGTCGTCATTCAACAACTCCTGAGCGATACTAATGCGACGTTGCTTTTGCTCAAAATTGAGCAATTTTGGAACAAACTTCGCTGCCACACGTTTCATGCCCTAATTAAAAAGCGAGGACACCTCTAGCTTTGTTTACAGTAAAAGTTATGTGCAATATGAAATCAAGTTTAGCATCCAGAAAAGATTCAACAAGATCCAAAAGATGACCTCCAATGTAATAGTTAACCGATACACAGGCATTTCTAAAGAACCGCATGCATTTACATTTTTTAAAATTTAGCTCCATCATATTATGCTCACACCAACGGAAGAAGTTATCAAGGTCATTCTATAGATAAACGTGATCAGCATAGTTATTGAAGGAAAAAAAATATTTTTACGTCATCGGTGTACATTAAAATTTCATAAGATTTAATAACATTAGGGAGATCATTAATAAACAGCGTAAATAACAGTGGACCGAGGTGGCTACCTTGAGGTACACCAGATGAAACAGATATATATTTAGATGTACTATTGTTAAAAAGAACTTTCTGCTTCCTTCCCATTATATAAGACTTTATCCAATTTAGGCTTGTGCATGTAACTCCCAACATATCTAGTTTGACCAAAAGAAGATTATTATTCACTTTATCGAATGCCTTGCTAAAATCAGTGTAATCCTGAATTTACTAAAGTTGTAAAATGAAGAACGTTTATCTTAGTTGAGCAGCCTTTTCTAAAACCGTGCTGGCATGGTGACAATACGGATGAAGTTTGACGATATATGAAATCAGCAATTAATTTCTCGAATAATTTTGGGATAGCATTTAATTTCGCAATCCCTCTATAATTGGTAATGTCAGATTTATTGCCGGATTTATACAAAGGAATAATATATGATTCCTTCAAAAATGCGGGAAAAAAGCCAAATTTTAATGAAATATTAAATAAAATTGTTAATGGTATGACGAAAGAATCAGCACATCGATTTAAAATACCACTCGGAATACCATATTTAACTTTTTCAGGTTCTATAAAATAGATTTACTGTTGAGCGAATGAAAAGATATAGATTGGTTAGATGCGATCACATATGGATAGTCACTTTTATCATCATATACAGCGTTAGAATAAGTACTTGCAAAAAAAAATCAGCAAACATATTACTTATGACATCAGAATTATATGACTCCACATTATTAAATTTCATTACTGACGGATAACCAAAGGATTTTCTTTTGGAATTGACGAAGGAATAAAAGAACTTAGGATCACGGATAAAATTGCTTTTCATTTATATTAAGTAATTTTTATATAAGGAATGATTGAGAAGGTTGTATTCTGAACGACTTACAGAATACCTTGCATAGTCAGCAGCAGTTCCAGTTTCTTTATATTTCTTATAGCATTTGTTTTTAAAGTTTTCAAGATGAGATAATTGTTTACTACTCCAAGGCAGACCAACATGAGAGTAAGCATACTGTTTAGGAACATACATATAAAAAAATGAATATATTTTCTTATAAAAAGTATTAATCATTAGATCAATATCAGCAACATTATTAACAGGAATATCCAAGAGTTCACTCCAACAAGTATTACTGATCAAATTATTTAAAGAGGCATCTGGTGTACAAAACAACTTCTCGACTTTAGATGGTTTTAACTTCGTTACGGATTCCAATTCAGGAAGAGTACTCAAAAGGGTAGGATGATATCGATCCTCAGGTAATGTAATCGGTTCGGAGCGTGCAATGGAGCAATCATCGACATCATTAAGAAAAACCAAATCAAGAAGTTTTCCGAAATCATTACATACATTATTCATTTGATGTAGGGATAAGCCGAAAATCGGGTTTAAAAAGTCGTCATGCCAGTTTTTATTTTTTATCGGAATCAAATAGGGAACTTCAGATGTTAATTTCCAAGTGACCGATGAAAGTTTGAAATCACCAGAAATAATAACAGAATCATTTGTATCGGCACGAGAGATAACTGTTTCAATAGCACAAATATGTTTTAAGCATATAGAAGTATCGGAATCTGGAGGAAAATATGAACAGGTCAAATATAACTTTTTATGCTTCAGCTTAACAGCAACAGAAACAAATTCAATATCAGGTATGTCAGTAACAATAACCTCAGACGGATATAAGCAATTTAAGGCAATTAAAACTCCTCCACCCCTTCGAGAATTGCGATTAAATCTATATATTTCATAGTTATTGCAAAGAATTTCAGAATTAAATATGTTGCCATTAAGCCATGTTTCAGTCAAAATAATTATATCAAAGTTAAAGTTTTAACTATTGACCAGAAGAGTGGGCAGTTTAGTATTAATGTCACAAACATTTTGGTAGATAATATCCAAATAATCCTTAGAGTCATTTAGTTTTTTTGATTAGATACAGTTCTAGGTGGTAAACTAGCCATATTTCCAGTTCTGAGGTTCTCCTTGAATACATATTCTCGAACATAAATATTTGGAGGCCAAAAACTAGGATTAGCGATTTGATCATAAGTGTGTAGGGGTACACCAATTTTAAACTCCTAGGTTGAGAATAAGAAAATTTATTTACGGAGAACTTAATTTCAGTACCCAATTTCGAATTTAAATAGTACTCAACATCTTCAACTGTTGTGTCACTTGCCAAACGTGAGGGTATGACTACTAATGGTTTGGGAGCAGTCAAGTCATCAATAATTACAACCGTTGAAGTGCTAGAAAAGCCAGTTTGCGGACCAGTTGAATGAGTTTCAGGATGAACTATTTCAACATTAGTAGATTTCGTAGGAATAGAAGAAAAAGAAACGAAATTTTTTGTAGTTTCTTCGGGAAACTAGATTAGTGTCAGTAGATTTTAAAACAGATGAATAAACACTTTTTTAAGATAAAGTAGACTCACCGAATGCCACAGTCAATATTTCAAGTGCCTTGGAGCACTTTATTCCATTTTTAAAATTTTTAAAATTTACTCATCATGCCAAATAACTAACACATGTGTACCAATATTACAAAAAAAAAAACGTTTCGATAATCGAATGTACACAGCCCGCGGAAATTCGAAATTCAGCTTTTCTTTTGAATAGACCCCATATGGCTCTGTAATAGAGTAGTTCACATAAAAATCATATAAACAAATTATTTACTAAATAATTTGTTTATATGAATTTTAAAATGCCTCTCAAATTTCGAAATCGAATCAAAAGTTATGAATTCTTGAATGCTTTTTATTTAAAAAAAAAATGGCCAGACAAATATTCCAAGATTTGAATTAACCAAAAAATAATAGTCGTTGGTGATTTATTTATAAAAAAAGGAATTAAGAAAAATGTATAACGATTTTGGCGTAAACTTAGAAATCCCTCTTTTTTACCCGCTTTCTTCTTTCTTTATGTTCGAAACTCGATACATTAGTTTTTTTAATACTCCTAAAATATTGCATTTTAGTATAGTAATATTTATTCAATGTTGTCTTCAGTTTCAGTAAAGAAAAAGACTAAAACAGCTAGCGCAATAAAAAAGCAGATAAAATTACATCAACAAAAAAAAAAAAACAGAATTTGTTTACAGGTCAAAGCAGGATATTGAACTCAACAGGCAAGAGAATTAAATCCCTTTTTAATAATGTTAAATAAAGAATTTGTATCGATAAGACAGCAATAAATAACAAACAGAATACAAAATACTAAAAGTTCAACCAAAATAGAGGGCAAACCATTTTGTAGTTTATAGTAATAGTTACAAGCAGGAAGAGAAAATAAAGCCAAACATTTTATTTGATAGCAAATGGAAAGCAGCTTAAATTCATTGAAATATAGTTTTTGGTGTTTTTTTTAACACTTTTTATTTTCGCAAAATGTCACGAAATGTTACTTTCAATCTTAGTGTTGTTTTCTTATGGCCTGTTCTACGAGTTCTATATTCTTATACCCAAGAGAAATTTTTCTTATCAATTAAATTATTTATTTATTCGGCCTATAAAGTTGCATTTTTATTCAGGCTGGTTGGCTAAAAATTATTTTAATATTAATTTTTTTTATTTACATTTAATAAATATACTGAATATCTTTTTAAAACAGAATAACCAGTTCTAATGAAAAAATACCATACCCAATGGAAACAGATAGTTTTATTGATATATTACATAAAGAATATAAGTTCAAAGTATAATCGAATCGAAAACTTAATTATTTTCGGTTTGGGTTGTAAGGTAAACTTCCCTCTTGCCCCTTCTTTATTATGCCCAAAATTAATACAGCTCTTTATCTCCATATACCAAAGGAATATACTGAATTTCATTTTAATATGTCATATGGTATGACCTGTCTAGCGTTCACTAAATTTGGGGGTAAGGAAACTACCCCTTGTCCCTTCCCAATTATGCCCAAAATTTATCCAGGTCTTCATATCCATATGCCAAAGGCACACACTGAAATTCATTTTAATATATCCTACGGTATGACCTGTAGAGCATTCATGTAATTTCAGGGTAAGGAAACTAACCATTGACCCCCTCCGATTATGCTCGAAAACTATACAGCCCTTCATCTCAATATATCAAAGGCACATACTAAATTTAATTTTAATATGTCAAAAGGTATGACCTGTACAAATCCCACAGACATCATGGCGAAAATAACCAAAATGGATTCAGGAGACCCCAAAACGTATAAATCCGACGAAATTCCGACTTCGATTTTTTTTCATAATTACTACTAGGCACATACTATGAAATTTAGTATGTGCCTTTGGTAAGTGGAAGTGAAGAGCTGTATAGTTTTTGGAATAAAATTGAAATATTTTTCAGAAAGAAAAATAGATTGAACAATTTAAAAAATTTTTTTAAATGGGATTTGTCGTTTTGCAGAAAATGTTAGTAACATTTTTTCCATATTAAATTTTAAATAAATTCCAAATAATAATTATTTAGTTTTGCATTTCAAACATACTTACATATATAAATATGTTTATGTACATGTAAGGAATCCTTGTTGTCCTCATGGGAAATAATTATTATTTTTTCTATGTATAGATATTTTTAAAATCGAATTAATCGAATGGGTAACAGTTTATTTACCCATCCGTGGATAGTTAGTAATATTTCAAAAATGTTTTTTAAAACTGAATTTTTGTTTTTATTTGGATCCTGAGCAAGCTGCTTCGTAACAAGTTATATCTCGTTACCTTTTAGATTTTCGAATGTTTTAAAATTAAAGTTAAGTTAATTTATAACCAGCTACTTTTTTACTTTTTACAAGTACATATTTCTATAATTTCTATTCCAAATTTTGCTTGATTTTTGGGTTATGATTATTTAATTTGTATTAGATTTTTAGCGATATCCCGAGCTAATATAATTATTTATTTCAGTCAACTTATGGGTTGTTTGTAACAACAATTTCTCATTACTAAATAGATTATTTATTGAGTAAAGTTTTTGCTGCAATGTTGCATTTCTGGGGGTTACAACCATTTAAGGATGAAGTTTTCCCCAAATCTTGTTTATCTTGACCAAAGTGATACCAAGAACAACAAAAATATGTTTATCGTTCGTCACCATATATTGTAACAGAGAATGAGTTAATGTAGTTCATGTGACCATGGCTAATGAACATTAAATATGGCTGAAGAATATAATATAGAAATAATTTAATTAAAAAAATATTCTTAAATTGCCTAAAAAATTTCTGTACTTCGTAAAATTAAAGCAAACTTTATTTGATAACTTTTACTTAAACATTGCTTTAAGCACAGCACGATAAAGAAAATAAAATTTGAAACTTAAGCAAAAAAAAAATACAAACTGAAAATCACACAACTAAACCACCAACAACCGATTTTTAGCATTTGATTACGTAGCTATAGGTTTTGTTGTGTTAGATATTGTGTGTTTCAAAAAGGTTTCTCCTTCACCTTTGAGTGTGAAATAAAACTGCATGTTTGTTTTAATCAAATTGTGAGAAAGAAAGCAAATTTCCAAAGGAATGGTTTCATTAGTTTATTGATTTTTTTACCAGTTTTTTATTTTTATTTTTACGAACAAAAGAATGTCAAATATAGTATTTTGATTATAAAAATATACTTGTTGTCTTATTTTAAGGTTATTATGAAAGAATATATTTTCGGACAAACTGTATTTTTGATTTCCACAAACTTATAAAAAATGTTCAATGTTCAAAATACTTAACTGAGTTGTCATATATTGCTTACGTGGTTAAATTTTATTTCAAATAACTAACTCGAGATTGGCTGAACTCAACTTTTATCACCATTCCAATCAAGCGCCACCCAAAACAGTGCAGTGACTTATTCGTCTAATGTACTACGCTTTAAAAATATTCCTTAGAATAATCCATTCAAGAATTTATAGAAAATGTGAGAAGACGTTGGGTGATACGCAATTCAGAATCAGACAGGGATGTATTTTATCGCAATTCTTATCCAACATTTACTCGGAAAAAATATTTTAAGAATCAATTTCCATAATTCGAAAAGGAATATACGTAAATGCAATATCTGTCAACAACATCAGATATGCAGATGATACCACTGTAATGGCTGATAGTACGTCTGGACTGCAAGTTCTTTTTAACAGTTTAACTACATGCAATGAAAAAATTAAGAGTAAGAAAACAAAATATATGATCATAAGTAGGATAAATCATCATACTACAACCAAGTTACAAATAAATAATACAAAAGTCGACAGAACAGAAACGGCGGGAGATGATTTGCTCAAATATCAAAAAGTTCTCTACAGTCATAACATCAATATTAGGACAAAATTGCGATTATGCTATATGCTTCAGAGGTATGGACAGTTAAGGCTGTAATTATAAAAAAACTGGTTGCCTTAAAAAGGAGGATTTATCGCCCAATTCGTAAAATTCCCTAGACACGTTTCATATCTAATACAGTAGTACTAGGAAAGATAATCCGAAAAAGAGATATTGTGCCAACAATAAAGAGAAGGAAAACATCATTTTTGAGACGCATCATGAGAAACGAGTATAATCTACTACAAAATATAATTCGGAGGAACATAGAAGGAGGACCATCTAGAGAAAGAAAGGTAGCACCATGGCATGATAACATGAACTAATACAATAAATGTAGGGAATCTGCTGAGCAAGGCCAGAATTAAAATTTTTTTTGCAGAAATAGTTAAAAAGATGTAAATATATATTAAATAAATTAGTCAAGTGCGAGTTAGACTCACACACTTAGGGTTCCGTACTATGTTAAGTACAACTTTAAAAATTCAAGTTGTTAATTTTTTCATATCTTATGAGTCACCCTTTAATTTTAAAATTAAAGTCATAATTGCATTACTATTGGAACACCCTTTAAAATTTAGCAATTTTTGTTATAGCGGCCATGGTAATACACTATAAAAATATACATGTAATATTCTTGAAAAACATGTCACCCTTTATATATTAGTAATTGTTACAGCAGCCGAAGTACAACATCTACTGTAAACATTTAAAGAGTCGACCTATTACGGTTCAAAAGATAAGGCTCATGTCTCTGCCGAAACACCCTTTAATTTTGTTATTTGTTATAGCGGCCATGGTAATTCTCTTTCTATGAATATATCAAGAGTCTACCTATTACCATTACAAAAATAAGTTACTATACGTGAAAGACATGTCACTGTTAGAACACCCTTTAATTTTTAGTAATTGTCATAACGGCCATGGCATCACATCTTCTATACAAACTGGAAGAGTTTATTTATTACGGTTCAAAAAATATGTCGTTATACATGCAAAACACGCCACTGTCGACAAAACCCTTTAAATTTTTATTGTTTTTTTTTGTTTGATTTAGCTAAATTATTTCTTTAAACATTTTTCCAGTACAATTTTTTGTTTGATTCAGCTAAATTATTTTTGTGATTTTTTTTATAAATGCAGTAAAGTGCCTTTTTAGATTCAGCTAAATTTATGGTTTGAACATTTTTTTCTAATGTAAATAAAGTTTTTTTTACCGAATATCGTAAGTACTTGCTTTAAAAATCGCCTATTAACTAATTTAGAATTAATTGTTTGAATTTAAATTTTTGTTTTTAGGATCGTTTTTAACAAAAAATATTTTTTCAATATGCAAATTAATTATTTGAATCGGAAAATTTATTTTTTAAATATAACAACAATTTGTGTATGATAAAGTACAACATTACGTATGATTATTACGTAAGCATTTGAACAAATTAAAATTAAGTATACGCAATGTTGTCCTTATTTGGCAAAATATCAACCACATACAAGCAATTAAAATTAAGGTATAATAAAACGGAAATTATTATTTCAGATATATATTTAAAAGTTTATTAAACAAATATATTACACAGGGCTACAAACAAAACAATTTTCCGAATAACATTTCATACTCACTGCTTGTAAAATTGTGCAATAAAGAAACTTATTTGCAAGTCGAAAAAATTTTTCTAAATCGTCAAAAACAGCAACTTTAATTCGGTAACTAAGCATGTTTAAGATCCTAGTCGAATTTAATTTAAACATAAGTGCTTTGACGCATTTAAATATGCTTAAGCAAATTACTGGATATTTTCTGTTGCTCAGTGTTATATATATTTCCGTATCCTTTAGGTGGTAAGTAATATAAACGAGTGTGTAAGGTAATATAATTATTAAAATATCGACCTAATTTTATTAAATAATTTGAATTTGCAATTTGTATTTGTATATGACTATGTAAATAATACCAACAATGGTAACAGAAGGAGTATGGAGATGTTAAAGAAGTTATCTTTACTCGTTCAAGCCCCAGTGCACTATCATATACTTAAATATATTATAATTAAATACAATTATTAATAATATAATTAAATATATAAATATTACGGAGAAGAGTATTTACACTCGTTTCATATAGCAACTGCACCATAAGGCCTTGTAACAAATGTCTTTAAGATAGCTTTCTAGAGCAGTTCTGCTATAAGGTAATATGAGAAAGGCTTTTTTAAGGATTTTGCAATAAGAATATGTTAAGAAGTCTTAAAATGAAGATCAATATCTTCTAACGAAAGCTTATAAATATAATTACGGCTGCATGCAAAATGACCCTATGAAAAATCGCCCAAAATCATAAATGAAAAATAGCCCAAGAAATCTTCATACAAAAATTTTGGGTGGTTTTCGTCGTTTTTTGTGAATAATTCATTTTTATATTTTTGTTCGTTTTTTCATAATGAAAAAAAATTTATAAAATATAAAAAATCTCGCGATTTATTTTTTAAAATTTTTTGCCTGCGGAACCTAATTCTAACATTTCCCAATAAACAATGTTCAATTTAAATAATTAATTTCAACTCATATCAGAAAATAACTTGTACCTTTATTATTTTTTTATTCACATAATTTATTTACTTTCATATTTATTTTAATGAACGCATACCACATTTATTTGCGTCGATTAGCAGCAATATATTTAACTTGATAGCAAAAAGATTCCTAACAGACTGTGATCACAGGTTACATACAACTTCTTCTCAAAGGATGCTCGAGAATTAATTTAAATCAACTGTTTAATTTAGCAACGGTTGTTGCGACCGTGACTACGGTTACGTTGCGTTCCTTTAGCAGCACAATCATGAGTAGCAGGTGTCGCTGCTTTCTTGAATTTTGATCAAAGATTACATACAGAATTTGCTCGATTAATTAACTAATATCAATGTCCTTAGTAAAACTATTGACATTTTTATATTTTTTTTTATTTTATATATATTCAAACATGTGATATGTCAACTTCTCTAACAATAAATCAAAATTAACTTTAATTTTTATTTTATAAATAAAGCTTTTAAATTTTTTTAAATTAAAATTAAATAATTAACAGTAAAAGCAAGTTAATTTTATTTTTTAATAAACAAATTTAATATTAATAACTTTTTAACAGGTGACACAAAATTAATTACCCTATCGGAAGATGTTACAATTTTTGCAAATGGCGGCGTACGTTAATCATATTTGATATTCGTTACCTAGGTAGCTGCAGTATACAAATGTACAAGCTATTGTGCGCAACACTCCGCAAGAGCGTGGAATAATTGTGTCGATTTTTTTAAACAATTACCGTGTGTTGCCAACTGGGTCAACATTCTGGAGCAGTGAAAATCCGCGCGTAATGCACGCGGTGCGACGTTCAGGGGGAGGAGTAATTGGGCCATATTTTTTACCATCGACAATACGGTTACTGTTACTTGCAAACGCTACAGGCCCATGATAAAGCCGGAATTGAATGAGCGGGGCTTAGTAAACATGGTGTTTGAACACACAACCGCACACACAGCATGAGCCCCAATGGATATTGTAAAGGAGGCATTTTCCGGTCGCGTAATCTGCCGTTTTAGCTAATTGACATGGTCAGCAAGATCACCCGATTTAAAGATCGCAAATATTTTACTTGAAGTTACAGGTTTATGCCAGAAAGCCTCAGACAATCGCAGCCTTTCAATAGGAATGCGAACATTTACCACGGAAAGTCTTGCGGAGAGACATACAAACTGCCAGACGGTAGGACTATCAGGTGAAAAAATTATGAAAAACCAACCAATTAGAACGGCAAACGTTGATAGCTTCGTTAATACGAAAGTGGTTTGCAAAGAAATGAAGCACTTACCAAAGTGGCCAAAGAGACTAGCTTTCGCCATAACCAACAATATTTAAAATTATTATAAATTTTCCGTTAAATTAAAATAAAAGCAAATTTCATTTATGACATGGAATAATTTTAATTAAAGACGCACATTCGGCAATTTTTCATTTTTGCATTTGGGCGATTTTTCATAGGTTCATTTTGCATGCAGCCTATAATTGGAATTTACCTTACTTTATTAGATTTTTGAATTTTCTCTTTACTAACCTATTATGTTTTATGATATTCGTTATTTCATGTTCTGCAGCATAAAAAGTTAAGGCCTAATTACAACTTTATATTTCATTAATAAATTTAATTTATTTTTATTTATTTATATTTTTGTTTTTTCCAATTTTAAGAGAATGTTATACTTAATTTTTCTAGTTGAAAAGTTCATGATTGAACAAATCAGTCTGTTTAAAAATATATTTGAAACTATCATGTTTCATCTTACATGCTTTATCTTTCGTTGTAATTCAGTTAATTTTCATCTTCCAGCAATTATTTTCATTTTAGGAAGGAAAAGTCATTATATGATTCTTCAGTTTATGAAATACTTCAATTGAGTGATTCAATGAAATAAGAAATATAAATATATTATTGTTTATTTTTTGGTCTGCTGATTTTTTGAAATATAATATTATGAATTCACTGTTTCCGTTTATATCTTTTAATTCTCTTTCAAAATCGTTAACCTTTCATCTTTCAACGTTCATTTTCAGATTCCTTTTTTAATTTTTTCCTAATTATTTTATTATTTTACTTTTTCTTCCTTGTGTATGTGTTACTAACATATATGCATACTCAGTGATGTTTCGGACACATACAATTTATTTAGACATATTTGACAAATGAAACAATTACATAAAAACTAATATTTCACACACATCATTCACTCTATGAAATGTGTTCTTGATGCGTTCAATGAACGATGTGTTTTCTTTCTTCTTTTATCTGTGTGCTTTTTGAAATCTGTTCTTGAATATTTTATTTAAAAAAATAAAAGATGTGAATGAAATACTTTAATAAAACATTATTTACTTACTCTTAACTCAATATGATTTAAAATTTTGTTTAAATTTTGTAATGAGGTTTTAGACTTTTCTATAGTAATATTTTGTTTGTTGTGCAGATTGTAATCGAAATGGAATACAATGCACCAATTTTTAAAAACTTTGTCTGTCTGTATGTCTGTGTTCGCATCAAGTAAAAACTATTGGACAGCATATTTTATATATATCAGTGGGAAATTTTAAACATTATTTATATAACCCTACAATAATTTTAAAATTTTATTGAACTTCTATGTTCCTCTGTATTGGATGGGTAGTTTTATATAAAATAAAGACATAAAATATTACAAAAACGTATACGATGTGGCGGATACTAATAGTCATTTATATTATTTCTTGGTATTTGCATCTATTTGAGTTTGTATGTGTGAAATCATGTTTATATTTAACTAAACGCGTATAAATGAGCTTAATTGTCATTAGCATTGATAACCCTTAATAAACTCATGTAGTGAGATCATAATTTTGGTTGTTACTAGTGACCTTATTAATGAAATATTCTATAACAAGCGGTATTAATGGATATACTTACATGCCTTGGTAGCAATTTGTATTTTCTGTTGCAAACAGAAAGAATATTAAGCTTAGACAAGTTTTTAATAAAGAGTTATATTAAAAGTAATTATTGCTTTTAATTCAAACTTTATTTGATTTTCTTAATGTTTATTAAAAGAACAAGAAGGTAAAACTAGTCTTGGTTTGAAATATTTCACTGTTTGATGGTAATAACAGATACAATATTGTATTGGCATGGTATTTTTTTTTTATTATTTTGTCAGTACAGTTCCAGCTTCGATATGATTTAAGTTTTTCTAATTATATAAAAATACATATTTTAGTCTGCCTTATGGTTGAATTGCTTCAACTAAGTCAATACCGAAGCAGACCATTAATTTAATTTTTCATTTTCCAAACACTTCATTCCTTAATGTTTTATGATAACAGATTTGTTAGTGAGACCCGTGCAGTTGCTATGCACAAAATTTAACTGTTTCGAAAAAAGGTACGGGCTGCCGTTACAGGGAATAGTGTAGACAAATGCTCAATGATTTTTTGTTTTCAAAAATCAGTTAGATAAATATCTACAACTCTCGAAACTTCATTTTGGTGATAATATTATTTCGCGAAATTAACCTTTTGCTTGCTTAATGATCAACATTAACACCACAATTAAAACAAAAGGTTGTATATCAGTGTGATATTTGGTTCTCCATTTTCCTATTTGCTTCGAAATTAGAAAAGACAATTCCTTATTTATGTGGCAGGTATATTATTATTTGCAATCTTGGTTGATAATTATTTCTTAGGAATAGTTCTGCACTCCTTATTTTCATAAGAGGTATTAATATTATTAGTTTAATCACTGTTTCTAGCCACTAAAATCGTTTGTTTGTTTTTTCTATATAATTTAAAATATTTATATCTAATTTGTCTGAATGTCACAACGTTAAAAATGCTTATATATGAAAACGACTTTGGGTGATGCATTTTATTTATTGGTAGCATTATGAGGATGTGTTATTGAAATATATTTGGTTTTACTATTTGGTTTTTGTTGACCTTAGGCTTCATTATTGGCCATGCGAAATAATAATATTTTATAAATATTTCTCTTGCATAAGATGAAAGCAACTGAAGGCAGATTTATAACAAGCACAAATACATATCAATAATGGTTTGGAAACTGGTAAACAAACTCATAAACATAATATGAACTTGTAATTTCCATCAATTAAATTATTTAATTAAAATGCTTGTAATGTATACAAGTTCTATTTAATCCTTTCATTCTGGCTGTATAAGTGTACAAGGATTGATTATTTAAATTAATTATTTTAAAATTAATTGGCAGAAATAATGTTTTAAAAACGTCATTTTTACAAAAGAATTAAAATTGTTGTAGAGGTTACCTTAATCTATACATATAATAAAATAATAACTCATTTCCATCTGTCTGTCTGCTTTTCTTTAGCGTTCACATCACTAGTGGATGGATTTTAATACAATTTTGTGAGAAGGTACCTCAGCATCTTGATTCCAATATGGTATACTTTTTTTTTGCAAAATTATTTAATTTTAAAGAGAAAGTAGAGAAAATGCTGTGAAAAACGCAATTTCCGATTTAAAGGTTCTGCAATTTTCGGTTTAAAACTTGGATCTTCTAAACATGGTTGCGCAACTTTTATTTTTAATCATTTTGAACAAGATTGCGCAACAGATGGCGTTTGTGGAATTACATTGTTATTTAATTATTTTAAACATCTCTTAGAGAGGTTTACAATAATTTTTTATATTTTTTATAAATTTTATAAATTTACCCAGGGATGGGTACCTTTATATAAAGTAAATACATAAACCATAACTAAACGTTTTTAAATAAAAGCTTTAATAATAACGACTTAATCTGTCAGCCATTAGTATGTATAGCAAGAAAACTATTTCTAATTATATAAATCTTATTCAACAGTAATAATCCAAAAAGAGTATAGACGATACGTTATCTACGAACAATTCTGTGACACCAAAAATCTTGTGTTGTCTATTTTGATATGCCATTAATAATTCTACTTTAAAAGCACTTTATTTATTAAGGTCTGTATGATTATTAATAACCACTGTACAACACATTTCAACTTTACAATACATCTGCTCACGTACACTTTTCTTCAATTATTGCTGAGCAATGTGCTAGAAATTGCTTGTATTTATGAGCTCCTAAGATACTCATTCGGGTTCAAAAAATTATTTCTTTTGTGCTTTGAAAAATAAATCAAAAAATCAACGACAATGAACAAAAAATCCACAACACTGTAGTTTTATTTAGAAAAAGTTAAAAAAATTCTAATCTGTGATCGATGAAAATAAAAAATACAAACTCTTTAAAATTATGATTTTATTCTTTTATAACAGCAGAATTAATAAGTGCATTATTATTTTATTATACTTATATAACCTACTAGCTAATCCCTGTGCGCTTCGCTACAGCCATCTATAAAAAAATGCAATAAACACGCTATTCTCACGACAAAAATGTTTCAGATTATAAGCAAGGTATAATCCAAAATGTTCCCATCCAATCTGTTTTTTTGTTGCTAGACTATGCGTATTAACACAATAATATTTTTTACTTTGTATGGGAGGTACCACTCCCCCTATACTAATCCAGTCTGTATTTTAGTAGATTATTATACATTTCTATAAGGGTTTCTTGTGCAAACTTTCAAGACGCTGCATATTGTAGTTCTTTAGACACACCACGCTCACTGTCTTAATCCAGTCTAAATTTTGCTAGATTATGCTCATTAATGTATGAGGGTTACTTGTGCAAAGATTCAAGACTCTACCTATTGTACTTCTGTAGGTGGACGATAATAATTGTTCATATTTAGTATGCGTTTTGTTAAACTATGCGCATTAGTATGAGAATTACTTCTGGAAATAGAATTCGGTTAACCGCACAGCGCACTGGCTAAAAGAAAAAAATCGTTTTATTGGAATTACAAATTATTAACTTTTAATCTCGTTGAATTTTGCAGCCTTTTAGTTCGCTTAAAGAGAAATTCGCTTAACTGAAAAATCGGTTCAGTGACACAAAATTAAAATGAAGTGAGCACCGCTTAAAAAAAATAAAGTTAAATGTAACGGCGATGAAAAACAAAACAGCGCCATCTCATTTTAATTCTATAACAGGCATTGCATAATAGTGTGTCAAAATTTTTGCAACAATCGTTATTGTTTTGTTTGCAAAAGAAAGTAAAAATCATTTGATTCCGTGCAAATTACATATCTTATTCAGTGCAAATCAGTTATTATTATTGTAATATAGCTGATAAAATTAATCTGAATTGAAATCGTCATATACTAAGGCCAGTTATTATAACTTGCCAATAGATAAAGTTAGGATTTTATTAGAGCTATGAGTATTTTTTCGTTATAATAACGAGGATAAGGCTCATTACTATAACTTATCAATAAAGCACGTGATAGTTATAGGTTGTTTTAAGTTAGTTATAATAGATACTTATAGCTCCAACAAAATACGAACTTTAGCTATTGGCAAGTTATAATAATAAGCATGAGTTTTTTTTAAATTTCGCATAAGTTAAATTTAAATCGTGTAATTTATCATTTTCGCTGTATATATATTAATAAAAGTGATATTGGTGCAAAATTTCTAAGATCTACCTACTACAAATTTCTAGCTTGCAAAACAGGTGGGCGTAGTAATACTGCAGAAGTTAATATAAATGAAGAATACTTTAGAATAATGATTTCATGCATCACGTTATAATCTATTACATTATATTTCTTGTATTTTCCGTACCCTCATTGCACATAAGATTCGTAATAACTCAAATTAGGTGATTTATTTAAAAAACCTGTGTTTTAGACATAGCAGAATGAAATGCATTTTTTACCGCTGCATTATTTCTCAGCATTCTTCTTAATAGTATTTAGAGGTAAACATATTCTATTTAAAAATAAAATAAAATTGAAGTGGCCTACACTCAACTTTACCATACCAAATGGTAACAGATATTTTTATGAATATAGTTATTTTGTAAAGAATAAAAGTTCAAAGTATATTCGAATCGAAAAATTAATTATTTTTGGTTTGGGGTGTTAGGTAAACTACCCCTTGCCCCTTCCCGTTTATGCCCAAAATTTATTCAGCTCTTCACCTCCATAAACCAAAGGCACATACTGAATTTCAATTTGATATATCATACGGTGTGACCTGTAGCACGTTCACAAAATTTGGGAGTAAGTAAACTACCCCTTGCCCCTTCCCAATTATGCCCAAAAACTATACAGCTCTTGAACTCCATATACCAAAGGCACATACTAAATTTCATATTGATATGTCAAACGGTATGACCTGTACAGACTTCACAAAAATGGTGGCATAGAGACCCATTTTCATTGCTTGACCCAAATCTTTTACCGCCCAAGTATTTCTTAAAATTTGGAAATAGAAAATAGTCGCAAGTGACTTCACCGGTATTACCACATAGCTCTAAATCACCGGCGAAGTAAAATAATTATAAATTGGCTATTAGAGCTTCAAACTAATACGCCTAAATAACACCAGAGGCGCTTGCAACACTGTCCTAAAAATAATCATAACGTGCAATTGCAGTGTTTCCATACGTGAAGCTTTACTATAACACTAACCATCTGTCGTATCTATTCCTACCTCTTTCCAAAGAAGTAACTCAGTTAATATAGACATTAATTGCCTGAGTGTTACTTATCTTTAAAAAACATGCTGTGCGGCAGCAATATATAGCCCAATTAATAGATTTTTGTTCATATTGTTTTCAATTTCAATATTGAATAGTTGCCGATATCGGTACGACAGTTTTATAACATTAGCATAATGCTTGAAGTTAAGGGTGTCATTTTCTTAGCTGTTTTTAGCCAAGCTACTCTAAAGTCATTAACCTCACTGTTGTCATACCTTTCGGTGAAGACCGTCCTCACTGACTGTTATTTTGGTTTTGCGAGCGGTTTCGATTTAAAGACATTATTTAAAGCCGAGTTGAAAATATTACTGGAGAGTTAGATTTACCTGCTTTAGTATAAATAGTAATGGGTTTGGGTAATTGTTCATTAGGGTGGAATTTATTTAAATGGTGTTGTACAGGTAAATTGATTGCTACCTGATATATTTATATGAGATCAGTTACTATTTAGTATTTTCGTTAGCTAGGTGTGTCCGTCTGCAGGTGTTTTTCGTTTGTTTGGATTCAATAGTTTTTGTGGTGTGATAATTGTTTGTGAGATTGTGTTGACCTGTTCGTTAATAATATCTCCGTTGAAAGTTCGCATTTTGTAGATATCCATGTTTTCAAGAATGTCTAGTCTTCATCCTTTTTTGCTAGGATGCAGCAACGTCATACATTCCTCTATTTGCCTTGGTGTGTGTTCGTGAGTTTAAAGGTGTAGTGCGAAGTTGGAGACCTCTTTTTTTTCGTTTGTACGAGCGCATTTGAGCTATGGTCCTTTAAATGATGTGAATGATATTTGATTTATACAATTGTTTGCTTTGGAAGTAGGTGAACAAAGGAACTTTGGGTCGCGATACTTAAGGCTTATCACTTAATAATAATGGCTGTTAAAAAGAGTGAAACTAATAGAAACAGCTTACTCAAATTAAGTATATAATTAAATTATTTAAAAAATCAATTAAATTTGTATCTGAAACGAAATAACTCCAAAAATTTGTTCTGTGTACTTTAATTTTTTAAATAAATTATTGCTTGAACTATGTTTAAAGTTTAAATTTGTTTAATATAAAATTAAAACGATTGTAAATTTTTTTTCAAATTATTTAGATGATCACTTTAAGTAAATATAAGCTATTAGTAATTTTTGTTTATAACCCACCTGAATACTAATTTCTTCATCTTTCAAATCACATTATAAATAAACCTTTAGAATGTTTTATGATTATTAAAAATTTTTTCCACAATTATTTCAATATTTTTCCGAGAAATTTAAAGCTTTAAGACAAATAAATGCTTGTAATCACCATCATAAAACTTATAATTACAAAAGATAATGAAACAATATCAATATTGGATTTTATTACACACGGATGTTCAATTCAAAATGTATTAAGTGGTCACGGTATGTTCATAATGGAAAAGTGATTGTGGGAATAGTAGCCGTTGCAATAAAGAAGAGTAAAATATGTGTCTTTTTTATTACTCGTTAAAATGACAAATCAAAATCACCTTAAATAAATGTTGTAGTAAAAATGACAAATTAAATAAACACAAGCAATAACCTCGTCCAACAAAGTTTTATTTATAACTAAAATCTATATAAAAAATCCTAAGTTTGTTGTGGCACTAATTTCAATTTTGTACCATAGTGTTGGTAACAAAGGGTATAAATAAAAATTTGTATTACGGAAACTATTTGCTAAGTACTTCTGTGATTTAATATCCAACTTATAATTAAACAATTAAATGGAAACTTGATGGTTGCACAGAAGCATATGTATATATATAAGATGGCCAAAATCACCAATAGAAACAATACTGAAATTGCTGCCGATGGAGTTATGAGAAGACACCCTCAGCATTTTCAGCCAGTAAGACTGTCCTTACTGGCTATTTGGCATCAATATTATTAAAAAAAGTTTTTTATCTAAAAAAAAACTCTCTTGCTGCCAAACTCCTGAGCAAAGAAAAAAGTTATTGAAAGGCATCTACGACGCTCAATGCTGGCAGAAACATTTAAAATTATTCTATGGAGCTGTGTTAGTTGAAACATACCAGAATACCACAAGTGTTTAGGTTATTGCATACAAAAATGTTGCATGGAAAAACAATATTCATTTTATTAGGCAACGAGCCAGTGATTTAATACATGCCGTAAATAAAAGTGGACTGTAAGCAGGTGGTAAGGGGACACATAGAAACAATAGAAAATAAAACAGCTGAGATTTTCAAGCCAAATGGATTTGTATTAGTTGTTAACGGAATAGAATCCAGATTGTGCAGTACAATTGAGATGTTAGGAGCTAAGGTATTTTAGTAACAAGACCAGAGAGAAGGTAATTGTCAACAGCTTGCAAGGTCAGATTATCCTCACGATTCTTCTGGGTAAGAGAATAAATACTAAAATTTGCTATAATCGCAGTTGACTTTAATTATTATCTCAGAAAGATAAAACCGAAGGAGGATAATGACAGGCCTTAGAAAAATAAATGTTAAATATGGATGCTACAGGAGTAAGAAAGCTGAGACAAATGCTAGAGATTTGTGGGCATTTGAAATCAGATCTAGAACTATCAATTGATATCCATAAAAAATTTAAATCGATATTTATTGTATGATGATATGGGGGTCAATATCTTTTATGATTTAAAAATTATATCTGATAAATAACCACCACGATGAGCTGTCATATAAGTATAGTCAGTATAAATTTTATTACTTTTCCAAGAATTTCTGATGTTATTTTATTAATGGCATGGCCAGTTGTTCAAGAGTTTTTGGGTTGTCAGCATAATACATGAATTTAACGTACCTTCAAAGAAAATTACCGGGAAGAGTCAAATTCCACGATATTGGAGGCAAAGAAACCTGTCCATTTCGTAAAAGGACCTGCCCATTTCCAATATGTTGATTCAATAATTTGATGGTTTAATGAATAGTACTATGGCACATAGCATTACCCTATTAAAACAACACGTTGTCGATGTTTCTCTCATTGATTTATGGAAACAAAAATGCATTAAGCATGTGCCTATAATGAACACTATTCACTGTAACAGCATCTAATACTTCATTTAATTATTTGTTGCATTGTTTTCACTCCATATTTTCACGTGTTCAAATATACATTTAATCAAAAATTACACTAAACATGATTTATCGGTAAAATTTGGATAAATTTACAATTACTCGTGAGGCTAATCAGCAAATGTACGAGGCAACTAAGGTTTATTAAATTTCAATTCTTGAAGAAGCTCAATTTTCTATGGATGTTAAACAAAAACTTCACGCAAAATCTTTCATGTAACAACCGCACAAAGTCCATTTGATGAGACCGGAGGCGAATTGAATAATTAGAATTATTATCAACACTTCGCCTTACAGACCCAAGAGTTTTCTTGGTACGAACACTTCTTTGTCTTGTTGATGGCTTAATATCATGTGCGATATTTGTGAATAATTTATTGATAGGACGCTCAGATTACCTATTGTAAAATACAAAAAGTGCTCTATATGTTCGACTAATAGAGCAGTAATTTTAAAATAAATGTTCACAATTGGAAAGCGTTAATTGACTGCAATATTTTTGATGGTGACTTTGCAAAACTTGCGGAAAACAAACGTTGAAACAAATTATAGCTTGGAGTTTGACATAACCCAGTTATTCCTATTAAAAGATCGGAGAAGCTAAAAACAACCTTTATTTGCACAAGAGGTAAACAATCATAATTTTTAATAATTTATTTATAGCTTTATATCATTAAACTGGTATATCTATATATAAAGGTTGTTTTTTTTAGCTGCATAAGACTTTAAAATGATAATACAAGGCAGAAATATTGTTGGAATGAAATTTTCTTTATTATAATCTGTTAGATAATGTCACGATATTTATTTTTTCAATATGATTTCGGGCATAAGTCTGCCGCGGCTACGAGTTACATGGTCCATTCGATCAGTCCAATTTTTATCTATTTTTTCCAATAAATCTGATCGTATGGCGTCAATGGTGGCTTGAATATTTTCTACATAAACCAATGACTTAACATAGCCCCATAAAAAGTAATCAATAATCGGTAAATAGCACGAACGTTTGAAAACTACTTCTGTTAATAAAGTTGTCATCACTTTGATTTTGCTATAAATCGATTATTAAGCGCGCTGTATGGCAAGTTGTGCCGTTTTGTTGGAACTAAATATCGTTGATGTTTAGCTAATTAATATCTTCGAAGAAAAATTCAGTTAACATTGTTTGATGGTGCTCGGCATTCACTGTAACGGCTGCTCCTTGCTTAATTGGAAAGAAATTAGGACTGATAATGCCGCCAGCGTGTAAACCACACCAAACAGTAAATTTTAATGAATGTAATGGTGATTCATTAACGGCTTGAGGATTGTCTTCGCTCCAAATACATCAATTTTGCTTATTGAGGTAACCCTTTAACCAGAAATTAGCTTTATCACTGAACTAAAAGTGCTCTATGAATTTCGCGAACAGAGATATTTATTTTTATTTAAGTAAATTTTCACAATTTCAAAGCATTGTTCTGGAGGTAAAAGAACCAATAAACTTGACGAATTTTACTAAACAGAAGTGTCAACACAGTTTAACATTATCTGCTGTCAAACCATTGCTATCGATATCGATAGTTCTCATGCAGCTAAAAAAACACCCATATAACAAAACAGTAACTTTTTGCCTGTCTGTCAGTTTGTGTTCGCATCACGTAAAAACTACTGGACAAATTTTAACAAAATTTTGTGCAGAGGTTCCTTAGTATCCTTATTCCGATATAGGATATGTTTTTTTCCGCAAAAATAACGTATTTCCAAGAGAAAGTGGAGAAAAAGCAGTGAAAGTACTCCGATTTTTTAGCGATTTAAAGGTACTGCAGACTTTAAGACATCTTTTATTTTTGAAAGCGCTGTTTTAAGATAATGACGAAATATAAATTACTTAAAGCCAAATAATAATAATAATAATAAAAATACTGGCATAAAACTTATATTTGATTTGTATTATTACTTTGTGGAATTACTTTGTTATTAAAATATTTTAAACACATTTTATAGAGCTTTACAATCATTTTTAGAATTTTATATAAATTTATAAATACTTAAGAGTGTGAATTACTTTCAAAGAAAAATCGAACAAAATATTGTCAGGACGCACATAACCTGTGTGAGCACAGCGAGTTGGAAATATAAAAGAATACCAAAAATACATGTGTTTAGTACCAAGGAACTTGAACACCTGTTTAATTAAAAGACGTCATCTATTGCTAAAAAAAAAACAGACAAGTCTGAGTACATTTGCTATTTGCATTAGTATTGATAAGGGAGTCTTATATCAATTCATAATAGCTAGACGAATACACACACAACATTTTACACATGTACAATATTTGTTTAACACAATTCTCGAGACAGTTCATAAACTATTGATTTTATTTGTTACAAAGGAGTTTTTTTAAGCACACACTACTAAACTACTAGTAGCAGGTGAACAGCAGTTAAATGATTACTTTTAACCATTCTTAAGCAATTTTGAATGAAGCCAATTGAGTTTCTTTAAACTATTGAAGGAGACATAAAGGTAAAATGACCTAAAACTTAACAAATTAAGGACAGTTAAGCAACCCGGCGAATGTAGAACATACTGCTGTAGTTATTCCCATTTGTTGCAATATAAAAATTGCTGTGTTACTTTAGTAACTAACGTTTTTTTAGTATAATAGACTAATACCACGAAAAATAAATATAATCAGTGAACTTATTTTCAATCGAAGGTATCGTTCTAGTATTAGTTCTTAGGGTTCGTAAACGCCACTCTACTGTTTTCTCTAAAATGTCTATCCCATTGTACGTCTATCTCTGGAAATTTTATAGGTAGAGTTTAGAAATTTTTACGGAAGTTATACTATCATGGCCACTTTTGGGAGAATTACAAGGTATATAATTATGTGATAAATATGGCTGAATGCAAAATGGCCCTATGAAAAATCGCCCAAAAACAAAAATTAAATATCGCCGAATGAATAATGACCCTAACGAAATGAAAGATTGCCCGAAAAAGAAAAATGGAAATTTAGCCCAAAAATTGTGAAAAAATACCCAAATATAAATGAATTATCGCCCAAATTTATTTATAGTTTTCTTATTAAATATAAAAATGTCAATAGTTTTAGTAAGGGCATTGATATTGGTTTAATTTATCGAGAAAGCTTTCAGCTGGCAACTTCTCTATGTAATCTTTGATCAAAATCCAAGAAAGCTGTGACACCTGATGCTCCTGGGGGTGCTGCCAAAGGAACTCTGAGTAACCGTGATCACGGTCGCTACAAACTTTGCTAAATGAAATCGTTAATTTAAATTAATTAAACCGTTGATTGAATTCATCGAGCAAGCTTTGAGAAGAAGTTGTGATCACCGTCTGTTAGGAAGCGTTTTGGTACCAAGTTAAATATATTGTTGCCAATGTACGCAAATAAATATTGTATGTGTTCATTAAAATAATTATGAAAGGAAATAAATTATGTGAATAAAAAAATAATAAAGGTACAAATAGTTTTCTGATATGAGTTGAAATTAATTATTTAAATTAATAAATTAATTATTGTTTATTGTCGCGCGATTTTGCATATTTTATAAATTTTTTTCCTAATTCTAAAGTTTAACAATAAACACATTAATAACAATAATTATATACTTCAACTCATATTAATACTTATTTATAACAACATAACTAGAAATATTTACTAGTATAAAAGAAACAAAGCAGCTTGTATTTTTTCGGCAGAACAATTTACTTAAATAATTAGAAGTTTTTTGAAAACTGTGTCATTGGTACAACCTTAAATGTGATGTCAATACATTTAATGTAAATTAATCAGTTTTTTGAAGAAGGAGAGACAGAAACTAAGTTGCTAAGTATTTTTTTAGTTTAAATCCTAATAATTTTTAATGTTAACACTTCTGCGGTTTAAGGTAAACTTTATAACTACTCATTATAAGTAGTGATAATTTTTTATTAAAAATATATCCCTTTTAAGACAAACCATTGTTTTTTTTCACTCTTATTATCAAAAATGGGTGATCTTTCATTAAAACATTTTTCATAATGAAAAATTGCCCAAAAATATAAAAATTATTTATTCTGCAAAAATGACGAAAAAATACCCAAAATTTTTGGGTTACTTTTCATATGATATATTACCCAATTTTGTATGAAGATTTTTTGGGCAATTTTTCATTTATGCTTTTGGGCGATTTTTCTAAGGGTCATTTTGCATACAGCCGATAAATATTCTAAAATTTTATAATAGCAGAAAAATATTTGAATATATTTTAAACAAAGAAGTACTAAAATAAGAAAACAAGATTACACAGAAAAAAAAACATTTTCACCAATTAAAAATTTTAGTTCGTTTCGGATTAAAATTCTTCGAAATAATTAATTCATTCAATTAATTGTTTAATTGAATCAATTAATTAAAGTTCAATTAAAAAATAAATTGAACTTTAATTTAAAACTTATTAAAACTTTTAATTGGTGAATAAAAAAAAATTCTCTGTGTAGGGTTGTGCTCTGGTCATACTCTTGAAATTTACTATATTCGCTATAATAGCAAGTAAAAAATGTTGAAAATAAAGGGTGTTCCATGAAATATGGATAATATGGCTTTAACTTTCGAATCATGTTAGGCGGATTATTAAAATTTATAAAGAGTGTATGTAATTGGAGATAGAATATCTGATTTTGACGTATACGGATTAATTTTTTACTTTGGAACTATAAGGCAATAAAATAACAATAAGTATACAAATTAAATACAATTTAAAGATGCTCGCTTGAAAGAGTAGCAGACACTTGAAATAAACATAGAGAAAATACTATTATGAACGCTATAACAGCAAGTTATAAAAACATAAATATATATGGTGACCCCATATAAGGCGAGATTTCTATGTAAATTTAAATTTTTGAAAATTTTTTGTTTACAGATTAATACCTTTTTAATTCGATTCGATAATAGCTGTTGCAAATATTATTATTTATTTATTATATTAATTATTATTATTTAAAGTAGAATCTTCTCATTTATATGTGGCATTTTTTATTGTAAAACATATCGACTTATGCGGGTTTATCTATTTAAATAATATTTTTGGCATTGATTTTGTGTAGCACACTAAATTATGAGGGGTTATTCACAACAGTCATATTTTTAAGTTTTCAATATCTCCCAATTGTATTAAGAAATTTTGGGTAATAAAATAAAAAAATAAAAATCTTTGAAGCGTAAAAGGTAGACACTTGGGTCATATTCATAAAAAATATTTTCGGTTTATAAAAAGTTTATTAAACGCTTTTATAAAAAAAACTATTTTTTGAATTTGACCCTTAAAATTTATACAGAATATTTAAAACTATATCTATCTCTATATTATCAATTATAAAAATTAAAACTAAAAAATAAAGAGTGTTGCGATAGTGACTTGATTTCGACTTATATGGCCTTATTTTTGAACCATAATAGGTAGTATCTTGATATTTTAATAGGAGGTGTATTGGCATAACTGCTATAACAATTAGGAAATTTGAAAGGGTGTTCCGATAGTCACGTTATTTTTACATATGGCGTTATTTTTTAAACACTTAAAAATTGCAAAGAATATTTAAAACTGTTTAAAGCACGTGGAAAAAATAAAACTAAAAATAAAGGGTGTCCCGATAGTGAAACGATTTTTAGAAATATGGTCTTATTACCATACCAGTGTAATAACGATTAATAAAAATTATGGGGTATTGACTAGGCAGACACCTTAAATTTATAGCAAAAACTAAATATTAAATTGTGTTTTACTATGGATAAGATTTTACGTATATGTCCTTACTCTTGAAGTGTAATAGTCAGACACTTTAAATGTACATAGAGTATGTTTTACAATGCTTATTATTACAACAAGTACCAGAAATAAAATAAATAAAAATAAAAGGGTGTTCTCCGGAAAATCAACAATAAAAAGTTAAAGGTTATTTCTATATAGACGGGATTTTTTAAATTGCTTATCTTTTAAATCATAACAGAGGAGAAGTAATAAAATCATAAAATTTTCCATTTTTGTTTCTGCAACACATGCATTTGTTGTTGGGAGATTAAATAAAATGAACATGAAACTGTGCTGTGATTATTGTTGTTGTTTGTTCTCTTCGGCAGGAAAATGGCTGTATAAAAGTATACAGTTTTCTGGAACACAATTTTTAAAGTGTGGACAAAATGTTTCAGAAACAAAAATTGCAAGTGTGGAACGGGAGCAACAAAACGTTCGAGACAGATTCAAATCATACTAAGTGATGAAGAGGATTAATATTTTTAACAAAGTTGTCGCTTTATTATTTATTCAATTTGAATATGTTAAGTAGATTCAAAAACCAATTTATATTTTGTTTTTGTTTAGATAAATAAACAGTTGTCAAATTATGTTGTTATGACTCACTAAATAAATACAAAAATTAAGTACACACCTTATAAAATCCAATATTTTCGATTTTGAACCAAACTCTGATTTTTGTATGAAGTTAGTGTCTCCTATAACGGGATTTCTTACAAGGCGGAAAATATTAGGAACCTTTCTACCGCGTTGTATAAGGTTTACCTGCACTTATAAGAATAGAAATAGTAATATGTACCAGGAAATATATATGTTGATGTTTGGCGCGGCTGGAATACCATTTGGGGCTACTCGAGCCAACATATATGCTTAGTATTTGACGTGCTAAGTACCTAAGCTACAGTACACTCGAGTTCAAAAATCCAGAAAATAAAAAATATAGTATCTAATCTAATGTTGCTAAAGTAGAAACATTAGATGCCTTAGATGCCGATGTGTTCAAAGTCATGGCTTACTTTTCTTTACTTTTACTTTATCATTTACTCATTTTCAGTTTAAAAATTAAAAAAACTAACAAGAGATGAGGTTTGGTTTTTACTTTAGTAGTTATTTTTTATATTTATATTTTGCTAGTTATTTCAAATTAATTAAGAAAGTTTTTTTTTCCTTGTAAAATTATTTATACTCGAACATAAAACTCAATTCAATTCATAAGACTCAATTCAAAAAGAAATATTAATCACAAATAGTAAGAGAAAAACTAAGAACTGAATTATATTTTACTCCTATTATGCTTCCTATTTCATGTTTTATAAATGTTCTAAAAGTAAGAAAACCAACAACTTTTCCGATTATACGAAATGCACTATTAAATTCTAGACTTCAATATATTAAAGAAACAAAAAATGGAAAAAAAATGCTCTTGTAAATCGTAGGCAAAAATGTCTTTATTTTGTGTAATAAATTATTTTTCCCTTAAAATTTTTTGGCAAACCATGTAATTTTTTATTAGTAATTTTTCTTTCTTAAACTAAATTTTCTACTTCCCTTTCTTGTAAAAATACGTAAAAAAATTAAGAAAGCTTCATTTATAACAAAAAAAAAAAAATCGTTTTCTTAAAAAAACAACAACAAAAACCCGATGTATGAAATTTTCATACAAAAGCTATTTTAAACAGATTGTAGGTTTGTTCATTTAAGTTAGTGAAAAATCGACAGGCTTGTTGCAAAAAAAAAGCAAAAAAGAGAAAAAACATCTGAAACTGAAAACTTGCACAAATTTTTACAAACATCCTACTTAAAACATCCTGATTTCAGAAGTGTTCAAAAAATTTGTACCTTAATAAAAATAAACTAAATTTTTTTTTTATTTTTTAGCTTAAGTTTTTGGCAGCCATATGGCTTTTATGTAATGTACTTGTAGGCAGAATTTCTCAAACAAAAATGTAAAATGTGTCGCCAGAAATCAAAATATAATTATAAAGCAAAAAAATATTTTTTTTTGTCAAGGTTTGAGGCACAAATTAAGATTATCACTTGAATAAAATATAAATTGAAATCGATAGCGGATCCTAAAATTTTTCTTCATTTTATGTTATAATAGGAGACATATTTAATTTAAATTTGGCTTCTGCATTTTTGATAATTTCGTGAATTTTTGCAACACTGCCTTCGTTAACTATTTTTATTACTGGTCAGTTAACTGTTCAGCAAGCAGGCAGAAAATCTCGTTAGTTTTATCGAAACCGAGTAGAAACATCACAATTTGCATGAATATATGAATATGAAAAAGTTATCTGCACGATGGGGGTCATAGGTGCATCTGTGTGACCACTTGAAATGAATGTTTTTGCGATGACCAGTCGCATTAAAAACGAATTTTTGCACAGCTTTGTAAATGTGGAAGAAAAATTTATCACAACTTAGCAGAGACCGAAAAATTACTTGTACCACAAGGTGAAAGGCGACAGTTTTTTTATGCGATAATAAATTTAATTAAATATAATCTACTTTGAAATTTATAAATCAGCCATATTTTTACTACCTTTTAAGGAATTTATCAGAAAATTAGATCTGAAAAATAAGTGTAACTTTGTATTAATTTAATAATAGAATGAAAAAGTTGGAGATTGAAGCCAAGAGACAATACATGGTTGATATGTTCCATTATGATCTCATAACAATCTCTGATTGGGATCGCGCGAATAGAGTATATTTTAATACTCGTAAGACTCAATGTTGCATGTTGCAGCACAGACTTGAGTGTAAGAATAATCTGTAGCTTCGGTGCCGAAACAATTATTTTTGTAAAAAAAATAAAAAGCAGGACTAAAGCAGGAATTATTTATGAAAAATAAAAATCAAAGAACCAACTATTTAAATCAACTTTAAAAGTACAAGATATTAATTTTTCATGTTTTGTATACAGCATCTTTAATATAAAAGTTTAGGTTGTTATTACTTGCTTAAAGGCCTGCTTGTTGTTAAAAATCGCTTCACAATAGGTAAACCCTTTAATTGTTAATGAATGTTATTACAGCTGCCATAGCAATACACCTTTTTGAAGATTTGAAAAGTTTACTTATTATTGTTCAAATTTAATGCCATTTATATGAAAATCCCGTCACAGTCAAAACACCCTTTAGTTTTTATTATTATTTTTTTTACTAATTAATATAGCGAACATAATTTTAAATACTCTGTGGAAATTTCAAATTACTATTACGGTTCAAAAAATAAACGATATATTTGATAATCACGTCACTCTTGGAAAACCCTTTAACTTTTAGTGTATCTTGTTATAACGGCCATAGTAATAAAAAATTATTCAAGAGTTTACCTATTACGTTGCCAGAGATAGAAGGAGCTGACAGACGGACAGAGTTTTCTTTCTTACTCCTTGAGTACTGAATCCTAAAAATTAAAATTATATTTTGATTATTATGATAAGTAATTAGAAGCTCTTGATGTTCGTGGCATGAAAGTCAAGTTCGATGTCTGATTGACTAAACACATTTCTGAACTCGCAAATAAGCTTGGAGGTGATTCGATTTTTTAAAATGATCTTTTTAATAGTTATATCGCTTATAAATGGCGAAATACATTATGCATCTTTTGTCGCTGCAATCTTTCACGTTTCTTCTTTAATATTGCACTTGTGTTTATATATTGCAATTTTTATTGCAGCAATTGGTATGGATCTATCCATTTGTTTAAATTTTAAACTTTAAAATTAAAACTACGAATGAGAGGACAAAACGAATTTCAAGAGTACATGCATATGTGTACCATTTTTAATTCCTCTCTCCCCTCTTGCCTACTAATGAAGAACTGCAGCGACAAAAGTTGCATTATATAACTCGGGACTAACCGGCAAAATATGAAATACAACTGTCATAAATCTTAGCGCGCCCCAAAGGCTATTGCCACTCGACTGTAAGAAGTTTATCGGTGACAGGTGCGTAACTCACTCTATTCACTTACTAGAGCACCGATGCAATGTAGGTTTTGTTTCGCTGTTTTATCGTTACTACAATGGAATGTGCTCTAATGAAATCAGAAAACTTATTACCACACGTTTGTGCGTACAACTCGAATTTCATTAAGAACAGGTCAATTTGAGGTCGATTGGCCAGTAAATCACTCTACTATTTACAGGGAAAATTTTTCAGTGGCATTCCAAGAAAAAATGGCAATGGTTTAAATATTTATTTAATTTTTGTTCTGTTTTTCATTTTAAGTTTAATAAAAGTCTTAGGACCGCTGATTATGTAATAAACAACATTTTGAATTTGTCATGATTATAAATGATATACACTTGTATGACAACTTGAAAAATGTAAATGTGGTTATAGTTCATCATACCATCTGCCTTATTTTCACCCTCTCCTTTCATTACTGTGAGAGGTTTTGGCATTTTGTTTTTTCAATTTTTTTCTATTTTTATCTACATCTCTTTTTTCTAAAAGAGATTTCATTCATGGTTACAAAATTATGTGGTTTTACTAGTGTGTTTTTTTGCTCATGTTTGTGAAAATTGCCAGTAACAACCAGTATGTTTGAGGTTACCAAAATTAAATTTAAATAGAGATTCTTAGATTTTTATTTTTCATGTTAGTTTTATTGATATTTTATATTTTTGCCATGGACCATTTCATGGAATATGATAAAAGTTGTTTGGTTAAAATCAGTTCACAGGCCTTACAATTTATCACAAATTTTATTTATTTCATGCTAATAACATGACTATAAACTATAAATCTTCACTAAACTATAAATCTTTGTATAAATATAAATAAATTTTATTTTGTTATAATAATAAAGTAATTATTATTTATGGTTTTAAATACTTAATGGAAAATATAAGAGGCACTTTATTTTGTCCCTGTTCACTAAAAGCCTGAAAATATCCCAAAACTTTGTATCATATTTCCTTAATTGTAATGGAAATTTATCGACAAACCAAATACACGCACACACATGCAAATACAAATCAAACGGAAATTTATTTTTATTAAAAAAAAAATTCATAAAATGAAAACTTACATCACACAGCCATGTTAAAGCCAATAAAAACAACAACTGCAGTAACCACTGCACTGAAAATACAACAAATAACCTTGAAATTTAAAAAATTGTGTCGTTTTTATTGATCATCAGCGGAAAACAAACAAACACAAAAAAAAATCGATGATTTTCCAACAGTCAGCACAAACGGCAGCTAAAATGTATGAGCATGCGATAATGTGTGTGAGTGTATGTGTAGTGTAGTAGCTTCACGTATTTACATAAATTTTAAATATAAAATTCGGTTGGTTGATTTTGAAACCACCAGTCGTCATTTTATTGAATGAAAAAAATTTTTGTGTTAATTGTACCCAAGTACACAATTACACCTAAAGCAAAAAGCCCAGTAAGTAATAAAGGCTGAAATGTTGATAGCATTTTGGCACAAAATTCAAAGTGAATATATTTAATAGCCTTGCTTGTCGTATTTTTGTTGGTACTTAAATTTTAACATTTATATTTCAATAAAATTATTAAAGTTAATTCTGCTAAGTACTAAAATTCTATTGCAATAAATTTAGTGTTAAAGTGTTTAAGAGTCGAAAGAACACAAGAATGCGAGAGTCATAAGAAACCGCAGTGGGAAAACTCCAAGATGATAGATTTAAAAAAATCGTATATTGTTTAATTTTTTCCAGCAGATTGAGACTTTAAATTGCGAGTACAATAACAAATAACTCTCCGTATAATCTGTTACAGTTTGAAACATGATTATACATATTTGAACTTACAATCCTCTTAATATTTTAATTCCTGGACTGACAGTCTGCGCATAAATGAATTAGTTTATAGGCAAACATATTGTAAAAGTATTTTTGTTCTACGCCTTAAAACAAGCTCTTAGCTTTTTTTTGTTATTTGTTAATCACCCCTATTCTATTTCGCATCGTCGACACAATACGACAACGTTTTCTGTCGACGGGCTTAAATTGGTATTCCCTTTGTCGACATTAACATATAGTATATCGATGACTGTTTATTTTTATTTAGAATTTTGTGAGAAAATGTGACGTCGAAATTATTTTGTGTCGATGACATGTTTGTCGTCTTGGTTTTTAAAAAAGAATTGAAAAGAAAAATCAAAAATGAAAAAAAAAAAAAAAATAAAATAACAAATTCAAACAACCTCGGAAAATAAGTGAAGAATGGGAAAGAATTCCTTCCCTTGCAAGAGGCTTCCATGGGGTGCATCCCCAGTAATTTGAAAGAGTTGTGAAATGGTTTTGCTGTTGCATTAAATTTATTTACAAATATTTTTGTTCAAAAAATTGTAAACAAAATAAAATAATAGATATATGTATGTATGTATGTATGTATGTATGTATGTATGTATGTATGTATGTATGTATGTATGTATGTATGTATGTATGTATGTATGTATGAGTTTTACCCAACGACAATATGTCAGTTATATATAAAAAATATCCAATTGTAATATGAATCTTTAAAATAACTTACCACACCCAATGATTTATATTCTTGTAATTTGAATTCTTCAATGATCGTTCTGATGATAAACAATTATTGAAGAATACTTATTTATATTTCATGGCTCATTTTTCATAAAAGAAACAATCACTTTTTGTTATTATTAATCAACTCATTTTATTTAAGAGAAAATATAAATTAAGAGAGAACAATAGAATTAGTTCTCAGTGATCGTCGTTTACAATTACAAAAACAACGATCATCAAACTTTAATAAAACTCAATTGTAACTTTAGTTTTTAAGCTTTTGTCTTCCGGAGTTCTAATAAAGCAGACATAAATAATAAATGTGTGTTTTTCTTTTGTCGTAAAAATAATAAAATTGGCGCAGTCGGTGAAATATCCTACGAAAAAGGATAAGCTCGTTGAAATATCCTACGTAAAAGGATAAGTTCAGTAAAATATCCTGTGCAAAAGGATAATAATAATAAAATTAAATAAAATTTAAAGAAATTTTTTTTATAATAAAAAAATAATTAAATTCTGAGATACCCACGGGTCCCAGGATTATAATTTAAATACAAAAAAAAAAAAAAAAAAAGAACTTTTTAATAAACAAAGTGGATCGTAAAAAGCTTAGGACCGAGAAGCGAAGGCAATTATTTGGTGATAACCGAAAAGAATTGAAAGAAATGGATCAACAAATACAACAAGAACAACAGCAACAATTGCTGCAGCAACAACAATTACAACATCAATTACAACAGCAGGCTCAGCAACAAGCACAGCAACTACTTCCCCAACAAATGATCGAAAGGGATATAGACCCTTTAAAGTTTTTGAGCCTGGTCCCAAATTTTGATGGTAGGAAAGAAGAGCTGTACCCTTTTTTGGAGAGTATCGACAACGTTATCTCGGCGATGGAGCAATACAATCCAGCATCTCAGAGGATGTTTCTTTCCATAATCAAAGGAAAGATAAAAGGTAAGGCTAAGGTGGTGTTGGAGATACATCCACATCTAACCAGATGGGCCGACATTAAAGGCTTATTGGAATTAAATTTCGGAGGGTTGGCTTCTGCTGAACTCCTTTATGAGGAATTGAGAGGCGCCCAATATAGAGGTGACGTCCTTCAATTCTATAATTTTATTCAAACTAAATTATCATTGCTAAATCAAAGACATAAGCTAGATGGTAATCCATCTGAGATTAATCACAATAATAAAGTAGCTCTAAGGGTCTTTATAAATAAACTACCAGTGAATTTAAGAACAGTTCTTTGCGCTTTAAAACCCAGCTCTTTGGAGTTGGCCCTCCATGAGTTGGGAGAAGCAAATTTGCTAAATGAAAAACTAAAATATAATAGTAATATTGTTAATACTAGTAATTATAAATATAATAACAATAATAAAATAAGCGAAAATTATAGTAAAAATATACAAAATCGAAAACCAAGTAATTTTAATAATTCATTTCCCACAAAATACACTCCCAATCCTTATCCCAATAGACATTCATATTCTAGACCAGAACCAATGGACTTTAGTGGACAGACGAGACAGAACCACTATTTAAATAAACAACCACAAAGTTCTCAGGAATCAAATTTTCAATATTTGGCCTCCACAACGGGAGACCCTCCACAAGACAGGGGCTACCCTATCTTTTGTTCCGAAAAGGAGCAGACGTCACTCGAATTTTAATAGATACCGGGTCGACGGAAAATGTAATTGACGAAGATCACTGTCCCAAAAATTTTATAAAAGTTCTAAAATGTCCAATAAAAATAAATACTGCGGCTGGTTATGTCGTCATAAATAAGGAAGCACATGTTTCGAAAAATTGCTTACCAGTAAAACTAACGAAGGATATAACCTTCAAAATTTTAAAATTCCATGAAACGTTCAATGGAATATTTGGTTCGGGTTTGTTAAAAGAAAACAAAGCCATTATTGATTATGAAAGGAAATGTATTAATATAAACCAGCAAGAATTTCCAATATTTTTTGAAGTTCAAGACGAAAAAGAACATGAAAACAAGAAAATACAAGAATTTAAAGAAAAAGAAATAGAGTCATTGCCTGAGTTGTACCATCTGGATGAATTAGGAGTAGTAGAACAGCTCAGGATAACACATTTAAATGAAGAAGAAGGAATTGCTATTAAAAAGCTTATAAACAAATTCTCGGATGTATTCTATAAAAAGGGAGACGATTTGACATTTACCAATGAAGTAAAGCATGGGATCCCCACGAATAATGACAAACCGATTTATACCAAGTCCTACAGATATCCGGAAATGCATAGAGAAGAAGTAAAAAAACAAATAGACGAAATGTTGCATCAGGGTATAATTGTCCCAAGTGATTCACCTTATAATTCTCCCATTTGGGTAGTTCCCAAAAAGGAGGACAAATTGGGTAATAGAGAATGGCGAATCGTAATAGATTTCAGAAAATTGAATGCTGTGACCAGGGAAGATAAATATCCAATACCACTCATTGACGATGTTTTGGACAAGTTGGGAAGAGCTAATTATTTCTCTTCATTAGACCTAACAAAAGGGTTCTATCAAATAGAGGTCGACGAACACGACCAAGAGAAAACTGCTTTCTCGACAAGCGATGGCCACTACGAATTCAAACGTATGCCATTCGGCTTGAAAAACGCACCAGCCACATTTCAGAGGATGTTGAATAATGTACTGAGAGAATATATTAACAAAATATGCGTCATATATATGGACGACATATTAATTTTTGGAACTTCACTCCAAGAGCATTTAGATAATTTGACAAAAATATTCGAGACGTTAAGAAAAGCGAATTTAAAAGTGTCCCTAAATAAAAGTGACTTCTTGAAAAAAGAGACTAGTTTCCTTGGACATGTAGTAACAACGGAGGGCATAAAGCCGGATCCGAAAAAAGTGGACTGTATTAGAAATTTTCCGATACCGAAAACTGTAAAGGAACTTCAAGCGTTCTTGGGATTGAGTGGATATTATAGAAAATTTATTCCAGATTATGCCAAGGTAGCAAAACCTCTCACGTTAAGACTCAAAAAGGATGGTAAGATCAACGTAAATGACACCGACTATAAAGAGTCTTTTGACAAATTGAGGAAAATATTGGTTTCAGATATGGTTTTGAGGTATCCAAATTTCAAAAAAGAATTTATACTTACCACAGATGCAAGCAATTTTGCTCTCGGTGCGGTGTTGTCCCAGGAAGATGGCCCCTTGGCTTTTGCCTCAAGGACTCTAAATAGGCACGAAATCCATTACAGCACCATTGAAAAGGAACTGCTAGCGATGGTGTGGGCCTGCGGACAGTTCAGACACTACTTATATGGTAGAAAATTTCGTCTGAATACCGATCATAGGCCATTAATATGGTTGGCCTCTCTAAAAGAGCCAAATTCGAAAATGATAAGATGAAAAATTAGGCTCAACGAATATGAGTTTGATATCCATCATGTGAATGGAAAAGAAAATAAGGTGGCGGATGCCTTATCAAGAATAACTACAGAAAAAGCGGAAATAAATCTGTTTGAGTGTGACATTTGCAGGAAAAATTATAAAAGAAAGGAAGTCTTAAATCTGCATATAAACCAAAAGCATGGCACAAAGCTTTTCCAATGCAACTTATGTAGCGCCTTTTTTGAAAGCAAAAGAGGTCTAAAAGGACATTTTTTGCGGAAGCATAGAAATGAGAAATTGAACTTTCAAGTTGTTGACAGACAAACACAACAACATCGTATTAGAAAAAGAAAAAATAAGGAAAGAATAAGTTCACCAATGCCAACAGTGCATAGCACTCAAGATGATGGCATTGATCACATCCAAGTTACGGAAAGTCCCTTACAATTTGCAAACAAGCAAATATTAATTGAAGGAAAACAAGACGATTCGTATGAGGAGAAAGAGCTGTTTAATAAAAAATTGTACAAATTTGGAGTTGCGACAAATGATTATGCGGCTGTTTTAGAAAAAATACTAAAAATTATAGAAAAATTGGAAAATTTGGTAATATATTGTGATATTGAAGAATTATATTGCATGATACAGAATGAAGTAATTAAAATGAAGAATATTAAAAGATTTAAAATTTACAGAACATATACCTTGTTGGAGAATGTGGAAAGACAGGCGTTGCTGGAAATAATAATGAAGCACCACAAATATGAAAATAACCACCCTGGAATCGATAAAACATACTTGGAATTAAAAAGAAGGTATTACTATCCAAACCTAAGAAAGGTAATATCTAAAGTAATAAATAATTGCGAAATCTGCAACTTCAAGATTGAAAGAAACCCCCTTAAGATTCCGTTTGAGAAGACGGAAACACCTGGTGCTCCACATGAAATTTACCATGCGGATATTTGGTACTTGGATCCAAAGACTCCCTATGTTACGATGATTGATAAATTTTCGAAATATGCTCTGATTCAGAGGATTGAGGATAGAACGCCATTAAATCTGATTAAACATTTTACAATAATGTTTAACTTGATGAGAACACCAAAAAAATTAATAATAGATAATGAACCAAGTTTTACTTCAGCGCTTTTCAAGGACTTTTTGGAAAAACAAAAAATTGATGTACACTTTACCACATCATACCGACACACTGGTAACTCAGACATAGAAAGATTTCATAGCAGTTTAAATGAACATATTAGAATATTAAAAACAAGAGATGAACAAAATGATATCGCCTATACCATAGATTTACCTATACAAGCTAACTTTATTTATAATAACACTATACATTTATCAACCAGAAGAAAACCTATACAAGTACATTTTCAATCTGACCCCGAGGAGAATAGGAGAGTATCGGAAATATTAGAGCAGCGAAAAGAAAGAAATTTAGTGTATCTCAATAGGAATCGGAAAGATGTGCCGGTGAACGAAAGGTTTAAAAAGAATTTCAGGGCGCATAAGACTGACGCAAGACATGAAAAGGTAACTTTAGATAGACTTGACGATAAACATTATCAAAATAAAAATCAAATAATTTACAAAGATCAATTAATCCGTGCCAAAAATACTTTCAGCTCATTGGATGTTCTGGTCGATCCTACTGATAACATTTGCAGTTTCAGTGACAACTCAGAAAATTGATTTTACGGATCTCACGACAGGAAATGGATTCACCGTGGTAAATCTGGGTAGAAGACATTTGATTGAGGATTACTTTAACATAATACATATATTTAACGTTACTAAATACGAGGATTACATTGATAACTTGGAGAAAGGTTTAACTGAGCTAGACGACTACTACTTGAATCAAGAGATACAACATTTAAGGACATCCTTAAAAACACTTCTACCAAATAGGCAGAAAAGAGGACTGATCAACATTATGGGTACTGGCCTGAAATACTTATACGGGACGATGGATGATGAAGACAGAGAGAAAATTGAAGCCAGACTGAATGTCTGTGAAACTAACACGCACAACGAAATTGAACAACTTAACAGCCAAATTAAGATCAACCAACACTTTGACGAACAGTTGACAAAACTTTCAAAAATTTACGAAATAGAAGCAAAGAAAATTTACTTAGAATACATTGCTCTTGGTAATGAAACGAAAAAGGAAAAACGGGAAATAGAGAAAACGCACTTGACTTTTCAAATTACGACATTGGAAAGGATCATTGATAAGGTCGAAGGAATACTGTTGACTTCACGGTTAGGACTCTTGAGTCAAAACATATTGACAGACCAAGAATTAACTAAATATAACATCACTTTCGAAAAGCTACAAAATGCAAAAATGACTGTGGCAACTAGTAAGGGAAATATTTTGTTCATAATACAAATTCCCCAATTAACCCAAGAACTTTATGACACTCTATATATTCAACCCATTCCAAATAATAAACATTTTGAAATAAATGAAAAATTTTATACATATATTGCAAAAGATAAAGAAATATACTATGAAACTAGTTTTAAGAAAAATTTAACTAAAGTAAAAGACGATTGTATTGAAAACTTGTTGAACAATAAGAAAATGTTTTGTAATTATCAAAAAAATCAACTTACAACTATAATAGAATTAAGTTCCGATTTAATATTCGCTATTAACATGAATAATGTAACCATTAATCAAACTTGTAATGATTTACCTATAGTACTAACGGGTCATTACCTGATAAAAATTGAATCATGTGAAATTATGTTTTTGGATAGATGGTACGATAAGAAAATTTATGGAAATAATGAAATAATACCTATTTTCTCTAAAGAAATAGAGATTACTTTGGAAGAAGAACTATCATTAAGGAATTTAACTTACCAACATATAGAAAATATCAAATATATTAAAGAATTAAAAAATAACCAAAAGGTAACTGATGTATATATTTATATTGTAACCGCTATTATAATAATATTGATCATTGGATACCTGATCGTTAAGTTTAGATCTAAAAGGACTATAAATAAAACAATTGTTTCGTTTCCCAAGTTTCCTTCTGAAATTGGGAACCAGTCTTCGTCCGGGGGAGTTTTACCCAACGACAATATGTCAGTTATATATAAAAAATATCCAATAGTAATATGAATCTTTAAAATAACTTACCACACCCAATGATTTATATTCTTGTAATTTGAATTCTTCAATGATTGTTCTGATGATAAACAATTATTGAAGAATACTTATTTATATTTCATGGCTCATTTTTCATAAAAGAAACAATCACTTTTTGTTATTATTAATCAACTCATTTTATTTAAGAGAAAATATAAATTAAGAGAGAACAATAGAATTAGTTCTCAGTGATCGTCGTTTACAATTACAAAAACAACGATCATCAAACTTTAATAAAACTCAATTGTAACTTTAGTTTTTAAGCTTTTGTCTTCCGGAGTTCTAATAAAGCAGACATAAATAATAAATGTGTGTTTTTCTTTTGTCGTAAAAATAATAAAATTTATGTATGTATGTATGTATGTATGTATGTATGTATGTATGTATGTATCGAATTGATGATGACTTTGATAGAAAGTGATGTCGACGCAAAAGTGACAACGAAATTTATTTATTTAATAAGAAACTTAATAATAATTAATCATTTCAAAGTTACAAAAAAAAGAGCACTAGGAACCAAAGCCATCAGCTCATGTTTAAAAAGGGAAATGATCAAAATCAATAGGGGTGAATATAGTTTTTTGTGGGTACTTTAAAATATAAAATGGCTGAGGTACGTAATCATAAAGCCAGGGTATGATAACTTTAGCTACTCCAGGATCGGCAACGGGGTCTATACCTTCGTATAGGAAGTGAAAATTTCGAAAATTCAGCTTCCTTCAGTGAAAAATTGAGTTTAAAATTAATAAGGTTATACACGATAACCAAATCGATTGTACGTGGGTAATTTATGCAACCACCAATAACTGTACCGCTAATCAGTCAGTGCAAAAGTGAGACACAAACCACTCGAAGGCCTTGACACATCGACTTAAAAAATTTATGACAATGGCGATCGCGCTTTGTTTTTCAACCCAGAGCAACTTTACGATTGGTAAATATTGTTTTAGTTTTAGTATCGATCATACTTTATTGCAAGAAAAAAATGTGTCAGTGTCAACACAAGTAGATAAATTGCAGGAAATTGGTGCAATCCTAATTATCCCAGTCCTAATCAAATTAGAAGTGGTTCAAGTGGATTAGATAGGATTATAGTAACTAGTACTTCACAAGCTTGTCAAATGTAGGTCAAATTTCTGTCTAAGCGTAAGTTAGTTGACATTTGGACCCCTTTTAGGCCATGGCCACGTTAAAGTAACATGCACCTTTGATAGAAAGTAATAATAATATTTATATATATTAGTAATATAACAACAGGCATCTATCACTTAAGAAAGAGTCACGTGATAACTCATGTGTAAGTTCGCTTTTCCCTAGAGTACATATAAATACTTTTCGATTGATATCGAGTTACTATTGATACTATATATGAATACGGCAAAAGGCAAAGGTGTCGATATCTTTGGGGATCATTTTATCTATAGTTAATACAAGCCACTGCATAGTGGTGGGCAGAATCAAAATAATTTGCAATTAACTCAGCCACATGAGCATAGTACCTTCATATGTGGATTCTCTTAACTACAAATTAGGCATCTTTTAACTATTAATAAGGACATCGAGGTCAAAGTAATCTTCATTGCTTATGATAATTTTGCCAGAATAAGTGGTAGCTATAGCGGCCATTGAATACACAGTCTGTTTAAATTGCAAGTGGGTGTCTATAATACGTTCAAAAGCTAAGACCACATTCGAAAAATTAAGCCAGGCATGGTAACACCCTTTAAATTTTATTTTTATTTTTCATACCACTTGTTATTATGAACAGAGTAATACACACGTGTAATCTTAAATTATCTGTCGATAATGCTTCAAAATATTAGGCCTTATACATAAAATTTAGTTAGGAGACATCCTTTAATATTTTAAAGTCCTTGTAATTGTGGATATAGTAATTAATATAAAAGAAACTCACTCTGTGTAGATTTCAAGTGATTGTAATAAGAAAATAACTTATGCGATACTTTTCAAAATTTAACAATTGAGTACTTAATATGAAACTGTCAGAGTTGTAATGTGATCGTTAAATGTTTTATTTCCTCTGTTTCTGAAAATAGATAAGAGATAAGAGTAGATACTGTTAGGCATTGAGTACTTAAAAAAAGGATTAAATACCCAATATTTTGTACCCACTAGTCTATCAGTTTGGGTTCGCTTCCCAACAAAGACTTTGGGCGTTTCAGTACAACAAGGGAAGGTTTTCTTAACTATGCTCAATAATTTAAATTTAAATATAATTTGTAATTTAAAGGAAAAGAAAAAGGCCGAACACAACACTCCTTATTTATAATTTGTAATTGTATTGCATCGTTCATAGAATTTAATTTGAGATCACCTTTAAGAACTTTTTTAAGCCAATAGTTCTCTTTACTAATGAAAATATTAACTTTTATTGGGAGCAAATGCGAATATATTTAATTTTGTTTAATTTTTATCACTTTCCATTTCAATGTAGGGAACTTTTGAAATAATGACTTTGCTTTAATAGCTACATATCTATATTATTATATAATAAAACAGTAATTCATTTCCTCTCTCTCTGTCTGTCTTTTCGTGTTCACTTTACGTACAAATTACCGGATGGTTTAAAAGAAAATTTGTGAGAAGGTACCTTAGTATCCTGATTCCAATATAGGATACTCTTTTTCCGAAAAAATATCTTATTTCTAGTGAAAGTACGCTGATTTTTTTACCGATTTAAAGGTACTGCATACTTTAAGGCATCTTTTATTTTTGAAAGCAATATATTTTAAGCAATTTTGCGCAACAGATGGCGCTGTTTTAAAGTAAGGAGAAACTCATTTTCTGCCTGTCTTTTAGAGAGCTTTACAATAGTTTTTAGAATTTCATATTAATTTTGGAATTTTATCTAGGAATAGGAACCTTTATATAACCTTTATATAAATACGTAAGAATCCTAAAATTTGATGTGGATTTCTTTCAAAGCTAAATCGACCAAATATTGTCAGGACGCACACAACGTGTGTGAGGACAGCAAGTTTTAAAATACATTTTTCTAAATCTGCTTTAGTTAAACAAAAACTTCATTATTTTTGTTTAAGTTTTAATATTTTTTAAGCAGCAAAGAATCCCTAAAAGACAGAATACAATTTTATGGTTAAAACAATACCTAGCACATCAACTGTTTAAGTGCCAGCTCTTTTTTTTTAGATCATTCGTTTGTGGTAAAAAAAATGAAATATGACTTTCTTTTTTACAACTAAAAATAAAAAAATATAAATTTTTCACACACACACATACTCATGTACTATATGTCAGCATATATTTCGCATCATAAATTTCTACAAACACATGTTATACAACAGTAACTGTACGTCCGACATCTCTTTGAATAAAACGGATACACGATAGATAAAAAGAGCCTTGTGAGCGAGTGGAGTAGAGTGTTGAAATGTACAACACTCGTATACATACATACGAGTTGCATAAATCTAGGTGAATTTTTCTAGTTTCATGACTGTGCGTTTATATCTTGCAGTAGTTTTTTTTATAGTTTTTAACTCGTTTGCTGCTTAATACAATAAACCAAACATATTAAGGAAATGTAAACGCGTTAATTGCTAGAAAATTTTTTTATATTTTTTAACACTTTTCTAGTTTTCAGACAATGGTATAAAGTGTTACTTATGACTTTTATACTTATAACTATAGTTATATGAATTTGTTTTTTGTTTTTATTTTATTTTTATTGATTTTTATGAAGACGACATATTTTTTTTTTATTACTGCATATTTTGTGTTTTATATTTATTTTATTAAGCATTAAATAAACTTGTATTTAATGTTTTAATAATCGCTTGGTTTTTTTTTTTCTATTTCCTTTAAAAACATTGTTGTTCAAGTTATATTTTTTATGGTTTATGTCACGCTATTTTTTTCATTTGTTAAAATTGGTTTTCCGTTAACAGTGTAATTCTTTTGTTCATACAACAACAAAGAAACAAGAAAAGAAAAAAAATATTTTTTTTTGCATATACTTATTTATTCATGCCTTAAAGGAAAAATTTTTAACGCATCAACGTGCAGACGTTATACCCTAAAGTGAATTGCTGAAAGGGGAAAAAATACTTTTTAATACAACAACTGAACAACAGTGCGTGATTAGTATTATGGGAGACCATAATGACCATAATTTCGATTACCTTCAAGTTGTATAACTTTGTAGTTTAAATAATTGTTAGACTCAAGAAAATATGTTGAAATTGGCTGTGGCAAACAACAAAATCATTAAGGTAGAAAAAAGGATAATGATATTTAACAACTAAGCATTAATTTAGATCGTTTGACCAAAAAAGGTATTAATATTAATGCAATTTTTTTTCTAAATAGGTTTGCATTTTCCCAATCTGATTTTTAATCAATTTTCAAGTAAACTAGATACAAGTAAACTAAATATCTACAAGCCTCATTTCGGCCTAGGAGGTCGACCGCTCGCAGCACCACATGAAAGCCGATCTGTTACGACACTGTTTCAGGAAGATATATTTATCCCGAATTATTTCTAAAATAAAATGTTTGTAAACCACTGCACAGTGGGACAAAATCAAAATATTTTGATGATAACTCAGTCATTTGTAAAGCGCACCTACAAATTCCTTTACAGCTTGCCATTTAATATCGACTAGGGCTCACGAAATACTTTCAGCAACAATTCGGATAAAACTGAATGAAGAAAAATGTACCCACTTTCACATTGCGTATGGACTCATACCCTCCTATTCGCATAAGTAACCAAATGATACCACAGCTTTCAGATGTTAAATACCTGGGTATACATCTTGACCGTCGCCTTATTTGGAAAAGCCACATAGCATCCAAGTAAACACAAATGAAATTAAAAGCAGTACAACTAAATTGGCTTATTGGCTGAAACACCACCCTGAGCTTAGATTGTAAACTTCTACTGTAGAAGTCGATCCTCAAACCAATTTGGTGTTATGGGATTCAGTTATGGGGCACTGCCTCAGCTAACAATGTAGAAACAATTCTAAGGCGCCAAAATAAAATTCTTCGTATAATTACATCTGCTCCCTGGTATATAAAAAATTAAAACATCCACAAAGACCTAAACCATGCCATCAGTTAAAGCAGAAATAGCGAAACATGCAATCACATATCTAAAGAGGCTTGAATCTCATCCAAGCCCTTTGGCGCGTAACATGCTGAATGAACCTGGTTACATTCGACTAAAAAGAAGAGTACTGCTTTTCTTAGCCATACAACAAACATTATTTTTGTCTAGCACTGGCTGGACTTAAAAAGTGTATTTTTATTTTAGACTTAAGATATGAGGAATTATTATTAGTTTAAAAATATTGAAGATACAATAAATAAATTATGAAAAAAAAAACAATTCGAAGTATAAATTGCTTTATTACAGTAATTGTCTTTTTTCCGATCCCAGCTTTGAGTTGTTAGATAATATAGGCTTAAGTCAAAATTTCGATGTAAAATAGGAAAATTGAAGAACCTTCAGCTTCTACAAGGATGATACATTTTTTACAAAATTTTTTTCTTTTTAGGCTAAAAAACTTGTGTTTTTTAATAATAATAATTTTTGTAAATGCAATACTTTTTGATGTTTTAAATTGAAAATTGTCTAGTTTTTAACTCAGAAAAGATATAATCTTGAAAATTTTCCATAATATTTTCCACAAAAAAAAAAAAAAAATCAATATTTTGCAGAAACTGGACCAGGGCAATGAAAAATCTAAAATTTTAATTCAGAAATGCTAACAACTCGATCATTTTAATAATATGCAGATTAAAGCACTATTTTGTAGGTATTAACTAGACCTTTCAGGCCACCCCTGAAGAACGTATGGAACCCAGCTTTAAAACTTAAGCTCAGATAATCCTCTGCTGTGCTCATGTTAAACTGAATCGGCCTAGCCCTTTCAAAATATTTTTATTCTGACCCACTAAGCAATGTGCATCATTTAATTATAATTAAAGATGGCGACACAATCACAAGTTGTCCAGTTTTATATGGAATGATAAGAAACAAGGTAAACATTTACACAACAGTGATGTAATTTGCCACAAAATACTTACAGCACGAAAGTTGACAAAAAAAAACCGGAAAAATAATTGGTTAAATTTTGTAAAAAGCAACTAGGGCACAAATAGGTTCCAAGGTAATTTTTAAACAAAAAAATGAACTTTCAACTGCTGATCAGATTTGTATCTTTATATATTATTTTCTGATGAAAAAAATTTATGGATGGTTCAAATAGTTATTATACATACGAGCAGGATTTTCTCAAGTAAATTTTCTTTATAATAAATTGTAGCCGTAAGAGTTTTGAATTATGTTCAAAATCTTGAAGGGCAATTAAACAAAATGTAAACTCATTCTCATTGTTTTTTTTTCGCAATTTTTATTTATTGTATCTTCAATTTAATTGAACTATCAATAATTACTCATATCTTAAGTCTAAAAATATACTTGTTAAGTCCAACCAGTGCTGGACAAAAAAATGTATGTTTCACGGTTACTGTAATTTGTGGGTTATCCCTCTGATGTACGGATGAGAGAAGCAGTGTCCCTCCTTCTTAGTCGAATGTAACCAGGTTCAGTTAGTATGTTACGGGCCAGTGGATTCGGATGAGTTTCAAGCTTCTTTAAATACCTTATGGCAAGTTTCGCTATTTCTGCTTTAACTGATGGCACGTTTAGATCTTTATGGATGTTCGAATTTTTTATATACTAGGGTGCAGATGTAATAATACGTAGAATCTTATTTTGGCGCCTTTGAATTTTTTCTACGTTGGTAGCTGAGGCAGTGCCCCATAATTGAATGCCATAACACCATATTGGTTTTAGAATTGACTTGTAAAATAAAAGTTTGCAGTTTAAAGCTAGAGTAGAATTTCTGCCAATTAGCCAGTTTAGTTGGACTGCTTTCAACTTCATTTGTGTTAACTTTGTTTCTATGTGCCGTTTCCATGTAAGGCGCCGGTCAAGATGTATGCCGAGATATTTGACGTCTGAAAGCTGAGGTATCGTTTGGTTATTTATCCGAATAGGGGGGCAAGATGCTGTATGCAGTGTGAAGGTTATGTGAGTACATTTTTGTTCATTCACTTTTATTCTCCATTTCTTCAACCATTTTTCTGAATTGGATATGTGGTCTTGTAAATATCGTGATGCTATTTCGGGTCTTTCGTGAATGCTCAAAAAAGCTGTGTCGTCAGCAAATGTTGATGTGTGAACTCGGTTACTAGTTGGCATGTCTGAAGTATACAATAAGTATAAAAAGGGCCCCAATATACTACCTTGGGGAACTCCGGCTTCGATTGGCTGGGGTGAGCTCAAAAAATCTCCTTCTTTCACAATAAATTTTCGTTCGGTTAAACTTCATAAGTTCTTTCGCTATGTAAAAAAAAACATCACAAAAATTGGGCCTAAAAACAAAAATAGTCAATAATCCAAATGCTCAACCACAACTTACATAATTTTTTGACAGAGTGTAAATTAAATCAACTGAAAAAACTCAAACATTAAAGGTGCTTTAAAGCGAGCATTTTTGGGTACACAAATTTATTTTTATTGAAGACTAGTAATATTCAACATTATTTTCTGCTTGTTATTTAACATTCCTTTCATAGTTTCTTTTATATTCAATATTTTCTTTTTTCTTTCATAACTTTTTTAATGGACATTATGGTTAAAGGAGGTTCTTAAACTTATAGGATAAATTATAAAAATATTAAAAGAAAATTATACTGGTTATGGCAGGTGCTTTAGGTCAAGAAAGGTTATAAAGTATTCATGAGTAATAAATTAAACATTAAGTATTTTCTGCAATATGGATACCAACAAAAATTAAAATATTTTTATTTCTTATCAAATAGTATTAGTTTTGGTTTTACTACTTTGAAAAAGTTGTTTTTGATTAATATCTAAAAGTTAAAAACTGTTAAATAACTAGGTTTTCTATTACATAAAAAATATTTTCGAGTCCATGATAAAGCTGTGTGCTGCGGCAAAAATCGATATTCATATACTAAACCGGAAATCGGCACTTAAATATAAAAAAAAGATTTTATCATACCAAAATGTGCATACGACGTATCTTGACGTATGGGTTTCAAGTGTGATCAAAAAGATGTGGCGCATCAAAAGTCTCCAGATGATACAATATACGAACTTAAAGATAATATTTAACTTACTTCGGCGGTGTGCAGTAAAACACAAAGGTTTGAAAATCCCAAAATAAAATTTTGCTTAAAAACTATGTATAAAAAATAAAAGTTAAACAAATTATTTGTTTTGAAATATTGAAAATAAACTATCATTAAAGATATAAAGAATTAGATCTTTAACAATCCTCTAACCTATTAGAACAATTTTTGTATAATTGCTTTAGTAAATCTTGTTCTGCGAATAGATTTCTAACTGATTAAATGTGTGTATTTACTTAGATTTTAGTTCTTAAACCAGATTTGCTGTAAATTATTCCGAAGGCCTAGATGCTCATATTCGTATATGTATGTTATATAAATTCATTAACTGCTTTATATAATCATTAATAAATAAAATATTATTCAGAATTAATAACTATCACTATCAAGTTGAAGTCACACAATCTTTATTTTGAAGAATACTCGGCAGTTTTAGCATCCAGCAAAAAAATAATGAATGTGTTCAAAAGGAGATAGTAGTTTTATAATTTCCTTAGCACTTATTTGCTCGAATGCATTTATAATGTCATCCCTAACTCTAACAAAATTATATGTTTTGGAGTACATGAAAATGCATTCAAATTTCCGAGTAAATCATATGTACATACCAGAGAATGACAAAAGTATCATTTTTAGTACTTATTAAGTATTTGAGGGAAAATATGTATAAATGTGTATAGCTACAGTTCAAACAAAATACCATACACACAAACTTATTTCAATTTCAACTTAAATAACAACAAGTATAGGCAGAGAATAAGTGTTCGCACACTTGTTCATTATTTTTCGCAATACAACTAAGTATAAGTTGGATAATGTATTGGCTATACCCATACTTGTAAGTATGGAGTGGAAATAAGTACAAGTATGTAAATACTCGATGTCTACTTATAGTGTTTTATAAATATATGTAATTATATGTTCGGTTATAAACAAAATATTGCCAAAAATCATACATCTTTTTATACACACAATGCCTAAAAAAAGTTGTTTTACTTATAAGTATACTTAGAGTATTATAACTACTTTTCCATACTTGTAAGTATTAGGTAGTTATAAGTATGGGTATGACAGATACCCATCACATTATCTACCTACAACCAGTTATACTCATACATGCATAACGTAAGCATTTTGAAGTTCGTTGCGTATAAATAAAGTTTGTTATTAGTATTAAGTACATCCTACATTTCACTGCAAATGAGTATATGTAGGTATTTTCTGTGTTATAAGTATATGTATAACTAATACCCAAAAATATGTGTAAATACTTAACTACATTTATTTTATAAGTACTTTATGTCAGTCTCTGGTACATATATATTTTTATTTTTAAATTTACATATAAGCATTTATAAATTAAGAACGAATCCGAATCATTGAACTTTCATTAGTCCTAAGCACTCATTTAAATGACAGTCAGTTTATTTAAATGTGAACACATGACCTCCAATGACAAGCCTCTGTTAAAATCATGCGTTTTTCACCTAAATTGAAATCAGCGCAAGAGCAGTGGAACTCATGATAATCGTAATACAACAAACAATTTTTTTTTAGATATTATTTTAACGCTGATATTTTTTCGGTTCGAAATAGAGACTATCAGCGTGTATCATCTTACGGTGTCCATCGATGGGAATGAGGCTGATGTGGCTGAAAGTTTCCAACTCAATCCCAGAACGTCGACTCGCCATCGATCTCCTCAACTCGGCATTTCAAGCATCAGGATGATGAAAATTTTCCACAAAGGTCCAATAAATTCAACAAATGAATTAAATGCCCATTTAAATTCATTGTTTACGACATCACATTTTGGATGTTACACAAGGTTCAATAAGAAACCGAATTTACCAAAAACGTCATATTTTTTATAAGGGGCAACAACAGACAAAATTGCCGCATAGAAAAATCGGAAAACTCACACGAGAAAACTTTTCGAGATGACAAGGCAACCACAGAGTATGACAGTTTATAGTGGCTTTTGAAGTGATGGTAACGTTCTTTTTATGGATTAAAATGATACACATTCTTACGACTTATATCGATAGATTACTTCTTGAGATAGAACGAAAAACCGTTTTGGAAAATTCGACTTTAATTGGAGGATAAGAGAATTCAGCCGCGGCAGCGGAATAAAATAGACGATTAATAATAGAGAATTAAACGCGACTTTGTCATATTTTTGTTTTTTATATTTCTCGAGACAGTCTTGTTTTTTGAGGACTAGTTTTTAAATAGTTTATATATAAATGCTTATTTTTTATTCAGCACAATGACGATGAAATATTTGTGTGATAGCAAAAGAAACGCTTATTTAAAAATAAGAACCACTGAATTTTCTTTAAAGTACTGATGATTTTAAATTTCCCGTTTCCTGGAAATTCCCGGAAAAAGCTATAAACAATTTCCCGGGAATTCCCGGCTGGGTTTCCCAAACCCTACATAATACACTAAGAGAAAATAAATTAAGTCCACTTTATTTAATTTCCAAACATATACTTGTAGTTGGACCAGTCGGTGTAGTGTAATTAAAATCACATTAAGCAACTTCATTCTTCTAATGAATAGATATTTAATTAATTGTATTACTGCTGAATATTACTGCCAATGCATATTTAACCATAATTTTCAAAACTATAGCGTATCATTAATATTACTCTTTTGCAGAACTCGTACTTCTTCTATTGGTAAATTAATTTCCCCTCTGTTTATTTAATTAACTATTCAATTTATTGATTTAACGCAAGTTCAACATAAGCTAATCTAATTTTCACTATTGCTTGCGTTGTCATTTCGAGAGTGACACACAAACACTCAAGTACAACATTTAATATAATTGAATTTATAAAAATAAAAATACAAATAAAAATAAATTCTAATAATAAATTACATGAAAGCAATTTCCTTAAATTAACGCCAAATGTCATTTGAACTTTATCGCACTTTATAAATAAATCGTAAACAATATAAAAAAGTAAAAGAAAATAAAATTGAAAACAGACTAGCAGAACAAAAAATATACGTAGAACAAAAGATTAAATAAAGTGCATTTCGAATGCTATAAAAAAAAAATAAATAAAATTTCTTAATAAAATAAATTTGAAATGGAAAATGACAATTATTGCCAATATTTATAGACATTGATATTTTTGTTGCTGCAGTTTTTATGCGCTGCGCTCAAGAGCAATAATAAAATTTTATTTTATTTGTGATCAGAAAAAAATATATTAAATGAATGAAAAGAAAAACAAAAAAATCGAATAAGTGGTAGGTAATATTTCAAATAAAAATGGTATGATTTTTTTTCGATTTTTTAGTATACAATTGATTAATATTAGAAATTTATTTCTCTTAAAATGATTAAATTTGGAAGCTACTAAATGGTTTCTTTCAAAAACCATCATTGACCATAGTACCACCGTAGTAGCTGTCAAAATTGCTAGGCCATAAATAAAAAGTGTTCAAAAGCTCTAAATTATTTTCAATACTAATATATTTATATTTCATTTAATTAAATGGCCATAGAGACTAGCTAAACCAACAACAATCATTTTGAAGATCTATAATAATTTTGTGATAATAGCACGCTATAAAATTAAATTATAACTAAAGAAAGATTTTAATAGCCAAGAAATTTTGTGTGTTAGCTTCGTAACACACAAAAATATACATTTCGTTCGAACATGTTTCATATTTTTTAAACGAGATTAAGTGCATAACATGATTTAAAGTAGCAAAACGACATGGCAATAGTAATTTGTTTTATAGTTTCTAAGAAAATAGAAAGTATAATAGAGTTTCTTTATGTTGTCGATCAGATGCAGGGAATACAGGTTACCATTGCGTTTGCAGCCACTCGGTTATGAAGCGCATTAGACAGGTGAACGTGCCCTTCAATCTTGTACTTGAATTTGTTATAACTTAACTAAGGTGCCTCGGTAAATGAGGTTACTTTGATGTAGACCAAAGGACACATTGGCATACGTATTTGGGAATAAAGCCGTAGGCAAACTCTCAGAAAGCTTATCTGTTGTGAAATTTTGTAAACTGACCTATAGTTACACTGGGGAATAGTTAAGTACTTGCAAATATCCTACAATGGGTTTACCCCATAAATCTGAAGAGGAAGGAGACAATACCACATGTATTCAAGTGCTATTTAAAGAGCACTTCCACAGAAAATTCAGAAATGTGTCTTGTTATAATCGGACTACCATAAGCTGAATAACTGCGTTAGTAAATAAATACTTCAAGTATAGTCTGGTTATGATATAAAACGAAAGAAGATAGGGTTTGCTGACTGTGAAAGAGGTGGTTTGTATTTTTAAATAAAATATTTGTACATTTTCTTATAAGTAAAATAAAATAAAAATTTTTTTATGCATGGTGAAAATATTCCTGATCTTTTTACCAGACATAATGGTATTCAATTACAATTAAAATTTCATATTCTCAATTACATATTACAAGTATTTATAATTTATTTCAAATATTTTCAATTACACATTAAACTTTAGAATTAGTAAGCGCTTAAAATAATAAATGTGGAGTAAACACTTTAATTAGACAAACTTAAGAGTTTAAACACCACCATGTTATTAACACCTGTAATCTTATACCAAAAGATTTCCATCAAGTTGTTAAGTATTAGTGCCAAAATTGAGCATGGTCAGTTGATTCGAGCAACATACTTCACTTCTATTTAATTTAGGAAGGGGAATGGTCCTTTCTAGGTCAAAAGAAATATTTACTTCTGTACTCTCACATGTTTTACTAGCCTTTTTTTTGCATAGCTAAAATATCCCTTACTCGTTTACATATATTGAGTTATATATAGTGAGTCAGGCCACTTTAGAAGTTGAAAGAAGCAAATAATTTCTAGCGATACCCATATTTTGTTGACGTAATAATATACCTTTTATTCATAGATTGTATGTCTAACGCCTACATGATTATATATTTGTGTCTGGTGTAAGACTTTATAATCGCAACCAACGAAATTATAATCATATTTCACCATATGTTGAACGATATTTAAATTGCTCTTTATTAGTTTCGTAACTTTAAGATATTTACTGAGATTTTATAAAATTATAAAAAATGCAACACCGAAGTTTTTGGTAAATTTTTCAATTTTACACATTCGACAAGGAATGTGCAACTTCTTATTCCCACAAAAAGTACTGAACTTTTTGAAAAATCTTTTCTGATTACAGTTGCCCGTACGTGGAATTGATTACCTATTGACTTCCGAACGTTTTCCGTTTCTTCCACGGTGTACCGTAAAAAACTAATTGCATATTATTGAAGTAAGAAATATTTACTCTGTTCCATTGTTGATTTGGATCTTTTTTCATCATTGCCGGTTGATTATTTTAGTGTTACAAATTTGAGGCTGTTTAGTTTAGTTTTTTATATAAAATGTTAGTGTTTGTTCAATTATGAGTAAGATTTATTTTTTTCTTCCTATTCAAAATGAGAAATTGTTTTTTTACGCAAATGCTCATATATGAGAATTTACAATTTCTAAGCCTTGCTTTACAATTTTTTTTGTTTTAATTAAATAAAATAAAGATACAGACATATATACAGATTAACTTCTCAACTATAATATTTTACTTTAAGGTGGTTACATCCTAAAATGTAAAATTAGACGATATATACAAAAATTGATATATTTATAATGCAAATAGAAACTACGGAATATTTTGAAAATATTGGCTGACTGGAAAAAATAATACTACTTTGATAATAAGAGCTAATCCATATAATCAAAAACCAACACAGATTTCGGGCACCAAAACGTGTGTTATCGATTAAAAATGTTGAACTATTTTATTAGCAAAAAATTATTTGTTAGAAATAATTAACAGAAAAGTATATTTTTTAGAGGCGAATAATATTAAACAGACAAAAACATTTTTAATGCCTGTTCAATTGACTTTATTGATTAGACAACTTTACGGTATTAATGTTCAAATATGATTTAGGGTACGTGACAGCCGCGACTGGCACATAATTGTCATAACCTCGAGGTTAAATTTTTTCACAGTTCGCTGTAATTCAGAAATACCTTGTGGTATATTTCCAAGTACTCGATCGCCCTTAACATATCCCCAGAGGAAATAGTCTACCGGTGTTGAAAACAATACATATTTTCTCGAATTAATCGCTCTGATGGGGTTATAAGTGATAAAAAAACCACGTAATGCTTGATGAGTTCAGCGATATGAATAATGACTATCAAAATAAATGTTACCAATTTGCAAACTTTGCTCTGTCTTGAGTCTTATATTCATGATAAATTGTCAAACTAAACTAACTAAAGCGCTGTTGCAAAAAATAGTGCTGCCAATTTAATATTCTATGAATCTAAAAAAGACGCTTTTAATTTGTAAATATAAAACAGTTTATTAAAAATCTCGATATTAAATTTTTTGCTATCTCTAAAATAAAAAAATAATAAATAAATATGTATAAGTTTAACATGAGAAACAGAGAATATAAACAAATGTATAAATAATTTTTTTTTACTAAGTTGGCATTTATATATAAAAAATATAAATAAAATTTTCGTTTTTATTTAATATTTAATCGACTAAAAATTTGCACGGTTTATTTGTACTGTGTATTAGGTTTTCAATTTTAAACAAAGAGCAAAAAAAATAAAATACAAAATATACTAAAAAAATATTAAAAGGTTTTAAGGCTATAAAGACTATAAACATTTGCTGTTAGAAGCCAAAACAAAAAATGTAAAACAAGTGAAAAAGTTATGACATTGAAACCTTAGAAAAAATGCAGGAAAAAGCTAAATATTATAACATGTATAATGTGTAATGGCAAGCTTTATTTTGTTTTTGCTTTTACCTTTTTTTGTATGTTTGTTAAATGTACAACAACAATTTTGAATAAAAGAAAATTGCTGACAGTGGGTCAGATAAAGGATATCAAATGTTTTTTTTTTATAAGATTAACCCTAAAACTAAAGATTCTACAAAAATCTTCATATAAAAAGGAATATCATTTTATTTAAGAACTCCTTACAAAATTATTAAAAACACGGATTTAAAAAAAAAAAATATTATGCTTAATCCACGATAAGCCTTTACAAAAATATGTTACTAATTATGGATTCATAATTGAATACAAAAAAAAATTTAAGACAACCTGATTACAAATTATTATTTAGGTTACAAGATTAGTAAAAATATTTTTACTTCTTAAAAGGAAAAAAAAAGTATAAGGATTTGTATTTATTAAACATGTATATTTGATATAATGATCTCAAAGGACCTTAAGGAAATTCTTCCATCGGAATCTATTCTGCGCCATTAGTTTTATTTCATGCCAAGTTTTTTGTGTTACCGCTGCTGAGCTAAGCGCAAACATCACAAAATTATTAAACATAGACACAGTTAGTAAATATAGTAAAAGAACGCCTTAGAAGCAAAAATAATGTCCTGCGCTTGCTAGAGCGTTCGACAAACTATGGCTTAAAGATTTATTTTTCAAATCAAAGCAGAACTTGCACACAATGTAAGCTGTTAACAAGTTAGTTAACTGCTAAGTTTATGACCAAAGAAGCTCGTCTCAGCCAATTTAAGTGGGATATATTACACTTCTATAAAGCCAACTAGCAACCAGGTCGACATGTCGACATTTCTTAATGACACTGCTTTTCTAAGCATTCAGAGAAGCCTTTAAGAATAATTTCTATGTTTGTAAGACCATACCATTTCAAAACATGTATTTACATAACACTCCCACTGTGTACAGACTTACGTTCTCCTATTCGAATATAGAACCAAATGATACCTCAAAAATCAGAGTTTATAAACATTGTTCAAATACATTCCGACATACATACGACATCTAACCTGGTAAGTCACATAGAAGCAGTTAAATGTTGAGCATATTAATTGTCTTATTGTCAGATTGATTGCACTTACATTGGGCTAAGCAGGCGGGTTATTGCTGATCTTGACTCAACATCAGAAAAGTCACATTGAAGTAAAATTGACACAAATGAAGTTAAAAGCATTGCAAATAATTTGGCTCATTGGCAGAAACTCAACCCTAGGCCTATATTGCAAACTTCTCCTTTATAATTCAATCCTTAAACCAATATGGTTTAAGCATATGGATTGGCATTCAGTTATGGGGTACTGCCTCCGCTTCTAACATTGAAAAAATTTAAAGACGCCAAAATAAGATTTTACGACTAATTCCAGTAGCAACTTGGTACAATAAAAATTCGAACATCGACAAAGATCTAACCGTGCCACTAGTTAATGCAATAATAGCGAAACATGCAACAAAATATTTAAGGAAGCTTGAAACGCATCCAAATTAACTGACCCGCAACATTCTGAATGACCTTGGTTACATTCGACTTAGAAGGAGGAATATTGCTTCTCTTGGCTGAACATCAGAAAGGTGACCAAAATAATAATAACAACAACCGTATCATCATACAGTTTTTGTCTAGCACTGGCTGGACTTAACTACATATAAATATTTTTTTTCTTTTTAATTTTAGTCGTAAGATTTGAGCACTTATTAATAGTTTATGTAATTTAAAGATACAATAAATAATATATGAAAAAAAAAATCAGATAGATAACCCGACCCGCAAATGATAACAGCAACCATGTAGCACAAACTTTACTTCGTACTTATTCACAATTTTTAACATCGTCTTTAAAATTTTCGTAGTGACTCACTCTATATTTATATTCAAAATACATATTTTTGGAATTATTCATTATATTTTAAAATTACTTTTTAATAAATTTTTCAAAATATCAACTTAAACAGCGAAGTTTACTTAAATATACGGATAAAATAATGTTGCAGGCTTGGTATAAATTATTTTATTATTCAGAAAACGTATTTTTATTTAAAAAAAATGACGATTATGATTTATTTGGCCTTCTTTAAAATAATGTATGTAAATGGCTAATTAGAATTTTGCCACAAATTATTTTAAAATATTTAAAATAAAATGAAGCAGAGACATAATTTCAAAAAACAAATTACGAAAGTTATACTAAACACAAACTTTTCTGTTACACAAATATTTTTATCAGTCTGCAAATGATGCCCTTTCACCACTTCCAGTACTACTAATCATTAGCAATAGACAATTATCGCCTAATCTTCCGCAGGGTTAGTATAGAAATATTCTAACTTGTAATATGTTTTATAGAATATTTTAGAAAATAATTTTGAACTTAATTTTCTTATATTCAAGCTTATAAATTAACGGACGTATTTATACGAGGTATTTTTTTCTTTGCAAAAGGTAATAATTTGTATACGAAATATGTTTTTGTAAGATTTTTTAAATCTTAATGTTGCTTTTCAGCGTTTGTATTGTATAACTTTAGATTAATTAGGATATGCTGAATACAAAAAAACTAATTGTTTCTTCAATATGGCCATCAACCAAGTCACGATTCAACCTCAATCGCTAGTTTCTAGATGTAATAAAAATGATATGGAAAAAATATTCAATATGATTTTTTTAATTATTTATATTTTAGGTATTAAAACATTGATAATTTTAATTTTTCATTAATAGCGTGATATTTACCCAAATTATAAATATACTGAAATTTATTACTATAGGGAAGCTAGTCTCAATGGCCATTTCACTAAGTACTCAATTTTGCATCATCAGGAAAGTTTAACCCAAATTTTAGATGAGCAGAAGTTACTCTTAAAATTTATTTGACTAAATAATGAAAAATTAAGATTTTTTCTATTTCCTATCATTTACTTCTCCTTCAAAGTAATACACATGCATACATTATACTAACATTTTTACACGCAGGAAAAGAAAATTTTTGTAATGTTAATGTATTGGTACAGCTTTAATATATCCGTGTTTTATAGAATGAGTAATCAATCTGCTTTGCTGCAACTAGGATGCTACTAAATGAAAATTCGTTTATATATGTGTGTATTTTGTTGATAATCGTTTTGATATGGGAATTAAGTATTTTGTACACGGATTGCTTCCCAACCTTTACTTTTTTCGATAATCGAACGATAGCTTAGAAATAATTCTAAGGGTAAATTTATTACACATAAACATTTTTTGAACTGAATTCAACCGTAGCATACGGTTAGTTTTAATGTAAATTATTTAACATTAACGTTAGTAGAAGGTATTATTCGTAAAAGCTTTTTTTATCTGCATAATTTTCATTTAAAACGCAGCACTGATTTTATAATCTAAGAAATTTTTTTCAATTAAAAAATAACTTTTAATTTCATTTACAAATGAATTTTTAAATAGGCTTAAGTTAGTTTATTCTCTTTAACTAATTAATAAGGTTAAAAGGATAATTCCATGTCAAATCAACAAAAAAAATATTGTTTTCAAATTTACTACACCCGGTTCTATTGAGACTTTTTTATTTATATTCGCTGACTCCCTGTATCCAAATATAATTCAAAAAATCTATCTTTACAGTTTTTTAGCTATACTGTTATGAAAATAGGATAATAACGCTTCCAGTTCTATAAGCCCTAGAGAGTTGTGTAAAAACATATTTTAAAAAGGATTTCATTAGCTTTAATTTTATACCAATCAGAAAAAATACATTTTATAAACAAATTTTATTTGTAATTAAAAAAAAAAAAATAAATAAATTTTTGAGATAGTAGTTTTTTATTTTTTTATTTTTTTAATATAAGCCACATTAATAAATATACGTAAATTTTCAAAAAATTGTTTTCTTAATTTTCAAACATTTAATAAAACATTTTAATAAAAATTTTTTTAACATAGGAAAAAAATTTCTTTTTGTCAAATTAAAAATTAAAAACTTCTGAAATCCCCTTAAAAATGAGCTATTAACTTCCTAGGGATTATAAAACTGGAATTAGAAAATATTTTACTCATAGCGTAAAAACTGTAAGAGATAAAATTTAATTATATTTGGATTCAGGAAGTAAAGGCATATATATTAATAAAAGTCTCAAAAAATTATGAAGGAATCATTTTGAGTGTCTTGTTGATTTGACTTAGAATTAAGTGAATAATATTTATAAAAAAATGTTTGTATCAATATCTAGTTGGGACGTCATCTGACCAAAAAAAAAAAAATATTTATGAGGAAGAGTATAGCGCTTCAGAAAATGCATTATATTGTGATAGTATCTCACAAATAAATGTTGCCGTTCTACAGGTGGTTATTTAAAACAGTTTGATTTTAAAAATCTTGTTCGAAGTTTAAAACTTTTCTGCCTGAAGTTTTTTCAACCTTAAAATATACGAGTAAATGAATTATATAGAAATTTTACTGAAATTGATGTCATAAAATGCTAATTTGCTACAGATGTACATATGTAGATGCATTAGGGTGAAACGAAAAAATAATATTTTCAATTTCAATATGAATTAGAAATAAAAAGTGACCGCAAGTCCAATGCCGCAGATCGAAATGTTCGGAAATTTAGCAAATTTTAATATCAATACATTTGGATCTGCAAAAATTATATTACAGAAATAAAAGGAGACATTCTATGTACCTTAAATAAGTTTTAGTTAAAGAAAAATTATTACAATATCATACCTACCCCTATCTCAACAACAACGAAAAAAGTACATTTAAAAAAAATAATGTTGTAATATGGGGTATTAAAACATGAAAAATTTAAATAATAAACAATTTTAAAACAAAAAACTATGATTCTATGTCACCTTAAGATGTGGATCTTTGTAGAATAAATTCTTATAAAAAAAGAAAAATTTTAATCACTATTAGAACGGGCAATACAAAAAACTATTTCTTGCCCTATACCAACTTTCCTTCCTAACGTGCATGTTACAACTTTTTTACCACTCTACCCGATTTGAATTGCAAACAAAACCAAGATTTGTATATTTATTTGCCGAAACATGGCTTATGAATAATGTCATTGCCTTTTTGCTCATTTTTACGAATTTTTTAATTGCAAAAATTTGTGAATTTTACATGAAAAATTTATTTATTTTATTTTATTTATTAATTCCCAAATAGTTGTTATACTGTTGAGCTGATAAAATCTACTGGTGGTATATTTCAAAAAATTGTTTTCCAATCACAATATTAAATTTCATCTTTTATAGGGGTTTGCGGAAATCTTTTAACTAAAAAATAATAAAAACTGGCAACCGGTTTCATACCGATTAAATGCATTAGAAATGGCTAATTTATTTTCAAAACATTATGATTGTACCTGCTCCACTGTGTGGCTAAGTAAATAAATATTGGTTATTTTATTCATGTGGATGATTGCATTATAAAGAAAGATAACACGTTTTTTGTGGAGACGACCTTTTAAAAATATATTTAAATTAAAAAATAAATACATATTAAACCAACAACATTTTTTGAATCAAATATAGTGTGTTCGAGACAGTATTATTAGGAATCATATACACGTATATTAAATTTTTTAAATTTATATCTAAATTTATATAAAAATCACATTTTCTCAACTTAATCATAATATTTAGTTGTATTTCAAATAAAAACTTGTTAAATAAATAATGATTTTTTGTTAGTTAATTTTCAAAAAACATATAATTACGGGTATATAAAAATATTTTAAATTAAATTGTCCTTTATATAAAATTTAATATTAAGGTAAACAAAATTAAAGTAGTTTAGTAAATTTTTGTTGGAATACTTCCAAAAATATAATTAGTATTTAAATGTTATACTTTTTCAGTTATTTGCTAGATTTTTGCAATAGTTTATTTTCTTGTTATACATATAGGATGTTAGTTTTGCTTATTTAATCACTGTGCAAAGGGTTAACCATGTTTTTCCTTTAGTAGCCATATACAGGAAGTTGTTTTATTTTTGTTTTCAATTTATGACTAGAAATTCTAAAACATTTCGTTTTAGAAGGTTAAAAAAAGGCAAACAAAAATATTAAAATCGCACCTAACGAAACAAAATACATATTTTATATTAAGTAAATTTTACTTATAATTTTTTTAACCATTGTTTTTCTATTTTATTAATTAATTGTAGAGAACACTTTTTTCACTAGATTATTTATTATTTTAATTTAATTTATTTTTTTATTTTTTCTTTTCTATATTGTATAGATTTTTTTTTTATTTTCAAAGTTTAACAAAATTTATATCAATATTTTTTTATAATATAAACTTAAGCTTTTTTCAATTGGTTTTACGATTAAAATTTAAAAAAGTCTTTAAATTGACGCCGCCGTGGCGTCTGATACACGTAACACGTAACACCGCAATGAAGCAAAACTTTTGGGTGCCGAAAGCATACAGCAGCAGCTAACCAAGATTTTAATACAAAAGTTAAACAAAAACCTACAAACTCACACATATACACACACACACACATACTCTCCCTTGCTTACACGCGCACACAAAAACCCACTTTCTGGTATGACAATCTCAACGAAAACACAAGTACATAAACACACACACACTAAAACTCGCAGGCACAAAAACAATTTTACTCTATATGCTTTGCTAAACCGAATAAAGAAACAACAACTGCAAAGCAATAAGAAATTCACAGTGAAATAAAGAATAAAAAGAAAAGTGCATACAAATCCTCACGCACAGCAAAAAATAATGAAATTAAAGAAATGAAAAAGATAAAGGCAAAGGCAAAGGCAAAAAGAAGAACATTATGGCTAAAGCATGTCAATGTAGGACTTTTTGGCAATAAACAGCACGTGTTAATAAGAAACACTTTCTAATAGAATTTAATGCTCTTTAACACTCTCTGGCTCTCTTTTTTTCTTTTTGGTGCTAGTAAAACAATATGGTGAATATCTGAAGTTCTCATGCAATTTGTCATCACTGTGTTGAGTTGTGTAAAATTGTGCTCATCGAGTTAATTATTTTCTTTCTATTTTCTACGCTTTTCTTTACTTGTATGTTTTCATTCTGTTTTGTTTTATATCTCAGTTTTAGCTTTTGCTTTATATAGCCTTTCCTGGGCACAACACACAGTGAGGCAAACTATAAAATTTTATTTTATATATTTTATAAAGTGTACAATAAATTAAAAGGACAGCAAATTAAAATTATAGTTGTTTTAAAAACTTTAAAACAAGTACTCAGAAGTGAAAATAATTCGATTTTTTTTTCAAAATTATACACGAAGCTATAAGAATTTTTTATACTATGTGTGTCAGGACGCATACAACGTGTGTTTTATTATAAAGAGATAAATAAAAATTAGACACGAAGAATGCTGAAGACGGATGTAGCCAGAAATGCACTACATTCTGCTAGTGTCTAATTTTTCTTTAAGTCTTTATAATTAAGGAAGAGTATGGAATCAAGAAGTGTTTTAGACTTCCAAATGACTGTTACGTCTTAACAAAAGCTCGGCAAACTTGTTAAGGTACCGCAAAATATCGAATAGGGATATCTGGTTTTGTACCGACAGTAAAGCTGCAATTCTGTCCTTAAGAGGTGTGTTTACCACATCAAATTTAGTCCTGGATATTCTTAAATGTGATGGCGGAAAATTCAAAAGTCAGTCTTAAATGGGTGCGGGGCCATGGGACTATTGTAGGCAACTGTGTTGCTGATGAACTGGCCAAGATGGGAACTCTGCTAAGCGATAGCGCCATTGACGTCTATTGTGGCATTCCCCTTTCTGCTTGCGGTCATCGAATAAATCGAGCCTTATATGATCATGGTCCAATGAGTCGACTTGTCAAATGGCGAGGACGATCTGGCCTCTACTGGATTAGAAAAGAACGACTTTGCATTTCGGCTGCCAAAAATGCAGCTACGTGACTTAATATCAACGATCACTGGGCATTGCCTATTTGGAACTCATGCAAGAAGAATGGGTCTCCATCATAACGATTTTTGCAGAAGTTGTCAAGATGAGGAAGAGGAGGAAACTGTAGAAAACCTCCTTTGCCATTGTCCTTCGTTAGAATATTAACGCCTCTAGCACCTTGGACAACGGTGCTTTGTAGGCCTCTCTTGTGTTTCACTAATTGAACCGAGCAGGAATACTCCTTTCTGAGAAGCTGCGGATGGTTTTCCAACCCACTTCCACTTGGCGAGGTATAGTTACTTTCATCGACAACCTGGCTCGACCAACCTGCTATCCGTGGCTACACTTTCTGCCTTTATCTGCTTCCTGAAACTGTCTGAGTTTTTGCCCTATGTTTTCTCAACGCTTCCTCTCTTTTTTATCTCTCCCCTTTCTTTTTCCTTTTATTCTCCTCCTCTTTTGCTGGTAATACAAAGGGACCAAAACTTTTACCCAAGTGAGCTGTATTGTAGCTGCCTGCTTAACCTAACGTAACCTATAATAAAGAACTTAAGCCTAATTCATTTAAAAATTGTCAAAATAAAATTCAAGTAAATTTTGTAAGATGATTAGAGATTATTTTTACATTAAATACTCTGGGAAGTCTCCAATGGGAACTTTGTCCCATCGATTTATCTGATTAAAAAGTGATTTACGCAGTTTCGTTGTGGCCACACCAGCGCTAATGATAACAAAATTTAGGTCCCTAAAACAGATGGTCACGCCAGAAATTGTAAGGATGAAATCCTTACAATGATAGTGGAGGTGGTCGCTGATGCTGGTCCTATTAACTGTTACCTATTATTAGACTTCTGAAGCATTTTAAGTAAGCTGCTGATATATGTTTGTTTTAGATAACCGTTGATTAAACATTATTTTGTTTTGCAAAAAAACTATCACCGAAACCAAAGAAAAGCCATTTGAATAATATGCACGCAAAGAAAAAAGACGCTTGAGGTAACCATAATCTGAGAGCAACATATTATGATTGATTTATATGGTTGTCAGTTAATATGTTAATAATTTTGTTATGTTAGAGCATATTATTATTTAACTCAGAAATAATATTGTAAAATATAAAATTTTATTATGAAATAAATTAAATAAATATTGTAAGATATACTAAAGGACATACCTTATTTGTTTATATAAACATGCCTTTTACTAAAACACGCAAACGCTTATTAGTTTATTATTTAAGAATTCGGTATGGGAAACGCAATATGCGGTTTCCTTATCATATTTGAATGTTATATGTTTATGTTTGTTTGTTTTTAGTTTTACTGCTGTTACAACAACGAAACTTATCATAACTTATTTACTAATTATATAACCATAACCATGGTTGTATAGTTCAAACAAACCAAATTGTAATTTTTTGGTGTAGTAACCATTTAGTTATCAAATAGCAACAATATCTTCTTTATCGTGACCATAGTAATGATTAAAACAGCTATAAGTTGTTCATCGCAACCATATATTGCTGCAGAGAACATATTATAATATAATGTAAATGAATAAAAATCAACTTGTTGTACAAAACAGATCGTCATTATAGAAATTACTTAAACGGTTACATTTTGTAAACATTTTTGATTAAAAAAATGTTGGATAGGAATTACAATCAATTCAAGGCGCGGATGCACACATTTATAGTCACTATAGAAAAAAACTCAATGGAACTTTTACCTTATCCAGCATACTCGGCAGGTTTAACCACTGAGTGGTAAGAGACTTGGGTATACCGAAAGGGTCATCATTGATACAAAAACCTATTTTGAAGGTCTTGAGAAATCTGATTATTTAAAGGGAATAATTTAAAATAGATAGCAAATAGAAACGCATTTTTGTAGAAATATTATATTTATCTAAAAGGAACGGAAATTTCCTCCGTATACAAAAATTATAAGTGGCTCAGCGCTATAAGCCATTGATAGTATTATTCAAGATATAATAATAAATACATAACTTTACAAACATAAAACAAAACAATTTTGGACTGGATGAGATGAAGTTACTTTCTATATCATTTGGGGTACTGAATTTACATCTGCCCGAAGCATTGTTACATTGGTTTTAGTTTTTTCGATATATTGTTATATACAAAATGTATGAGGGTTCACGACTTATATTACCATAAATCGACAACGTTTTAGCCTATTCGGTTAGGTATTTGACTATCTGCTCAAAAACTAACTTTAAGTCATGCAAACAATGAAAATTCGTGGTGAAAAAAATCAAACTTAAATTGAAATTTGAGCATTTATTTTGAAATTATGTTTTTTAAGCTTGAGGCTCTTTTTATAAAAAACATATTTTCATTGAATTAAATATTATAACACTATTTTTATTTCCTGACGATGCTACCCAATTTAAAAATTTTTATAAAAAATACATAATTATAAAATTATTAAAAAGGTCAAAAATTACAATAATTGTTAGAGCATTTATGTTATTTTATTGCTTATAAAAATAGAAACCAACTAATTTCCGTTCCTTTTTCTAATACACATGGAATATATTTTAAATAAAAACCAATGTCTGAAGAAAATCGGTGCACAACTTTTGATTTTACTTACAATTCAAAGACGGTGCTTCACTGCGAAATAATTACTATATGTATACAACACTATCACATATGTCGTTTGAGATTGGGACTTGAGTAATAGAACTACAACCATTATTCAGCTTTGCAATTTTTTCAAAGCTTTAAGTTTAACAAAGATCTACAGCAACTATTTTTTCCACTACTTATTTATATTTAAAATCTTTACTAAAAAAGCTTTCAAATTTCATTTCAAGTTTTGTGATGAACTAAAACAGTTTATTAGAAAAACATTACATAATGCGTTTAAGCTTTGTTACTTATGAAATGCATAAGGTTATAAACTGAAAAGTTTTTCAGTTTGTATCGGTTTGCTACTAATTACTATAATAATAATAAATTACTAAGAGTGGCATAAAGCTACTTACGCGATGGCTTACATTTTCGTCTTTGTTATTATCAATTTACATTAGGAAACATTGAGGTCAGCTTTTGCATGTAATGTATGGGCTGTACGATGAGATGTCGGAATACGTAATTTATGCCTGTCCTGCCTTTGGGTCTGGTAGACGGAAATTTGCTGGAAAGCTGTCTATTGTCTTCAGGGGGATATGAATGATCTCTCACCGTACAAGATTATAGGCTTTATCCGAACCCTAGAACTTGTTCATTGATCATAAAGGCTGTAGAAAAGTTATCTTAGGAAGCGCTACTTAGATTACTTAATAATAATCTATATTCTTTCCACAGGGCAAGCTAGAGTAAATCAGGAAATTTTTAACACAAAGTAAGTGACAAGTTTATGATTAGCAATAGTTCACTCCGTTTGAAGCAAGATGGCCATGTAATAATCTTCACAATTTTGTTGCAAAAAGGCACTGGACTGTATAAAAGTATTTATTACTATAAAAAATCTAACCCTTAATAAATTTAAAAAAGAAAAATACTGGAGAAATATATATATTCAATATAAAGTTCATTTGTTAAACACAATATTTGGAGTAAATCATCTGTTCTCAGTCCCCCTTACTATCTAGTATTTAATTATATTTTATATAATAACAAAATTTAAAAGCATTCACCTAAACAGCAGTCCAACACAACACAAATTTGTTTAATATCAGTTCCACTGTATGTCGAATAGTTTCTTATTTTTTGCACAATAAAGCTGAACGAAAACATCACGTTTTTCAACTTTTTTACTTTTTTTTCTATTTTTATTTTATATTCTTAATGTGTTTCTGTTTTGCTCTTATTTTATATTTTCCTAAAGAAAACAAGTGCATTTTCTGCTGTTGTACGTACATTTAAAGCAAATGTTGCATAAATGATATTTTAATGCGGCAAAGTAGCAAAATATGCGTATAATATATAATATTATTTTGTACTTAAATGCCGTAATTTTATAACCTCTTTCTTATGCATTTGCATGAGTATGTGTTACTGCCGGCCAAAGGATAGTATGAGTAATTTTAGTTTGTATTAAATATCACGTATACGTATATCGGACCCTTACTTGGTTTTTAATAATTTAGCACAAAACTATAATATATTGTATAATGTAATAGGGTGAATCATCTTTTCGTTATTAAAACTATCTTATTTATTATATCAATATCTTATTTATTATTTTAAATATTTATCTTTTAATCTAAATAAAACGTGCTTTCGCTCACTGTTTTATTTAATTTGTGGGAAGAAATTTAATATTTTTTTAGTTCCTTAAATAAGGACTAAGGGAAACATTTTGTGATACCTACTTAAATTATTCAAATAAAAAATTTAAGAACAATATTGTACGTAGTTTTTGCTAAAATATCAAATTTCTTGGGAATAAGCTAATCCTTTTTAACCACAATATATACTAAAAGTTTTCACAAATAATATTTTAATGAATAAAAATTTTTACTCATCACATTAAAGGTTTTATTATAAGTGCACAGTAATTTTAAAATAATTTTATTTTGGAAAAAAAAATTAATAAAATTTTTCCAACCGACCTTTTGAGAAATAACTAAGAGAAATTGAATTTACACAAAATCTAAACGAATTAAGATATCTTTACAAGATTTTTAACTTATTTAGAGACGAATGATTTTAAACTAAATAAAAACAATGGTAATACTTTTTACTCTAACATCTGAATGCCTAAAATAATAAACCTCTGTGCCAGAAATTGGGATTTTTTATAAACCTGACTCTTTTTGCATTTTGCTGGGAAAAACTACCTATCGCTCTGATAAAATTCTAACTTTAGCTATTGGAAAGTAATAATTAATTTCAATTTATTTAAACATTCATATTGACTCCTCTGCTTAGCTGTATGCAATCCTTTTGCACAGCATGCTGTGAAAATGTTTTCGTCAAATACCAATTTTCGATTGAGGATTTCTGTATTAAAACCAAATATTTAAAAATGCAATAACCTCATTTTTTGGTATTACTAATATACCTTTCTTGACGGACGTTATCGCCATAGATAATACATACTTGTTTTTAAGGATTTATTTTTCAGGAATATTAAGTCACAATATCGTCTGTGAAAAAATATTTTTTTCTTTGATTGCAAATTAAAAACACACTTCTATTTATACAGAATTCGTGTTGCCTTCAAGTGCGAAATTAAGAAATGTATGTGTCAAAACGTTCTGGCTAAAGTGAGTTATATAAAGAGTGTTCTAAAGGTACATACATAAAGTGAGTTATATAAAGAGTGTTCTAAAGGTACATAAAATTAAGTCATGGACTACTTTCAGGAGTGCTCAGGAAAATAATTCTTTTGGTCCTTTCTATGAGATATTTCTCGAAATCTGGGTTGGTTAGCTGGGTTATTACATGAACCAAATTGCCCGTTACTTTCCTTCCTAACTTCTTTCCATTTATCACAAAATAATAAAACTTAAAACATAATAACACTAATCCTACAAGTGAAGTTTGAGTTATGACGGCTTCGTAGGATAAGATGTTGTAAAAATATCGTATTGTGTATTTTATATACTCACTGAGACTCTACTGTCTCAGTTACGCATTTCCAAAAAGGCTAAAACTTGGCATACAAATAGGTCACCGAGAAAAATATGAAAATAAAACTGGAGTGGCCGACACTAAACTTTACCATACCCAATGGAAACAGATATTTTTAAGGATATATTACATAAAGAATAAAAGTTCAAAGTATATTCGAATCGAAAAATTAATTATTTTCATTTTGGGGTGTTAAGTAAACTATCTCTTGCCTTTTCCCCATTATGCACAAAATTTATACAGCTCTTTATCTCCATAAATCAAAGGCACATACTGAATTTCATTCTGATATGTCATATGGTACGACCTGTAGATCGTGTACAAAATTTGTAAGTAAGTAAACTACCCCTTTCCCCTTCCCGATTATGCCCAAAATTTAAAAAAATCTTCGTCTCCATATACCAAAGGCACATACTAAATTTCGTTTTAATATGTCATACGGTATGGCCTGTAGAGCGTTCACAGAATTAGAGGGTATTAAAACTACACCTTGCCCTCATCCGATTATGCCTAAAATCTATACAGCTCTTCATCTCCATATACCCAAGGCACGTATATGCAAAACGGTATGACCTGTACAAACTCCACAAAAATAGTGGCATACACACCCACCCACCCTAATTTGTAGAAAAAATATTCTTAAAAGAAAAAACAAAGTGAAGATTTAATTCAAAGTGAAGATTGTAAGTAAATTCAGCAGTTAAAAGTTCTAAGATCAAAACGCGAACTCTCTTCTTGCTTGGTACAATACACTTATAGTGATATGTACGAGTATATAGCAGGTAGCGCAAATTAAAGATATTGTGAAGATAAAGATAAAACATTTTGTGAGATGGCTACCAAATTGTTAGAAATGAGAAAAAAACAGAGATCCGTTTTCACCAAATGTTTAATTTGTTGAGACTGAATTTAATGAAATTAAAAATTTGTTGCACATTTTAGGTCCTTTTATGACACGTTAGCTTATAAGTCATGATGAACGCGGGGTTTAAGAACGTAGTAAAAGATGAAATCTAGTATCATTTAATTATGCGGAATCACTCGGCTCGGAAGTAGTCATACAATCAGGAACAACAGTTCCAAGTTCTGCTTCTTTTTATATACAGTCTGTCAAGGATAAAATAAGTTTTATCTACTATATATGTACGTTAACTTTCAAATAACATCAAAAAAGAAAACAGAGCAAAAATAAGGGTAAAAAACAAGATTAAAAACAGAACGAATTCCGGAATTTTGTTGTGAAGAAAATATTTTTACATAGTAAGATAACACGAAATAAATCAGTCAAGTGCCAGTTAGTCTCACACACGTAGGGTTCCGTACTATGTTTAATACGACTAAAAACTCAAGTTGTTAACTTTTTTATGTCTTATGGGGCATCCTTTAATCTTAAAATTAAAGTCATATTAGCCTTGGTAATACACTTTCTATAAAAAAAACCCTACCCATTGCGGTTCAAAAAATATGGTAATATACGTGAAAAACATGTCGTCTGATAGCGGCCGAAGTAACACATCTACTGTAAACATTTCAAAAGTCTACCTATTACGGTTCAAAAAATAAGGCTATTTACGTACAAATTATGTCACTATCGGAACACCCTTTTATTTTTAGTAATTGTCATAGTGGTTGTGGGACACATCTTCTGTACAAATTTCAAGAGTCTACCTATTGTGGTTCAAAAAATAAGGCGTTATACTTGCAAATCACGTCACTATCGGAACACCCTTTAATTTTTAGGTTTACGTTTTTAGACTTGTTTATATAGCGAACTAAGTTTTAATTACTGTATCCTTTGAGTACGGAACCCTAAAAATTGCGATAGGTATGAAATTCAAAGACAATCAGTATTTTGTATGACAACCATTGGTATAAATCACAGGTTGCAGACACCCTTATGTTCGAATTTTATTCCATTCCTTTAAAATTGCTGTGTTTACCGCATCTTGGCTTTTGGAACGCCTTTTTTAGATAATCTCACAAATTTTCAAATGTATAAATAAGTCAGGACTCTGACTTTGCCACAGATTTAGAAAATCACGTTCTTACCAGAAGAGCCTTGGTGGTCATTATCCTGATATAACTTGAAATTCGGCTTTTTATTAGTGTAAATTCTATTTTTATTGACCCCGGAAATTAGATTACCATTTAATTCATTTACGTACTAATACGCAACCATTGTGTTCACAGTACAACAAATTTCTTCAACTCCCTCACTAGATATGGACCTACAAACCATTACAGAAATGAGTTTTTCTCATAATATCGGGTGGTTAAATTTTAAGGGCCGATGTTGAGTGTGAACAACTCCTAAACCTCAAGTTTTTTTTCTGCATTTAATTTGACATTTCTCAATTTCAGTCTAGCTCAATTCGAACCATTATTAAATAGCCGTGTTTTCTCACGTGGTGGTGCTCCAATTGGCTGCCAAGATTGTGTAATTTTACTCCTTTGGGCTTCTTTATTTGGGGTTATTTGAAAGAAAAGGTGTACGTCGATAAGACAGCAACAACTCAAGAGCTAAAGGTTGAGATAATTCGGTACATTAAGGGCATAGAACCTCAATTATGCATCAGCGTCATCGAAAATTTGAAGCATGGGATGGAGGTGTGCCGCCGAGGTCGCGGCGGCCATTTGGCCGATATTTTGTTCCATACATTTTTCTCTTAGTTACCTTGGAAGTGTTCTTGTAGATATCAAAGGATTTTTGTCTACCTTCTTCCTCAAAACACGTTCTGTTTTCTCCAAAATCTTGCGAGGGTGGCCAGTTGAAAGCTCTAATATGAGCCTATTTTGATTTTAAGGCTATCTAGCCTTGTTATTACACACTTTTTAGACAATTCTTGCACGGTTTTTTCAATCGCAAGATTAAAATAAACAAATTGAATCATATCAGTCGATGTCATTTTGCCAGGAATTTTAAATTTGTCGTTAAACAAAAAATTCAATAAAAAATATAATTTTTTACTCGACTTTAGAAAAAAAATTTTGGTTGACTAATAAAACTTAAGGGTAATATAAAAATAACAACAAGAACAAAAATTGTAAAAATATTTTTCCCCCTTCGTCTGAATGTTGCTTTTTAGGGTTCCGTACACAAAGTGTAAAAACGAAACCCTATTGTTTTCGCTACAATGTCTGTCCGTCTGTCCGTCTGTCAGCGCCTTTTATCTCTGGAACCGTAATAGGTAGACTCTTGAAATTTTCACAGATGATGTATAGTTGTTGCCGCTATAGCAACAAATACTAAAACTTATAGGGTGTTCCAATAGAGAGGTGTTATTTACTAAAATGTGTTTATTTCTTGAACTGTAGGAGGGATACACTTGAAATTTACAAACAGTTATTAAAACTTAGTTCACTATATAAACAAGTATAAAAAAATAAAACTAAAAATTAAAGGGTGTTCCGATAGTGGTGTGAAATGCATGTATAAGGCCTAAGTTTTGAACCGTAATAGGTAGGCGCTTGAAGTTTTTACAGAAAGTATATAACTGTGACCGCTATACTAGCAAATACTAAAACTTATAGGGTGTCCCGATAGAGAGGTGTTATTCACGAATATGTGCTTATTTCTTGAACTGTAGGAGGAATTCACTAACAATATGCAAGCACTAAATTAAAATTAGTTCGCTATATAAACAAGTCTGAAAAAAATAAACCTAAAAATTAAAGGGTGTTCCGATAGTGATGTGCTTTGTATGTGTAAGGCCTAAGTTTTGAACCATAATAGGTAGACTCTTGAAAATTTTACCAAAAGTGTATTACTGCGGCCACAATAGCAAAAAATAGTAAAACTTATAGGGTGTTCCGATAGAGAGGTTTTATTTACGAATATGTGTTTATTTCTTACAAACAGTAATTAAAACTTAGTTCGCTTTATAAACGAGTCTGAAAAAAATAAACATAAAAATTAAAGGGTGTGCCGATTGTGGAGTGATTTGCATGTATAGGGCCTAAGTTTTGAACCATAAGAGGTAGACTCTTGAAAATTTTACCAAAGGTGTATGTATAACTATGGCCGCTATAGCAAAAAATATTAAAACTTATAGGGTGTTCCTATAGAGAGGTGTTATTTACGAATATGTGTTTATTTCTTACAAACAGTAATTAAAACTTAGTTCGCTTTATAAACAAGTCTAAAAAAATAAACCTTAAAATTAAAGAGTGTTCCGATAGTGGTGTGATTTACATGTATAAGGCCTAAGTTATGAACCATAAAAGGTAGACTCTTGAAATTTTCACAGAAGGTGTATAACTGTGGCCACTATAGCAATAAACTTATCGGGTGTTCCAAAAGTGACGTGTTATTTACGTTTATGTCTTTTTTTTGAGTTGTAAGAGAAAACCACTTACAATTTGCAGAATGTAATTAAAACTATGTTTGTTTTATAAACAAGTATACAAAATTGAACTTAAATATTAAAGGGTGTTCCAATAGTGACGTGATTTGCATGTATATATCCTAAGTTTTGAATGAATAGGTGGAATCTTGAAATTTTTACAGGAGGTGTATAACTATGTCCACTATAACAAATAATAAAAATTAAAGGGTTTTCCGCCAGTGACGTGATTTGCATTTATAAAGCCTTATTTCTTGAACCGTAACAGGTAGACTCTTTAAATTTTGTACAGAAGATGTGTTGCCACTGCCGATATGACAATTACTAAAAATTAAAGGGTGTTCCGACAGTGATTTTATAAACCGTAATAGATACCCTCTTGAAATGTTTACAGTAGATGTGGTACTTCGGCCGCTATAACAAATATTTAAAATTGAAGTGTGTCCATTAGTAACGTGTTTTTCACGAATATTACCTTATTTTTTTAACCGCAATAGGTAGGCTCCTGATATTTTAATAGAAAGTGTATTACCATGGTCGCTATAATATCAATTACATACTAAAATTTAAAGGGTGTTCTAATTATGATGCAATTTTCGCGAATATTACTTTAATTTTAAAATTTAAGGGTGTCCCATAAGACATAAAGAAATAAACAACTGGAATTTTTAAATTATACTGAACATAGTACGGAACCCTAGGTGTGTGAGTGCAACTCGCACTTGACTAATTTATTTATGTATGTATGTATGTGGCCGCAGAACTCAGTCATTTCTGAAGCGATTTTAAAATTGTTTTCTAAGAACCGTAAAGGGCACCAATTTAAAATTTGAAAAAAATTGCGTGTCATTATAGCTCCCAACAATAGAAAGTAATAAAAAAAAATAGTAATAAAAAAATAAATTAAAAATTTAAAGGGTGTTCCCATAGGTGACGTAATTTAACCTGTATAGGCGTATCTTTTGAACCGTTATAGACAAAACCTTGAAAATTTGACAGAATGTCGATTACTAATACCGTTAGAATAAAAAGTATAAATATTCAAAATTATAAATTAAAGAGTGCTCCAGAAGTTCATTTAATTTGATGTATATGGCCATACTTTTGAACAGTTCTACACAGACCCTTGAAATTTACAAAGAACCTGTATTGCTAAGTTCGCTATAACAAAGAGCATAAAATTTGAATTTGGAAATAAAAGGGTGTCCCAATAGATAATGTATTTCTATGTATGTGGCCAAATTTTGACAGAGAGACAGCTGAAATTTACAAGGAACCTGGTCCACTATCACAAGTATACAATTTTAATTTAGAAATTAAAGGGTGTCCCCATAAATTATAACCTATATTTTAAACCGTTAAAGATAAACACTTGAAAATTAGGCAGAATGTTTACTACTTTCTCTGGTATTATAACAAGTATAAATATTTGGAATTATGTACTAATTAAAGGGTGTCCCAATAGTTTTTGTAATTTGATATATATGGCCAAACCTTTGAACCGTTATATACAGACAGTTGCAATTTACAATGAAATTTTTGGCTAAGTCCTTTATAATAAAATGTCATTAATATTAAATTGTAAATTAAAGGGTGTCCCAATAGGTGATGTTGTTTGATCTATGTGGCCCTATCTTTCAATGGAGGCTTGAATGGTGTCCCCATAAAAGATGTATGCTGGTGAAAATAGCTTAACTTTTGAACACTAATAGGGAGGGGCTTCACATTCACATAGTCTTTACTTTTTTCCCGCTCATTTTGTCGCATCTTTTATTTGGTTTAAATCTAATTCTTACAGATTACTTTTTACATTTTTAGTTTAAAATTGGTGCCCGGTTTTTTCTATTTAATTACAATTGTGGCTTTATTTTATTTTTTGTTGTTGTTTGTTAGTTAATATATAAATAAAAAGTAATAAATAAAAAATATTAATTTGAATATTAAAAGGATACTCTATACCTTTATGATAAAATACAAAAATATACTGTAAAACATATTCTTGACAGACTGTATATGCAATTTCACACAATAGTTTACACACATATTAAGAATAGGCAAACAAGTAAAAAGAAAAATAAACGTAAGTCAATATTGCCGCATCTCAAAAAGAATGTTTCGAAGTGTATAAATAAATATACACTCTAATATTTAAATATCAGAGCTTTCTAAAATTCGTAAAACTTGTTTAACATATTGAATGGAAAATTAATACATGTTTTTCTTTCCATTTCTATTCATATTTTTTTTTTTTCGTACAGGATAAAAAGCTTTATTTTAGTAGTAACATTTCAAATAAAATTAATACAAAAATTCATTTACATTAAAACCAATAGATATAAGTATTTTACTGAACACAAGTCAACACATTAAATAGCTTTTGTTCCGTGTTACAGAACAAGAGCTTTAGTACAAAAAAGAAATAAAATTTAATACATGTGTATATGAACTTATTTAAGTGTAGACGCAAACCTGTTTGCTGATTGTATTAAAATACTTTTTCAAGTTAACAGGGCTACGTTATGTTAATAAAAATAGCTTTCTTACATTTTTTCAACTCTAAGGCAAAGCAGTTTACAACAAGTCAAAGTATAAATGAAATTATCCTCAAACGCAAATTAATTAAATTAAATTAAACTAATTAATTTATATAAACGCATAATTCCTTTTTAAATTTATTAAATAAATATTTTATGAGCGAATCATAAAATATTTATTTTCAAAAAATATAGTAATCCAAACAGATTACTATTGGTAAGCATATCCATATAGCATATAGCTATTTCACTGGTGCTTAACCAGATCGTCAGTGGACTTTTTTAAATTTTCTGAACAAAAACCTAGATTCTTATGCCCAAAATTTAATAAACCAAATGAGAAGTTTATTAAGTCTAGAAAGCAAGAAAAAATCCAAATTTCTAAACAAAAAACATAGTAACCATTCAAATTAAAAACTTACTTTTCTTTTTCTTTCTATTTTCTACATTAAGGGTTTCCATTGGATACCATTCATAATGTATCAAAAAGAATTTCTGAAAAACAAAAATAAAAAATTAAAAAATACAATTACTTTAAAAAATTATATTTGGAATTTATATAATATTATTTATTTATATAAATTCCAAATATAATTTTTTAAAGTAATATTATCTTCTATTTTCCCAGGGGTGAAAGGTCAGCCACTTATTTTCTAAAACCCGAAAAAGCATGTAAAAATTTTTTCTTTTCGTCCTCTACCAGGGATCGAACCTGGTGTGCTTTGTTTTGTAGGCACGCACGTAACCACTACACCAAATGTATATTTTATATTTTAACAGTCATATGCTTTATATAAACGAAATAACAAAAAGCTAATATAATCAAGAAGATATCCTTATTAAAAAAATTAAAAACTGCATTTACACATGATCATATAGAATCTTAATGAAATCAATCAGAAAAACCTTTTTTAAAAAATCAATTAGGTAGGCTAATGAAATCAATAAGAAATCCATTTTTTATACAAATCATAAGAAAACCTAATATAATCAAAAGTTTTTCTCTGTGGATTGTTTTTTTGTGTCAAAAATGAGTACAAAAATTATGAATAACAAGTTTTCTTATTGATTTAATGGGATTTCCTTATTGATAAAATTAAAAAGGTTTCTGACATGAAAATAATAAGGAATCTCTTCTTTTCTTTCTGCTGGCATACCCGTTAGCTTAAAAACATATCATAGAGAAAATCTTTTTGATTCTATTAGGCATTTTTGGCTCTGTGCAGGAGCCTAACTATAGCGGTTCAATGAATAAGGCGTTATAAGTGAAAAACATGTTATTGCGGAACACCCTTTAATAGCGGCGATGGCAACACATCTACTGTAAAAATTTCAAGAGTTACCTGTTATGGTTCAAAAAATAAGGTCATATACGCTCAAATCATGTCACTCTCGGGACACCCTCTAACTTTATTATTTGTTATAGCGGTCATGGCATTGCTATAGTGATCATAGTAATACAACTCCTGTAAACATTTCAAGAGTCTACCTACTACGCTTCAAAAAATATGGCTACATACATGCAAATCACGCCACTGCACAGTGGGGCAGAATCAAAATATTTTGTAAATAAACTAGTCATTTATAAAATTTGACATAAGCATAACAGAGGAGTATATGAAGTTAAGTTTTAAAGGTGGGTACCATACACCCTCCAGGGGGGCGCTATGTTGTCTCAAAGTTGGGAACCTCGCACTGATAAATTTTACAGCTTGCTATTTCTTCAGTTTTATTCTGATTTTTTAAAATTATACATGGTCTTAAAGGCCTTATCAATACCTACAAATGATTGAGTTATAAGCATTTTAAGAAATAAAATTTTTGATTTTTCGCTATGTTAAAATATGTTCGTTTGGGTAAAACTGAATTGCTTTTGGGTTAAATAAATGTGCGTATGCTACAAGTATTTTATTGCATTTAAATGATGGCATTAGTATAATTTATACCGTTGTAGGACCACACTATTAAAGCCGTTATGACGCTTCAAAATGCTAACTTGAAAAAGCACAATGGATATATTTGAGTGTAAAACTATTGAATCAGCTCCACTATCATATCTTAAAGTTTAAATGTAATTTTTCAGCTAACATTTTCAGATTTTTTGATATTTTACACTTTTTATCAATAAAATGCATAGAAATTTTGACGTTTGGAGATTTTTAAACTTGAACTCTTTGCTCTTGGGCACTGTTCTGCTAAAACTAATAAGGCGAAAAGTGAGTATAACTATGGCTTAAAACAGTTTTTAATTTGCCATCCAATTAATTGGAATATGATTTATTCAATAAAATTGAAATGAACAGTAACTGTTTTTCTGCCACGGGATTTTATATCCACCATATTTTATTGTAAATGCTGGTTGAAAAACGTAAATCAATGAAGGTAGCTTGCCGTTAATTACATTTCGGTTGCCTATAATTAAAGACTTCGAAACCGGTCCGATTTTGGAAGTAGTCTGCTTTAATATTTCCCCAACATTAATGTAATGTTTTATTTTAAAAATCTTACTTTTCTGTTAGGAACGTATTTAGGCTGATTCCTCACTTAAAATATCGATAGGAACTTGACTCTCAAATTTTAAATATTAGACTGAAAGATACATCGCGGCTATAAGAAAGAACCCAATTTTATTTTTGCATGTTACCTGACATTATAAACATCGATTTGAATATGTATTGTCTGAGAGACAATTAATCAGAAAAATAAACAAAAGATTAAATAACATAAATATCAAAATCTATTTTTCCACATTTGGGAATACTATATTGAGTTATAATGCTCAAAATTGTTTTTAGAAATGGTCAGAAAAACTATTTTTTGCTCTTATCTCTTTTGCCTTTCAAGGCTAAACAGAAAATACAAATTTTGAAATTAATTGAAAATAAATATTTTTTTGTTTTTTTTCTTTTTTAATTTTTCTCAAATACTCATTAATTCAGCAACAAAAAACATCACCAAGAATGCTTGTTTCTACTTATACATTATGGGCCTAATGACACAAAACATTCATTAACAGCGATCCCAAGTACCGTCTGGAGTTGTGTCCTTTTATTAAAATAAAATAAATTAAACCTTCAGTATGAGTTAGAAGTGTGAAAGCAGCAAAATAAATAATTCAATTGTTACATTCAAACATGTTATCAGTAATGTTTAATAGAATATTACAATTTTTTAAATTTTTTTGTTGAACTTAAAAAGACATTTTTTTTAATGCAAAAAGTGTAAAAGTAATATTTGTAGTAAATTAATAGTAAATATAAAGGATGGTTTAGTACGAAAAATATCGCTAAAATATGAAGATAAAAAAAATTGTGTTTTGTCTTTTTATACGAGTGTAAGTCAATTTGTCTTTGCAAAACCTTATAAGAATTTTAAACAGTTCAGGCTTCTAAAAAAATTAAAATTAAAAAAGAAAGTAAATTTACTATACGTTTGTTATGCAAGAACTTTTTTTAGATTACTTAATCTATATTTAAAAATTAAAAAAATCGTGCTGTCATAACACAACTACATAATTAAAAGGATAAACAAGGTTCTAGACCCTTTTTCATTACAGCAATTGAATGGCATACATTTTTAAAATCCCCTTTCACTCTTGTCCAAACCTTTTTTCCAAACGAGAGTAAAACAGAAAACTTTTGAATTTTCTTTTTCATTTGTTTTCGCGGTTTGTGTACCTAAATTGTATGAACATTTTCATTGAGAAAAACATTTAAAGCAAACGACATTAAAGTGAATCTTAAAAATATAAAAATTTATTGCAATAAAATTAATTTTTAAAGAAAACAGAAGAGTTTGTTTAGACACTATTTCGCTCCATGCTTCAGCGTTCTTTAAAACTATTAATTTTGGGTATAGTTGAGTAGTAAACATAATCTATTTAACCAACCAAATTCATATAAGAGAATACGAGAATTTTTATATCAATTATCCATTCTCCGACAGTTGTGTCCCTGCAGAAAATTGGTAACAACTGTTCCAATCCTACTTATGCCAAAACTTGCCAAATTAGCAGTGGTATAAGATGTTATAGCTCGCGACTAATGAAATGAGGACACATCGGGTAACTGATTTACAAGTGTTAAAAAGTAGACAATTTATCTATTGGTCTGATAGTATTGATAGTAACTTTCACTGAAGAAGCATGTTGGGGTTAGATTTAACACCTATCACATGCTGTTTGAACAGTTTCAATTGACCAATTCTAGGCCATCGCCATGTTAAAGTGACATAGAAAGTGTTAGAACTTGAACCGGTCCCTATCACTTAGGAACTAGTCACATGCCTAGTTATATCTGTTTCCCATAGGGATACTACACAATCTGCCAACTCTTTGTATCTATCTACTTAGGGTAGTGTTTTAGTTGTAAGCATCATCTATTTAACCAATCATACTTAGATAAAGGAATACGAGAAATATATATTCAATCATCAATCCTCAGTTGGTGAGAACGAAGTCTAAATATAAGGTGGTAAATATTAAAGTAAAAATATTCAAAAAGATGGAGCAAGAGGGATAGGGAGGGAGGGGGTAGTAAACTAGTTTCTTTGGCAACTATGCTAAGTGCTCAATTTAGCATCATTAGCAAATCTTAACCCAAATTTTACATGAGCGAAAGTTCACAGAAAAAAAAAATTACCAAAATATTTCCAAACAAATTGTTTTTTAAATGTTTATTGATTTTCAAAAACTTTTTCGTTTGAATCTAATAATACTTTTGTTTGATTTTTAATTTGTTGCCGTAATAAAAATAATTGATGAAACTAAATTTATTAATATGAAAATATTGTTCTTCTGTAAAAATTAAATTTAAAAAACTTTTAAATTTTAAATAGCCTCTAATTATATTTTAGTAGGGGAGTTCATTTAATTTAATTACATTTAATTTCAATGATTGCTATAATACCCTACACGGCAATACAAATACTATATAATTTTTAAATGCCTATCTGTATATTAAACGATAAGTAGGTATACGTCAATATGAAGGCTGTGTAAATATCAAGTGTATAAATATAACGGTTCAAAAGATAAGGCCATATACATAAAATAACATCAAATATCGGGACACTGTTTAATTTTTAATTTGAAATATTTATACTTACGGTTATAACGGACTATCTGAAATTATACTTAATTTCCAAGTTTCATCAACTGTAAGGACACTAATCTGGAAGGTAATTTTGATATTAGTTTGTTAAATTATGAAATTGGTGCCGTTAAGGGTTTAAAAGACACTAAAACTCATACATGATTTTCCCGATGCACAACCTTTAATTTTTAAAATTATGTACTTTTTTGAATGGAACTAATCTATAAGCATTAAAAATCGGTTCAGAATTAAATGATTTCTAGGAATAGGATTTCATTCGCAAAAAACGGATACACTTACATGTCGTGCATTGACAAAATAACAAAAAATTTTTATTGATTCAAGACTTCAAAAGGAAAATATACATTTTACTAAAAAAATATTTAAAGCCCAAATATTGAAACTTTTAAAAGCCATTAGTTGCAGAGGAAAAGATAAAAATCTACATATCTTTTATTAAAGATATTGCTACATATTCATATATATTTTAATTTTTGATTTTTATGCACAGTTTTGTAAGTGGCAGCAATGGCCAACTTCATGTAAATAGGTACGACATATGCTTTTGACCAGCAAACAATTCCCATACCAATAATTTAGATGAATCAAATACAAGGTTTTGCCCCAATTGTGCTCAAGAGGAAATGCCTTGTGTCTAAAATATATAAGTAACTAGTAGCTAAAATTTGATCAAAATAAAAAGAAAAGGGAGATACATTATTTTCACTGTTGCTCAAGATATCAAATTCCATATATAGATAACATTTTTAATATATAGAATTTGATATTTTAAGAAACAGCGAAATTGAATGAATTTGCCATTGCCATTCTGTGAAGTGATTCGTCTTGGCTTTTTTAATATGGTCAAATTTTACCCAATAGTTATTTAAATTAGTCACAAAACTGTTACTATTAAACACAATTAGCGAAAATTGTTTTTGATTTAGCTAAATTGTCTGTTTGATAATTGTTTGTTATTTCAGTAAAGTTTTTTTATTAGTTTCAGATAAATTATTTGTTTGAATTTCTTTTAAATTTCAGTAAACTTTTTATCTGATTCAGACAATTTTCATAATTTTAATTTTTCATTAATAGCGTGCTATTAACCCAAATTATAAATTCACTGAAATTGATTACTATGGGGTAAGCGAGTTTCGATGGCCATTTCGCTAAGTGCTCAATTTAGCAGCATCAGGAAACCTTAACCACAAATTTTACATGAGCTAAAGTTACTCTTAAGTTTAAAAATTTATTTGACTAAATAAGAATTAAGTCAAAACAATTTAACAAGAAGCAACAAAGTTCAATTTTCTTTTAATTTTTAAGGTCAATAAATTTTTTTTACCAAATCGTGGAATATTTTCAATAAACTAATTTTAAATTTAATTGTTTGAATTTACAAATTTTTTTATAGGACCATATTCAAACAAAAAATTGTTTAATTCTGCAAATTAATTGTTTTTGAATCTGAAAAATTAATTTTTCCGTGTTGAAAATATAAATAAGAATTAAGTCTAAACAATTTAATACAGCTCAAGAAGAATTCGCCTTTTTTTACCATATCCTCACTCATTATGGACACTGAATTTAAATAGTGGACCAGGATATCGAAAGATAAAAAATGTTAATTTTAAATTGCTTATAACTCGCTCATTTTAAAACATAATTTATAGATTAATGCATTACTTTGTAGCTATTAACAAGACCATTATGACCATGTAAAAACCAAACAAAAATTTAAGAAATGCCAAGCTTTGAGAATTTGCAATTGTGAATACAGAGTGCCACCCGGTGGCAAGTGGATGGTGCCCACCGTCAAAACTTAAGCTCAGATACTCCTCTGCTGTACTCATGTCAAATTTTGGATCAATCGGCCTTTCCCAATGGCGGAGTTATTTCCAAAATATTTTAATACTGCCCCATTGTGAAGCGTGATATTATTAGTTTTAGGGATAATAACGTAAATATTTAAAAAAAAATTAAAATTTCTATGATATACCAAAGTTATTAGATAAAAGAAATTAAATTTGCAATCATTTCAAATACCGACCACTATATATTATTATCGATCTTGGATTATCTGTATTTTTTTTTTGTCGCCACAAAGTTTTCAAACCAAAGCATTTTTTTAACCCGAATTTATTTTAAATTATATTATATAGCAAATAAAAATATTTTAAAGAAGACCACAGGAACACAGCTACACTGAATCTGCAGCCACTCCTACTGTATAAAGGAGAATAAAATATAAACAAAACCAACAATTATTTGTTAAAAATATGAGAAAATTATTGCACAATTTTTAATTCAATTCACAATTTACTGATGTAATTTTATTTTGATACAAGTTGCCATGTGTTTGCAAGAGTATTTGCGTTTTCAATAACAAAAAAATTAACGAAAAGCAATAGAAAAATTAATGTAGTTGAGTTATTATAATTCTTAAACTTAAAATCTAAACTTTGAAGCTAAAGTTGAAATATTAAAATATCTCCACTGTGAAAACCGCATTCAGTTGGGTCTTGAAAAAGTTAAGTAATATATGTTATTACTGCAGCATATAAATAAATTGCTCACCCTTTTAATTGTTACTAATTATCCTAAAATATAATTTCGATCTTTAAATCTAAACAAATCTGATGAAGTGTCGTACATGGTTCAATCTGCTCAATTTTTAACCGACTTCAAAAAAAGAAGGAGGTTATCAATTAGTCAGTGTGTTGCTTTTTTTTGTATGTTTGTGCCTTCAGAATTCGGTCATTTCTGAACCGATTTTATAATTTTCTTCATTAGAAAGGTTATGCTTACAGATTGGTCCCATTGTAAAAGAAGTTTAAAATTGTAAAAATTAAAGGATGTAGAACATACATGTTTTTTACGTGTGTTATGGACTTTATAAGTCACCAATTTAAATTAAAAAAAGCTCCCAATAGCCAGAAGGTCAGCCATAGGTGACCTAATTTCACCTTTATGATCCTATCTTTTGAACCGTTATAGACAAACATTTAAAAGCTGCAGAGAATGTTCGTTACAATATCTGCTATAATAAGTATAAATATTTAAAATTAGAAAATAAAGGGTGTCCAATTAGTTGGTTTAATTTGATATATATGTGGACAAACTTTTAAACCGTTATAGACAGACAGTTGAATTTTACAAAGATCTTGTATTGCTAAGTCCGCTATAATAACAAGTATAAAATATGAATTTAAAAATTAAAGGGTGTCCCATAGACAATTGAAATTTACAAAGAACCAATATTGCTTAGTCCGCTATTACAACTAGTGTAAAATTTGGATCTATAAATTAAAGGGTGTCCACATTATTTATGTAATTTGATCATCTATGGAACCGTTATAGACAAACACTTGAAAATTAGACAGAATGTTCACTACTATGTCTGGTATAACAACAAGTATAAATAATTCAAAAATTTATTAATTCAAAAATTTATTAATTCAAAAATTAATAATTAATTTATTAATTCAAAAATAGTTCAAATAAAACTCATATAATTTCACAGAGCGGGTACGGCTTTGAGATTGTTAACTTCAACACTATTGTGTTAATAATCAAAATAAACATTTGTAAAATAAAAATATCTAATTGTTGTTAATTGCTAACCAAAGAATAGCTAATAGCAAGACAGATATATACCATTTTCAAATAAAAGAAAAATATATAAAGAGAATTAAAATAAAGAAAAATGTTTGCTTGGTAGTATAATATGAAAAATATATAGAGTTTACAATTATTGAATTCCAAAATTAGTTTTTTTTCTGCATTGACATTTTGTGCTAAGACATTTAAAAAATCCCGCTACAATATTCCTCGAATATAATATAATCATTGTATAATTACCGTCTTAAAGAATTATGATTTTAAGTTTGTCTGTTTTAAAGTCGGTTTTTTTGCAAGAATTATTTGAAATCACATTACAAAAACTAAAGACAATTAAAAAATATATCTTAGGGGTCTGAAAACTCCGGCATGTATATTATTTGATTCCAAAAAACCACACCGTTTAATATTTGAGAGTCAAGTTTCTATCGACTGTTTTAATGAGTAATCCACCTAGATACGTTCCTAACACAAACCTGATTTGTAGAAACAAATATTACATTAATATAAGGGTAATAGCGAAGCAGACCATTTCCATAGTGGGACCCTTTTCGACCCGGACGGAAGCTCTTTGATTAAAGGCATAATCAGCCTTTAGAACAAAAATACCGTGGCAGAAAAACAATTATTGTTCATCCAAAAGTTATTGACTAAATCATTTTCAAAGACTTAGTTGCGCTCACTTTTTTTTTTGTTTTAGCAGAACAGTACGTATATATTGTAAACGAAGATTCCCCAAATTGCACTCGTACTTTAACTTTTCATAAATTCGATGCATTAATGACTTTGATTTATAGCGCTGAATCTACAATTCAATTAGCTGATCGGAATGCCTCTTACCATGCTCATCATAATTGCTACATTCGACTCACTACAAGTTTCCTCAGCTAAAGCATGATCCCCATAAACGCTAAAATCTGATGACTTTTTTCTTAAAAAAATCAAGAAGTAAAATTTTCCGCAAATGCACCTTTTTTATACGAAACCCTCAAAGTTTCAAAAACCTGCATCACGTTTAGCGTTTAGCTGTATACCTGACACAGTTTTAAAACTAATTCCCTTAGAAAAAACTACCAACGAAATCTAGTATAGAACGTTGGAAATTCGTGCAAAACACATACGGTTTTATATCTGTCCCGCATATCTTTAATATGTTTGCGTCTTTGGTAGCATTAGGTGTTTTTACAAGATTTAACGCAGACGAATATAAAACTTTCCAGAAAAAGACGAAATGGTTACGCATTTACTTAAAGCACAAAACTTGTACAGTATTGTGGAAGTAATCATAGAGTCACTTTAAATAATTTTAATGTCCCCCCGGCAGTCGAAACCTCACAAATATCTTTTTGCAAAAAATTTTTCAATAAATTTTTTACTTCAAAAATAATCAAAGAAATATAAAAGTATTTCTTCTGAAAATTCCTTTTAAAACCTAATTTGCCCTAGAAAATTGCAGTGAGTTGTTAAAATGTTTTTCTACCAGAAAAACAACAAACAAGAAAAATAAGATTTATCCCACTTTAAAGACTAAAGCATAACGAACGCATTTGGTTCATTTGAAGGGTTTTATTTTCACATTTTTCGTTTTTTTTTTTCTTCTGATGTTTCTTGCTTATTTTACATTTTGTTAATGTTTTTTTATATTTCATTTGATATTTAGTGCATTTTTCGTCTTAGGCTTGTAAAATTGCAACACTTTTGGTGTATATCTTTTTTAAACGTGTATATCTTTTTTAAACGAGTAAAAAAGGAAGAAAAGCCGAAAAACAACAAAAAACAGCAACCACTCACGTTGTTGTTGCTGTTTGGAAAAGATTTTGTTTGCCAGAACCGACGATTGGCGCCTCTGTAAGTAATTTTTATTTAATGTTTTTTTTCCAATATTTTGGGGGTTTTTAGTTGTTTTCACTCTGAGTATTTTGTGCTGTTAAGCGTGAGAACTACTTTTTGTATTCTTTGTATGTGTGCGTGTCCAGTGGTAAGAGTTACAAAAAAAATATATATTTTTGAGTCGAGCAATGTGTCTGCAGTTGAAATTGGTGGAAAAAAATGTCTTATTTAAGCCTTTGGGCGTACTTGTAAATAAAACGTCATAAGAATTTTGTAATGGCAATAGCAAAAACAACAACATTATGGCCAGGAGTGAAGTTATGTTTACATTGCTACTTAAAATATGGGTCAACTGTTGAATATGGTTTTTATTTTTTAAAGTACTTTCATTTTTTTTGGTAATTTTTTTGACAAAAGATCAAAATGTAAGCAAATAGAAGGTAAACGTAACAATTTTTGTTCCAATTTCTCCTAAAGTTAAATAATAATATGCATTAAATTGTTGTGTATAATATTTCAAGTGGACACCCACTTATTTCCCTACAGATCCACAGAAAATTTCTGATGTTATTGATTTTGGCTTAGCTAGGGGTTTTTCAATAGATTTGCTTAAAGTTGTAGCATCAATAGAATTATCGTTTGACATGGAACCCCTAAGAAATAGTCTCAGCGACTGGATCCCTAACGGCGACAAACACTTGAGCAAATTGGCTAAAATATAAAAAATATGTCAGGGCTCATTGTTCGAAAAATATACCGTTAAGAACACCAAAAGGAGTAGATATATGTCTTACTGATCTTGATCAAGTTAGATGTTCAATATATGCAGCAATAACTAGGCAACAATCCAGATTATTATTATTATTATTATTATTATTATTATTATTATTATTATTATTATTATTATTTTGTAAACAGACCACTAACTTCGTGGGTCCATTTTCGACTCCCTTCGTTGGTCAATGATTTCTGGTATTCGACTGGAAACTTACGAATACCTTACTTTCATTAAGTCTTGATCTGTTACAAGCCTTGTACTTTGGAATGTAGTGATTTTAGACTGGCGACTGACGCATGTCGACATCACAGAGTCTATGGTAATTGCTAACATTTGCTTAAGGCAAGATTTTCGCAGCTTACAATATGTGTCTGCCCGTGGTCCAAAGCCTTTAATGTTAGCCTTTTTCCAAGCACAGTCTGAAAGGATACTCTTACGGCGATTTGTAACTTGGCCAGATAATACTTAAGAATCCGTAACCTGTACAAACGTAGTTAATCGATTGTAGGCACCAAACTCCTCTTGGTCTTCCTGCCAACTTGTAGTAAAAACTCCAGAGTCTTTGGTATGAATCGAACCCACAATCCCGGACGGATAAAATAGCACACCACCTACTAATCCACCAAAGAACCAACAAACCAGATATAATCGAATTTGCCCTGCAGACATCGAACTGCTCTTGACAGAAAACAGAAGAATTCGAATAGAGTGACAATCTCGCAAAACTCCTCAAGAAGGCCTTGATGCTATCCAAAAATCAGATCGGACCTGTTATACGTAAGCCTGCCTTGGGTCCTTCATGTGGAGGTTGGGCAAGGAGTGATATCGAAAAAGGCAACTTATTTGTTAATCATTTAAAATCCGTAGTTATGCCTAATAGTTATACCTTCTAGTTTTTAGATTTAACTTACAAGATGTTGAAAGGGCAATTGCTAGTTTAAACTCCAAGAAGGATTTTGACAAAACAAATAACAAGATGATAATAAAACTTCTCCAGGTAGCAGTTAGAAAAATTCTATTTGTTTTAAACTCCATTCTGTGCCTTGAGTATTTTTCCTCAGACTGAAACGTTTCTCTTATTACGATGATACCTAAGCCAAGAAAAGGTGGAATCATACAGGCCAATAAGTTTGTTATCAAATATGTCAAATAATATGAGAAAATAATAATCACTAAGCTGAACCCAATTTTGACCGAAAAAGGGTGTATTCCGAACCACCAATTCGCTATTAGAAGACAGCACAACACTATTGAACAATCTCACAGATTTGTGAATCTAGTAAAAAGGCTATCGAGGAAAGAATATATAGTTTTCTGCTTTCCAGAGATGTTTCTCAATCGTTCGATAAAGTAAGGCCTATTTTATAAGTTAAAGCTAAACATGCCCAAACATTTTTATAAATTTCTAAAAAGTTACTTAACTGGTCGTAAATTTATACTTGAAGAAGGAGATTTTTTAAGCTCGCTTCAACCAATTAATGTTAAAGTTCCCCAAGGCAGTATTTTGGAACCCGTTTTATATTTGCTGTGTACATCTGATATTTCAACTAGCAATTGAGTGCATACATCAACATTTGCCCTTCAAGGCATTCATGAAAGCCCCCAAGTAGCACCCGAATACTTACAAGACCACATTTTTTATATGGAATATGGGAGAATAAAAATTATCGAACGAAAATCTACTCAAGGAGAGTAAGACAAAATTAAAACGTAGTTTGTTTGTTAGTGTTTTGTTGAAGATTTAATATTCTCTTTTTTATTCTGTTAACATACTTCTCATTGTGTCTTTTATAATTTTATTACTTATAGACTATTTTTGGCTTCTCTAAAATTAGAAAAAAGTTTCCCGATGAACTAGCCTAAGCGACCAGTGAAATGCGTAAATGAACTAGCTTTTCCCTCAACAAATAAATTGCATTTTTATTAAAAAATGTTATGGGTAATTAGCAAAATAATAAATAATTCTACTCACATAACTTTAACACTGCATAGAGACTTGTGCCCTTCTTTTCGAATAAATAACCAAACCATACCTCAAAACTATGAGGTCAAATAGCTCGGCATACATCTCGATAGACGCTTAAAGTGGAAAATTCACAGTGGTACTTACTACCTCAGCTTCAAATTTAGAAAAAGTTCAAAAGGCGCCAAAATAAGATTTTACGAATAATTAGAGCCGCACCCTAGTATATTAAAAACTCGAACATCCACAAAGAACTGAACATGTCCCTACTTAATGCAGTGTTAGCGAAATATGCAACATTAAATCTGCTAGCCGGCAACATCCTTAATGATCATGGTTACAACAAGACTAGACAATACAACACTACCTCTGCGAAGCTTTTTGCTTGTCTGCAGAAAACACCCAGAGTCTTTGACGGGAATGGAACATGCAACATCCATCCATCTATCGAGGCACTCATTCGAGTAAGAAGGAGGAATATTGCTTCTCTTGGCCAAATATCAGTTTAATGATAACAACAACCGTGTAATCATACAGTTTTTGTCTAGCACTGGCTCGGCTTAGTTATACATATATATTTTAATTATTTCTTTTTAATTTTTTTTTTACCTTTGGTCCTACGATTTGAGCACTTATTGTTAGTTCATCTACCTTGAAGATACAATAAATAATAAAAACTCATAACATTTTATAATAAAAATGTAATTTAATACCCGCAAGACGTTAGGTCTGCATTAAGTGTTGGCATAAAACCAGATGGTTTGCTGGTGTTTCTCATTATGCTTCTGGAATTTAATTTCTTAGAGAATATTTTTGGCTTTTCTAAAATTAGGAAAATAGTTTCCTGACGATCTGACCTTTGCAACCAGTGAAATAAAGATATGAACTAGCTTCTCCTCAAATAAAAAAATTGAATTTTTATTATAAAATGTTAAGTGTAATTAACATGATATTAAATAAATAACATAAATAAGAGCTGTATTCCATTTTAGGAGGGATATAGGTGATATAATTAGTAAGAAGATCAGGTGGAGTAAAGTATCTTTTACCCTTCTTTCGCGACTTGAAAAATGTGTTTAGTCTCCATCGGACATCGCACTGGATTGTCATGTCAAGAACATCAAGAGCTGCTGATTCCTTATTATCTACAGATCCCATAGCTACAGACGAAGCAACATCTTCGAACGCACTTCTATGCATAAGCATAGAACATTTAGTTTTACGAGCATTGAATTCTACTTTATTCGTACGATGATTGAGCGTATCGTTCATATTTTGTCTCCTGGCTCCAATCTCCAACTGGTTCGACCTATTATTGAATGTATATGAATGACAAATGCTGCCATCATCTGCATAAGAGTAGATAGAAAAATAAGAAATCGGGTAGGAGGAAGAACGGAGCCTTGCAGTACCCCTGAATTTATCTTGAACTCATATGATGAAATCCCATCTATAGCAACTCGTATAGTGCGATACCTGAGGAAGTTTGATATAAATCGAGAAAAGTTGTCACCGACACCAAAAGAAATAAATTTGTCAAACACCTTGGAAATATCTAGAGCCACCACCTTACTTTCGCCAAAATGGTGTATGAGTGACACCATTTTTTCCTAAGGAAAGCTATTAAGTCACCGGTAGAGCGTCTCCTAGGAAAACCATACTGGCGGTCGCTTAGTAAACTGTTGGACTGCAAATACTTTACAAGATGAAACCTTATTATGCTTTCCACTTTGGATAGGGCGGAAAAGATTCCAATCGGGCGGTAATTTTCAGGGTTGTGGCCTCACCCTGTTTGGGGATTAGCGTTACATTAGCAACCTTCCAACACATTGGAAATTTACCAGCATGATACAAAGTGCTGAAGAGGGTTGCCAATGGACATGCTAGCATCGAAAAGCGCAAGACTAGTGCTTGAATTCCATCCGGCCCAGGAGACTTGTTAATCTTGAGATCTGCAAGAACCCTTTTCACCGCACGCGCTCGAAAGAATATCTTTGGCATACTCTGTCAAGCGATGGCGGTGGTTAACTGCTTTCCGGCATTAGCAATTACTTGCCAGAAGATTAGCCTTGTCAATCGGTTCAGTGAAAATTTGGTCATCTTTTAAAAGAGTCGGAATTGAGGAACTAGCATTATCCTTTATTCTTTTAACGAACGACCCAAAGCTCATTCTACCCCGAGGAGTAGCAAGGACTTTAGCACGAAGACGTTCCTCGTATAAACTTTTTCGCGTCTTAGTACATTCGGATCTCGCTCTTTTGCTTAGCAAATCAGTAGCTGCATTTTTGTTGCTACGCCAGATACTAAATGCTTCCTCTCTTGATCTGATTGCATTCTTGCTATTCTGATTAAACCAGGACTTCGTTCTGGTTTTAATCGATATTTACTTTGATGGAGTAAATAGTTTAATTTTAAGCAAAATAATATTTTCAACCATTTTCGCCATGGCATCCACATTATTGTCCAGAAAACATAATTTCCAATTGAAATGCCTAAAAAAATCATTAAGTTCAGCCCAGCGAGCCTGAACGTCTCGATTTCCGCAAGATATCCTATTTCAAAGAGAAAAACCCGATTTAAAGGCACTGCATACTTTAAGGCATCTTTTGTTTTTGAAAGTAGGATATTTTAAATACGGTGATGGCGCTGCTTTAAAATAATGAGAAATCATGAATTATTTACTGCAAATAGCCAATTGAATAAAATTTGTATTTGATTTGTATTCTTACTTTGTGGAACTACTTTGTTATTAAAGAATTTTAAACACATGAATTTTAGAGTTTAATATAAATTTTAGAATTTTATCCAGGGATGAGTACTTTTATATAAAGTAAATACGTAAGAGTCTTAAAAAGCAAAATCGAACAAAATATTGTCAGGAAGCACACAACGTGTGTGGGTTTATAATGAAATATAAGATATTTATTGATAAGCATTAATTACTGCATAGCACTATAGGAAATTTTACCCATTTTTTTGGCCAAAAGTTAAAATCAAAACTTTTGCTAAGTGTATTTTTTGTTTGCTTTAATATAAAAAATAATAACTAAGTAAACATCTCTGTTTAAATTTTTGAAAGAATTGACTTACTGTCACGTTATCACATGATTTGTTTGCGATTTGTCAATTAGTTATCAAAAAACGATTGAGTGCAGTGAATTTTTGTCGAAGGTGTGCTTTAATGATATATAGTGAAATGTTGGTAAACTCATCTATTAGATCGATTAAATTGGAAAAATTAAACTGACCTTAAGATGAACTTATATAATTATGAGTTGGAGTTTTATCTAGACTTCCAAAAAAATGTTAGCACATGCTAGCCATAAAACCATAATATTTTTCTAGGATAATCAATTACCTTCCGGATTTAATAAATTTCAACTGCGGATATCTGCAAAATTTTTTAGAAAACGTATTTTTCCAGGTGACTACTGCGTGTCAAAATTAGAGTTATTCAATACATAGCGAGTGAATTATAATGAATATGACAAAAGAGCCGCTATTTGTGCCCATTTCTTTTCATACATTGGTGAGAGGAGCGGTCAAGAAAATTTTAGCAGTTTCAAAGTTTTTCAAAAACAGTATGCTGTTTGGCTTAAAGGTAATACATAAGAAAACCTGAAACGCACTCTGCCTCCACTAAATCGAAGCCTGGACTGCCAGAGGAGCAAAATTTTGTGGAAAATTGTCAAATAGACGAAGAAAATTCCGAAAACGAAGATGAAGAAATTGAGAGTTGTGGCATTTTGAACCTACGATTTTTAAATGTAGTTGACGAATTGGAACTCGAAAATCAAATTTTTGAATAAAATCCTTTCAAAACATAACTTTGTTTGTTACTTCTTTAAATTGGTAAGCTATGTAAATTTCTACTGCTGTCTTTAAAAGTTAGAGTACACTCGAAAAAAAAACATTTTAGAACACCAGAGAATCTATCAAAGATCTAAAAAATCTTGAATACGGAAACTTATAACCCTGGAAACCCCTTTGGAACTAATTCTTAGTTAATTTTTTAGATAACTTTACTTTTAAAACTAACGTTTTTTTAGTGTATGCAAAACTTAAAGAAACCCTCCCTCCCTCTTAATAGTCTTCCAAAAGTCAGGAAAAAAAATCATTCAAATTGGTCCTGCCGTTTGGCTGTAATTAATTTAGGTCAAAAAAAAGGGGTAAAATTTACAATAGTGCATAGTACACTTTCATAATTTTTATATTACAATTTAAAAATAATTATATGTTTATTTTTCTTTCTTACGTTTAAAGCAGACTTTATCTTTAATTCTTTTTGTGTGTGTAACACACGCAACATGAATCTTATAAACATGTGTCTAAACAATGTAAACAAAAATATACGTGTGTACTTTTATCCGGCAAATTGCCAAATAAATGTTTTAATGTTGTTGCTTTTTTAACTTCTATCGTTTGTAGGTCCTTTGCGTAAATTTGCTTTTCTGTTCTCTTTTTCGAAAGTGTAATATATGTATTTGTTTTTCAAAGCACCCATAGAACTTTGTCCCCCATATAACCTTCATTTGAAATACTTTGTTCTTTTTGGCAGTACACTTTCATTTGTTACACTTTCTATGTTCGATGTATAAAAAATAATTAAACTCAATGTGAACAACAAATGTAGGTCTTCCAGATGATACAAAATTGAATATGAAATAATTCTTGGAATTAAATAGAAACGAGTTTGTGTCTTCAAATGAAATATAAGTAATTATTTTTATTATTAAATTTCATTGCAAATTTAAAATTTCTTCTTTAGAAAAATTAATTTTCTTTTTTTTTTAGAGGCAATGAAAGGATAATAATTATAATTTCATTATATCTCCTAATTTGTCAAAAAGGCTTAAAAGTTTGATTGTTAAGACTATGTACTTAGAAATTTGGTAACGTTTTAAATACCGTTTTCCACTAAAGTACAAGTATTAACACTTTTGAGTTTCTTTTGTTTTTTGAAATTTCAAACAGCGATTAGATCATGGTGGCATTTTATTCAAAAGTAGTAATACTTCTATTAGAGCGTATAACGGCTTTAATCCGATAAACGATTTTATATAATGTAAATTAATTTAATTATTTTAAATTAACGAATTGCATGGTATTAACCGAAATTATAAGTTCACTGAAATTGATAACTACGGGGTATGTCATTTTCTGTTTCCATTTCACTAAGTGCTTAGTTTAGTCTATAAAGAAAATTTTACCTTAATTTTATTTAAGCTAAAATTTCTTTAACAAAGAATTAAGTTAAAGAAATATATATTATATTTTCTTAAAACCTTCTTACACTCTTCGAACTTCTTCCACTCGCAATTTTTAATGTTTTTACTAAATAAAAAAAATCATTGTGGGTGAGCTTAATTTATTTGGACCATAAAAATGTTATTTGCCTAGTTGTTTGTATACTGTAGCAGTCTAGTTTACAAATTTATAACGTTATTGTCGTACCTCAATACTGTTTGACATTTTCAAAAATTTTAACATCTACCGATAGAGTGATTAATTCCAAGCCACCTTGTGTATAGCAGCTAGAATAGCATACAGTAAAAATATAATGAAGTTAAAAAGTAAAGGAGTTTACTGTTTTATTAGTTTCAAAAATCCTAATAGCATAATATTAATCTATATATATAATAAAATAGTAACTCATATGCGGTTTTCTGACTGTCTGTCTGCTTTTCTTTGTGTTCGCCTCACGCAAAAACTACTGGAAGGATTTTAACAAAACAAATTTAGATACTTAAGCTTGTGATTCCAATATAAAATCTCTTTTTCTCATTTCCAAGAGAAAGTGGAGAAAAAGCAGTAAAAAACGCAATTTTCGGTTTAAAAGTACTGAAATTTTCGGTTCTAAGCTGGGATATTTTAAACACTATTGGATAACATTACGCTCCAACTGAATAAAATTTGAATTTGATTTGTATGTCGTGTCGTGCTGTTATGTTTTTTTTTTGTTTAGTATTGTTTTGCATTTCATAATGGAAAGACTTACGCCTGAACAACGTTTTCTATGGGCTCTTGAAAAGTTCCAAGAAGATCCGACGTTTTCGGGGCAAATTTTGTTTAGCGATTAGGCTCATTTCTGGCTCAATGGGTATGTAAACAAACAAAATTGCCGCTTTTGAGACGAAGAGCGACTTGAAGAGATTCAAGAGCTGCCACTTCATCCACTAAAAACAACGGTTTGGTGTGGTTTGTGGGCCGGTGGAATCATCGGTTTGTATTTCTTTAAAAATAATGCCGGGGCGAACGTAACCGTCAATAGAGATAGTTATCGTGCCATGATAACCGACTATTTAATGCCTGTAATTGAAGCTCGTGATCTCGGCGACATTTGGTTTAGCAAGACGGCGGCGCCACTTCCCACACATCGCATCAATCAATGGATTTATTTAGAGAACATTTCGGTGAGCACATAATTTCACGTTTTGGACCAGTCGATTACCCACCAACATCGTGTGATATCACACCGTTAGACTTTTTTCTGTGGGGATATGTAAAGTCTAAAGTTTATGCGGAAAAACCCGCTTCGATTCAGGCCTTGGAGGAAAACATCACACGTGTCATCCGCCAGTTACCAGTCGAACTGCTCGAACGAATCATCGGAAATTGGACTCATCGGAAATTGGACTCTTCGACGTAGCAACGGCCAACATTTGATAGACATAATTTACAAGAAATAAATGCCAAAGAATGTTCTTTCAAATGATAATAAACATTCGCAATTAAATTTGAATATTCTGTGTTTCTTTAAAAAAGTTGGGTAGCTCGAAATGGATCACGCGTTATTTTTACTTTGTGGAATTACAACGTTATTAAAATATTTTAAACAGCTTTTACCGAGCTTTAAAATAGTTTTTTAGAATTTTTTATAAATTTTACAATTTTATCCAGGGATGGGTACCTTTATATAAAGTAAATAAATAAACCATAAGTGAATCACTATAAAAGTAAGAGTCTTAAAATTGGTGTTGAATACTTTCAAAGCAAAATCGACCAAAATATTGTCAGGACGCCCATGCCGTGGCAGGCAGATCTAGTATATACATATAATAAATCAGTAACTTTTTTCCTGTCTGTCTGTATTCGCATTACGTAAAAACTACCGAATGGATTTTAATACAATTTTATGAGGAGGTACCCTAGTATCACGATTCAAATATAGAATACTACTCTTTACCAATTTATTGGCACTGTAAATTTTGATGCACCTCTTTCTTTTAAAAGCGGTATATTTTAAGCACGGTTGCGCTACATATGGCGCTGTTTAAAAATAATGAGAAAATGAATTCAAAGCGGGATATGTTTTACACGGTTGCACAATAGATGACGCTGTTTTGAAATAATCACAAAATATGAATTTCTAATTGTCAAATAGCCAATTGAAAAAATATTTTGAAATTTGAATTTTTTTATTGGGTACTTAGACTTTTGGAAATAAAAATTAAAACTTGTCTCGTTTTTCATGAAACTTAAAAAACAAAACTTTTAAATTCTTAATATTATCACAATTGTGGTAATGGATTTTGGTTAAAGAATAAAACTTCTTTTTTTAAATTATCCTTAAAAAAATACAAAGTTATATAAACTTAGTTTTTTATTTGAACTATTTTTTAAATGAATTAATAAATATTCAGGCTTAACTTCTTTATTATAAAAAGATAAAGAAAATTTAGACGCTAGCAGAATGTAATGAATTTTCAGAACAATTATAAATTCATTTACAAAATTATATTAAATATAAAATTCTCACTAAATTTCCTTTATACTTTTGAATGTCCTTACTAAATAATGTTTATTTTCTTATGACGCATCTAAAAATATTAAAAGTTAATTGTTTCCAAACAACTGCAACTCTCCTTTCAAAGTAAAATTATTGTATCCTCAATTTTATCTGAACACATAATAAGTTGTTAAATGTTAAATCTGCAAAACTAAACTTAATTAAGTTCAGCCCCTGTTTTGCATTCTGTTGTCATTTAAGGCTACTAAAGGCAATAACCCATCTTTCTTGTGTTTAAGATTGCGACTATGCCGTTTCTAGGTATTCTTTTAGCTCTCTAAACTATTTCGTTTATTCCTTTAAACTTCTTTTCTGGACCACTCTGCTGTTCTCCTGTAACTTCACATTTATTCAAGAGCTGATCGTCATCTAAAGAATACATTTTATTGCATCTGAATTGTCGCAGAGCAAGAGCTACATGTGGGGAAGGTATCACTACTGCGACAATTTTCATATTTAAAAAAAATGTATGTTAGTGCCTTTCATTGCTAAGATTTCAGTCGGAGATACGATATTTTGGGAGTTGCTCTGCTGAAGCTGAATTGTGCCAGACGTTTACCATGTTATGGTAAGTGAAAATCAGGGACTATTTTTCTTCCAAAGATAATGTTCTGTATCCCACTTTACTAAAAAGCTTTTCTCTCCTGCATGAGTAGATTAAATATGTAGGTTTTTCATAGTAGTAATCTTTAAAAGCTCCCAAAATATGTTAGATATTTCTGACATTCGCCCGGGCTTCTTGAGTTGAGCCGTTATCTATTTGATTTTCCTTTAGTTTACAGTATGGGACTAAGAAAGTTTGCTATTGTAAAACTCAAGATAGACATCGCGGATATGTTGTGAGTTTGTTACTCTGTTCTTTTCAGCACCTTTTTTCGTGGGTCACTAGGAGAAGGTATAAATCTGTTTATTTATACAATCAAATATAAAGGGTGTTTTTAGCTGCATAAAAACTTAAAATGTTAATACAAGACAGAAATATTGTTGGAATGAAATTTTCTTTATTATTATCTGTTAGATAATTTCATGTTATTTATTTTTTCAATATGATTTCCGGCATATGTCTGCCGAGACTACGAGTTACATGGTCGATTCGATCAGTCCAATTTTTTTCTATTTTTCCAATAAATCTGATCGTATGCCGTCAATGGTGGCTTGAATATTTTCTTCCGATGCTTCAAGACTTTCTGGTTTGTCTACATAAACCAATGACTTAACATGGCCCCATAAAAAGTAATCTATAGTCGCTAAATAGCTCGAACGTGTGGGCCAGTGAAAACTACCACTTCTGTTAATAAAGTTGTCATCACATTGATTTTGCAATTAATCGATTTTTAAGCGCGCTGTATGGCAAGTTGCGCGGTCTTGTTGGAACTAAATGTCCTTGATGTTTAGCTAATTAATATTTGAGAAGAAAACTTCAGTTAACATTGTTTGGTGGCGCTCGGCATTCACTGTAACGGCAGCTCCTTGCTTAATTCGAAAGAAATAAGGACCGATAATGCCGCCAACGTGTAAACCACAACAAACAGTGAATTTTAACGGATTTAATGGTGATTCATTAACGGCTTGAGGATTGTCTTCGCTCCAAATACGTCAATTATGCTTATTCAGGTAACCAGAAATTAGCTTTATCACTGAACTAAAAGTGCTCTATTTATTTTATTTATTTTTTAATTAAGTAAATTTTCACAATTTGAAAGCGTTGTTCTGGCGTTAAAAGAACAGAAATGTCAACACAGTTTGACATTATCAGCTGTCAAACCATTGCTATCGATATCGATAGTTCTCATGCAGCTAAAAAAAACACCCGATATAACACAGCACACCACTTCCACACACCACTAATATATAAATATTGATATTTAAATCTGTTGTTTGGAGATACTTTGTAGAAATAATTTTTTACTCTATTTAATTACCCTGGAGAAATTCATTTCAAAATTCATTAAATATTTTAATGATGTTGACCTTTCGAACCTCTTCTCGAGGTTTTAAATCGGCTCGGTAATAAAAGATTGTCCAACAGAAAGTTAAATGGATTTGTTCCTCTTATTTTCTTATGATACACTGGAATACCTTTCGGTGAAAACCTTCCTCACTTGCAGTTTGTCTGTTACGGTTGGCATGCGCTTTTGATGTGAAACCATCATCATCAACCACAGTCTTACGCAGGAATACTATTTAAAATAATGTTGTATCATAATGTGAATTGGCTACAATTTCATTAGAAATAAAAGAACTAACTTTATTTAAGGAAAATTTTGTTTGATAATGGAAAATTGACAATAGTAATAAAATTATATCCAACTCCCGAATTGAAGTTCATTGTGTTGCAGCATTTTGAGTTTTTTGAATTTCCGATTTATTCTTGAAGAATCTCTTATTTTTTGCTGGGGTAAACCGAAGATTTCTTAAAGCTCCAAATAAAGTAGTTTGGCTGCGTCTTCAATGGAGGCTTATTCTGCTCGAAAAATGTTTAAATAACCAAAAACGACAATTACTCGTTATACAGGTATGTGTTGCTTAATTGCATGTTGACGACTAATTTTTATTTATCTACAACATTGATGCCAAAGTTCGATGATAGTTGACGCCATTTGAAAAAATAAAGCAGATTCATATTTTGACATTACTTTTCAAAACTTTAGTATAAAAAACTATTATCTAATTTTTTGTGGTTATAAAATCTTAAATTTTTTTTAGCTGCATAATTATTCTTGAAATTTTATTTTATTTCGCAGCTTTTGAACAAAACTATATTGCGTGGGAATATAGTAATGTTGTCTAGTTGAAAAACAAATCATAGCGAAACTAGTTTCTGTATTCTTAAATAATAAAAAAAGCATTCATTCTTTAGATTGGCCTACATAACTCTGCCATATTTATGGTAATTCTTTATTTTAAACTTTTCGTAAATAAAAATTGCTGTTTAAGTATTTGCAAAACAACAAGCGGCATTTTGAAGTAATTTTTTTATTGCAATTTTAAGCCGATATTTATTATATGGCTAAATAGTTTTATACAAAAGTTCCCATGAATAAAAAAGCCAAACAAAAAAAGAAATATGAGGAGAAGAAAAAATAACAAAACTTTGTAAAAAATCTGCAATATTCATTGAAAGTTTTATTCTATTTTTTCTTGCTGATTTACATTTGATGTTCGATGCTGCAGCACACCATCCTATATTTAAATACATTGCAGCTATAATTGGTGCATAAATAATTTCATAATTTATTAAGTTCGATTCTTTTTATAAAGTGTTGTTCATTTGCAATTGAGACAAAAAAGGCAAAAAAGTAGATCAAAATGTTTCTGTGCAAAAAAATGCCAATTTCATAGTTTCTTGATTGGTTTTTAATTATTTATTAGTTGATTAAGAAAAAACATGTTTTATTTAACTACGAGTCGTCTGGGTTATTTTTCATGATGCAGTGTTTTCAATTTAATTAATTTTAAATATTTTAAAAATTTATAGTTCAAAGACGTCGCCGTTTCGCAAGAGTTCACTTTACTTGCGTAGTTCAAATATAAGTACATTTTTAAATTATATTTTATACTACCTATCCCCAGTGAGCTTTGCTACATTCATCCAAAAAATGCAATTAACACTTGAAAGAAAAGTATGGCTTACCTTTAAGTCGAAGACGCTAATCTCAGGACAAACTGTTTCAATTTATATGCAAGGTATGACGCCTACTATCCCATCCTATCTCCCACTTCCAATATCCAAATCCATGCCGTGTTTTGCTAGATTATGCATATTAGTATTAGGGTTACTTGTGGAAATTTTAAACACTACATATTGTAGTTCTCTAGGTACACGATAATAATTTTACACTTTGTATGGGAGCTACCAGGTCCACTGTCCCAATCTAGAATTTTTTTGCACAACTAAGCACGTATGAGGGTTACTTCTACACCACGCCCACTATTATAAACCAGCCTATGTTTCGCTAAACTATGGATATTAATAAGGGGGTTACTGCTGCAAATTTTCAAAAATCTACCTATTATAGTTCCCTAGCTACTTAAAAAGTGAACGTGGTCAATTTTTCTTTCCGTAAAAACAAGTTGAGTTATTTGTTTTATTTATTTATTAACAAATGACAATAAGCCTTCAAGGCCAAATCTATCATAGGTACAATTGACAATAAAACTAAAAAATTTTAATATAATATAACAATTCAGATTTTTTTTTTAATTTATCGTAAAGCTACCCCCCAAAAGATATAAAGAATATTGAAAAAAAAAAGTTACAAACAATATTTAAATCAGAGTTTGTGTTGGTACAAAAAAGAATTTTTATTATGAAAGACCTTTAAGCAATATTTTTTTAAATTTTTTAAATGATATTGAAAATCGCCTTTCGCGATATGGTACAAAATTATTCCAAATTCTAGCGACACGTACAACAAATGATCTTTCCATAATAAGAGATGAATAAGTCGGTATTAAAAGCATATTTGTTCTTGTCGAATTTACAAATGAAAGTCTTTCCACAAGATACTGTGGAATGCCAGATTTTATTACCTTATAAAACATTTTCATCTTTCCTAATACATATAAGTCATTAAAAACGCAGCCTAATAAAACGAATTCTCAGTCCGAAAATATACCTCACTACTCTATTGAAACAAAGTTCCAGTTTATTGATATTCATATGTGAAGTTCCAGAATAAAATTCAATACCTTAGACATAACGGAAGACATAACGATAAAGCAACTCTTTTTCTAACTGAAAGTGGAAGATAGTATCTCAAAGCATACAACCTTCTCAACACGACAACAACTTTTGCATATTATTAATGTGCAGTCTGGTAGCCAAATAAAAACCCAATGTTTTGTAAAGCTCTAAGTAATCTATACTCACACCATTTAGTACAAGTTTCAGCTTCTTTGAAAAATGTGGGAAGCACATTGCTTTGGTTTTTAAGGGATTTAGATTTAAAAAGTTTTTTTTCTGACCACGAATGTATGCTACATAAATCCCTGTTAATATTATTCTCAAAAATAACCTCATCAAATTCTGCATTTACAGCAAGAAGTTGAATATCATTCGCATACGTAAGTGGGCCAACTGAAGACCCTTGAGGAACACCTCTAAAGGTTTTCAAAATGGATGAAGATTTTTCTTTGAACTCAGCATACTGTGCACGCATAGATAAAAATGAAAAAATTAATATGCAAGCGGATTTATTGTAATTAAAAATTGTTGGTGTAGCTTTTTAATTAAAACATTGTGACTAGGTTATGAGGAAGATTTAAGAAAAAATTAGCCAAATCGGTGCAGCCCTCCTTAAGTGTTGCGATTGCCAACAAACGACATATGATATAATTTATATAGATTGACATTTATAGATTTCTGCCCGAAATATTGACTATCTGTAAGATATCTCCGCGGGCCAGAGAGAGTCGTTTTAGGCGTTAACAACGTTGGGAAATTTTGCAAAGTTATTTCCAAACTGAGTGATGTAGAAAGAACTTTCGGTCTCAATAAAGCACTACGATAATATAGCCGCTCTAATCAATTCAAGAGTGTTCAACTTCTTTATGAATAAAGAATAACGGGATAAATTAAAATAATTTTGTAAGGAGGTATCCTTAATATATCGGTTCAAATATATGATACTTTTTTTTTGTAAAAATAAAGAAGGTTGTGCAAACTTATTTTTGAAAAAATGACATTTCAAAAGGATGGGTACCACTACATCCAGTAAATACATAAACCATAACTGAAGCACTATAAAATAAGAGTCTTAAAATTTGGTGTGGACTGCATTCAAGACAAAATCAAAAATCAAAACCAAATATTATCAGAACGCCTACAACGTGCCGGGTACAACTAGTTTTAAATTAGAATAATAACTAAATAATGCAAAATGACCAAATATAAACATTATATATTTAAATTAGAAGATCATATTTAGAAAATTATATATAATAAACATACGGGATGGTAATATGGTGCTGTATGCCTGAATATACTCTATAACAAGAAAATATCGCTGTTTATTATTTTATTTATGAATGATTTTCCATAAAAAATTAATATATAAATTCGCAAAAAATCGAATTAGTTTGTTTATACTAGACTATCTGTTTCTGCTACGTCACACAGCGCCTCGTTCCTTTATAATGAAGGGACATAAATAGAAGGAGTTGTCAGATAAAATGGCTTATTTAAGAAAATAATAGTCACTTGTTACCTAAAACTGAAAAATGGAAGTAATAACACCCGCACCCGACTTAAGGTCCTGCCATATTCTTATTTATATATTTTTATTTAACTATAAATAGACAGGTATTAAAGTATTTGAAAACCAAATTTCGAACTGGTAAAAAATATCGAATGGAAAGACTTATTTTCGTATAACAACTAAAAGCCATTTTTCTGTTTATTCATTTTATATAAAATTCTAAAGTTAGCGCCCTCTCATGGGGGCAAAAGCAATTAGAACAAATATTGTTGCTAACATTTATTTTATTTATATTTATTTTCTTTCAAAAAATCTGTATTTAATCACAATTTGAGACATTCTTTTGATTTATGTATAAATAAAAGGTGGCCCTTAAAAGTCTCTGTAAAATATATTCAAAATATTTTAATAACGTTGTCATTCCACAAAGTAAAAATCAAATTCAATTGGCGCCTAATGTTACGCAATATCGTTTAAAATATCTCAGTTTTAAACCGAAAATTTCGGTACCTTTAACTTTTATGTCAACAGCAACATATCCGAGTATGTTTTGCGTTTTAAATCCACTATATCTCAAAAAGTAGCTATCAGATTGACCTGAAATTTCATGATATCCTTAACAAATATGTTTGTATATTGTATCTTATTCCAATGTTTGAGTGAAATTGGGTAACTGAGATTAGAGATATGTCCACTTTTTGAATCATACCCCTTACGTCAACAGCTGCATGAAAATGTATAAATATTGCATACAAACCAATTGAATAAAATGGAATAGCAATCTTTATTTTTAAGTGCAAGTTTTTAAAATAGCACAATAATAAAAGTAAATAATAGAAGATTCATACATATCAACATACATACAAGCGTATTTACAACATTGAAAAATTAAAAGGATTCAAAAATTTTTTGTGGCAACTATTGCAATGCAGTGCAACATCTATTAATCAAAGGTACACAGTTTATGGCTCCAACGGCTTTTCGTGTAAGTTAAATAAATATTTTACAAGACATTTGTCCATGTTATCAACGCCATTTTTACCTTCGTTCTAGTCTAATATCATTACTGGATTCATCTTTAGACTTTCTACTTCGCTTCTGTTATTCACTGTGAAAAGGACTACAACTGATTTGTTTTTCTTGGTCAAGTAGAATACATTGAAATTATTATATATATGTATGTATAATTTTTCTGCTCTTGACATAAGGGTTAAACCTGAAATTGCGTTTTTTATAGCTTTTTCTCCACTTTCTCTTGGAAATGAGACTTGGGGAATGCGGAAAAAAAGGTATCCAATATTAAAATCAGGATGCTAAATCAGGATCGTCACAAAATTTTCTTAAAATCTATCCAGTAGTTTTTACGTGATGCGAGCACAAATGGAACGCAGACAGACTGATGGAAATGAGTTACTATTTTATTATATGTATAGATATAGATGTATAGATATCGGTCTGTTTTATTATGAATTTTAATTAAGGGTAAAACAAATAAGAAACATGTTAACTTTCTGTTTTATAATTATATATTTACAAAATAACTAACAGATTTGTGTTTTAAAAACAAACCATTCTCAAATTTTTCGATAATTTTAATCATCAAATGTTTACAGGAACTTTTTTATCGTCACTAGTGTATTGTTTAAAACAACTTTATTTGCAAAATTAAAATGCGAACTTTCCATAAGTATTTTTTATCACAAAAATAATCTCTATTTTTTAGTTTTCTCTAATAATGATTTTTTAAATACTTTAAATAAAATAACATATATTATTATCAACAGATGCTCTTGGGATAACGTTTGCATATGCATATATTTAAGATTTTCACTATGTGTGTCATTGCAACTTCAATATAAAATTCTAGCAGTATCATAGCTACGAGTATGCATGTGAAAGCGTCAGTTAGCTAAAAGATGTCATTTGATTAGAACTACAGAAAAACTTAATACTTAAAAGAAGCTTAAGTGAAATTTAAATATTTAATAGAAATTGTGTAAAAATCTTATACAATCATACGTAAATAATTTGTTCATTTACAAAGTTAAAGAAAAGCAAAAAATTTATTTTATTATGTACCTGAAAGATTATCAATGGAAAAACTGCATTTAAAAGTCTGGAGGCTGCTTTTAATTTTATTTGTTCAAAACCTTAATTTGCTGTTATACTTTTAATTAAATTGTTGCTTGCACCTGTTTGTTACTTCTATTTTCTTACTATTTTTATTCTTTTTTTTTTTTGTCAACAGATTACTTTTGTTCTTTTACACAAAATACACTTGTTCACTTACACGCTTTCACTATTACTGTAAAACAGTTACAATATTTGTAGATAGATGATGAAGTAGAAACACAAAATAGCTTTTAGCCATTAGAACGTACAATATCAAATGTCTAGTGATATTAAAAATCGGACCAAAATTTTTCCGTTTTACAGCATCCCTTCCTTTGAAAGTGTACAAAGAAAAATAACTCTTACACAAAAAAGAAAATTAAGCAATTTGTAATTTCTTTTTTGTGTTTGCTTTAATGAAAAGTTTCCTTTTAATTTTATAACCTTTTTGGCAACTAGTTATCTTTATTTTTTTGTATGCTGTAATATTTTCTTGAACCCGCACACGTGTTTTTAAGTGTTTTTTGGTGGTTTAAGATTTATTTTTAGTTTTATCGAGAACAAATTTTATCCTTTTTTGAGTATGGCTGCTTCCTTTATTAAGTTACGTTGTTGAATGTTTTGTCAGCCACATGTTTTCATCGTTTTATATATAATATATATTTTTATCTCAGTTATTTCAATTATTTTTGTTTTTCTACACATCTCTGCCATACGGTTCTGTTAAGCTTAACATATTGTTTTTTTTTTTGCTGTCATGTTTTAAACTTTTGTCTCTAACAGTTTGAACTTTTAAACAAGCTAAGTAAAGCTTCTGCACTTTTGCAAACGTACTTAAAGAGCTTTAAAAGCTGCTAACAGAGGAAGTGTATAGAACCACAGTGCGTATGATGTTTAAATGTATAAAAATGACTTATACGTAGAGATTAACGAAAACATAAATAAGGAAAATTATTAAATAAACTCATAAACAACAGAGGGTTTCTGCCTAAAACCAGTCAAATAATTAAATATTATAGAACTATTTTTATTTTCTTATGATGCTACCCAATTTTGATAATAAAAATGAAAATAAAATTATATTTTTATTAAAAAGATATTAAGCTTAAAAAGTAGAATTATAAAAATTACTAAAAAGGCTAAAAAATACAATAATAATTTAGTAAAATACAACAATGCCAGAGTTTTGATGTCGGTGTCGTCTTTAAATTAATTATGTAGCTGACCACACGACGCTTGTAGTCATGCACATCTATCGCTGCTGTCCTCTATTTGTTTAAAGCATTACGTATTTTGTGGAATTAACATTTGTTCAAAACAACGTTATAAATAAATTTTTAAAAAATTATTTCTACAATTTTTTTTTTATATAAGCTTTTAAGATAAAGATTACAAATATTCTTTTACTTTTAATTCCGTAAGTAAATGCTGCTTTTTGAAACAAACATAAAAACATGTGAAAACAATATTTATAAAATTAATGTTTACAGTTTATTTTACATTACGGCTTTTAAAAGAATAATAGCAGCTACAGAAATGTGTGGTAGTGTATCGTTGGAAAAATCCATTTGAAATTATATGTAAATGGGTCCTTACCACACTTACAACCTAATAGAGCTGCTAGTGTTTTTTATATTAACATTTTTGTTTAACAAATTATTTTAAAAAAGGTTTTTGGAAGTGTTTCTTTTAGTGAAAGCTATGGTCAGTTGCAGACCCAACTAATATTAATAATAAAAATTTTGGTTGTCCATTGACAGGCACATGGTAGCAGTCTCTTAGTAAGTCATAATAATATATATAAGTCAGGAGGATAAAAGATGTTGCTTGAAAAATCACTGATTTTTATTACGGAGCATCAGAAGCCGAAGAATTCAAAGGCAAGAAAAATTTGGTCGGTAGTAGGTGTGTTCATAGTGCGAATTTGATATATAAAATCGGGAAAAACTTGTTTCATAATATGACGTCCCTGAGAAAAGAAAGAATACAACTTGCCAGCTTGGGCCTGTCTTATGGGTTGTTTTATTTATTCTGTGAAAAACTTTAATATTAAAAGGGAAGGTCAAATTACTCAAATTCGCGATATCTTGGGAACACCCTTTTATTTGTAATAAATTTATTTTCGTTGCTTGTTGTTACAGTAGGTATTGTAAAATATAATCTGCATAAATCTTAATTGTCAGCCTGTTAATACGCAAATATAAGATGCAAAAATGTGTCATTAACTAAACACCCGATAATTTTTGGTTTTATTATTTGTTCTTGGTATAGATGACAAATTTATAAATAATCTGCGTATATTTCAAGTTTCTACCCGTTCCGCTTAAAAAATTCGGCTACATACATATGTATGTATGTAAATATTTGTCACTTTCGCAAACCCTTTTAATTTATATTTTTTGCTATAGCGGACCTAAATTTACACATTTTTAAAAAACTAAATTCATATTCACGAAAATTTCATCACTATCGGAACACCCTTTAAATTTTAGTAATTGTTGTTATACTGTTGTTATACTAGTAATTGTTGTTACACTTTCTATAAAAATATCAGGAACCTACCTATTGTGGTTCAAAAAATAAGGTAACATAAGTGAAAAATATGCCCATGACGGAACAACCTTTAATTTTTAGTAATTGGCATAGGGGTCGTGACAACACATTTTCTCTATATATTTTACTACTACGGTTTAAAATATAAGACGTTATACATGCAAATCACGTCACTGTCGGACCCTTTAGTTTTTACTGTTTTTAAAGGGTTCATAGTAATACACCTCCTATCAAGTGTCTACCTATTATGGTTCAAAACTTAGGCCATATACATGCAAGTCACGTCACGTTTTATACTGGTTTATTTAGCGAACTAAGTTTTATTTACTGTTTGTAAATTTTTAAGAAATAAACACATATACGTGAATAACACATCTCTATCGGAATATTCTATAAATTAGTATTTGTTGCTATAGCGCCAACAGTTATACATCTTTTGGGAAAATTTCAAGAGTCTTCTTATGAAGGTTCCAGAGATAAAAGGCGCTGACAGACTGACGGGCGAAAACAATAGGGTACGTTTTAACTATTTCGGTACGGAACCTTAAAAATACTAGCACAGATAGATAAAGCGATATATTACCTACTGCACTAATGGTAGTGTTTTAGATCACGAAGTGTTTAGACTCTTCAAACCTAAAAATGTGTTTTGCAGTTACATGTAAAAGTTTGTAGGAAAATAAGTGAAGAAGTTACAATTTTTTTAATAATCTTAAAATTAAAATTCTTAAACGTCGGCTGGCAGCAGTGGCTGGTTTATAATTATATTAGAATCGTGGTATCACGTTAGTAATGGGTCGTGGAAACTTCAAGTATGATCTTGGCAAGTTAAAAACTGATCAAGACGATACTTGCAAACAGTGGCTGGAACGGGCTGAGACTGTAGAAAAACTTTTTGTGACTTGCCTTATGTTTAACACATAAATAAATATAGATACAATGGGAACCCTTAGCAATAACAATAACAAGAGATTCTGAGATGAGAATGAAGAGTACCAGTCATTAGACTGAAATCCTTATAGTCGACAGAAATCGCTAGTGACAGCACGGGACTCAATGAAAGTGACGTAGTCGTAAATTACCATTCTGATACCAGAAACACTTAGAAATAAACGCATTCGAAAACGATACAAAACTAAACTAGTTAGCTTGATAAATGTAGAGGGGACATATATAAAATTCTAAAATAAGCAAAAAAAAACGGCTATGGGTTTCAAATATCGCATAATCACATTTCAAGGCAAGATTGGTTTAAGTTCAATTATCTTGAGCAAATCATACTCATGCTCGTAAAAGGAAACCTTTCAGATTAAATCAGATTATTTATTAGCAAACTACAGATTCCACACTATGGGTCCCTCATATCAGGGCTAAATAAAACCCTTTCTCCTTTTCACTATTCTCTTGCAAATATTAATTCCAAAAAAAATCTGTAAAGTTTAAAATTATTTACGCTTGGATAAAATAAAAAAAAGTAAACCCACAATACTGTATAGAAAAATTTGAAAAAATATGTTTCATACAAACAAATCGTACACATAATAAGTTTTAATCATTTAGCGTGACAAATGTTTTTTTCTCTATTATATTGTGTAAATGAAATCGTAAAAAATTAAGCTATTCATAATTTCAAAATAATTTTATTCTAATGGGTTTCTTTAGAAACATCTGTTTCCATTTCTGAAACAAATGTCATTGTGTTAACATTTCCATACAACAACTTTGCACTTTACTATTTCCATTTAATTTGAAAAGGAGAAAAATAAAACAAAACACAAAACAACACAACAGCAGAAAAACGAAGTACTTTGCATGCAAATTTCGGAAACCAATTTATATAAAAATAATTTGCATAAAAAATATAAATGAAAATATAATATAAAAAACATCGATGAAAAAGCAAATACAGTTGTAATTATTTCTATTTCACGGCTACAACAAATCGAACAAAGCAATTTAACCTTGCGTATAAATAAAGTCTGTTTCTTAGCGGCATATACTTTACATATAATCGTGTTTGTTGCACTTATATTCATTTTATTTTCGAGGATAAGATATGTATATTTAAGAACTTTTCAAGAATTGTTCTATCTATTTTATACTGTATATTTCTTCATAATTTATTGTTTGCAGCATATTTTTTCATATTTTGGTCCTAAGATCATTATAATGCCATTTTTAGAATTTTAGGAGCATAGTTAACCTTTTGAAGAACATGTTTTATTTTTTTATGGCATGCGTTTTTATAGACGTGCAACTTGCAACTTAATTTCACGAAAACTTACAAGAAAAACAAAGAGTTATTTGAAAGTAAAAATAACTCTGAATCAACAGTTTATTTTAAATATCAACTAAGAAATTAAAAATGACTGCAGTTATATTTTGCCCTATAGGGGTAAAGGACATTATTTTTGCTAAAGAAACAATCTAATAAAACTATACAGTGTTATCAAATCGTTATCGGTGAAGATGATGATGTTCTCCCATCGAATGCGCTTGCCAACCGTACTCAGGAAAGAGCCAATGACTCGGCCTTTCACCAAAAGATACGGGATCCGTTTTTTATTTACTAATACATATTTTACATATACATACTTCATATTTCATATGGAATAAAGTTTTATTAATAGTGTTCTAAATTCCTATCAATCAATCCGCAAAAATTTAAATTTCATTTAGCCTTATTACGGTTGTCGTAATCGTACTTCGATAATGACAATTTTGTACTGGATAGATTAGATAACACGCAAAATTACGACAACCATAATAAGACTGATTATAACGACTTGCGAGCACAAGTCATAATTCCGAATTGAAAGCAAATTTAATAAATCAATAATTGGAAATAGGTGGAAGTCAAAATAAAACGCAGTTATTTATATCAGAATGAACAAACCATCTATCTACCTGATATTTCTTCGTGTAAACAACTTAATAATTATATCCTTTACGTTCGATACATTTAGTCTACCATCTAGTTTTTTATTTCCTTTAAATATTAAGCTTTATTATAGTTCTAAAAATATGAGTCGTCTAGCTTAAATCCTTTCCCACTCAACCATTTTTGAAAACAGGAAATAGTCGCAAGGGTCTCAACGTAAAGATTATTTTAGCAGATCCCAGTCCCATCTGTGGATCTTTTCCACAGTGACTAGACACGTGATCACCCGTGTATTGAATTGATTGCGGCACCCATCGCGCCGATAGCATTTTTATATATAAATCTTCATGAAAAATATGATGTAATAAAGCTCGGTTGAGATGTCTACAGCCTCAACCACCTTACACACTATCACTGTGGTCGCCATTTATACTGGTAATACCCCTGCAGAGCTCAATAAACCCCCTTTTTAACCACTGAAATTGATGGGTCAAGTCTAAAGACTTTGGTTTCGTGACGGTTTTTTCACTTACACGTAAAGTATGGTATCGTTACAGGAATCGCATTATGCTCTCTGTAACAATATATGGTTGCGATTAATAAATTTTAGTTGTTTGTAGCATTACTTTGGTCACGATAAGAAATTTCTGGTTAAAATTTCATCACTAAATGGTTACTACGAACAACATATGCAACAGGTTGGTTTTAACTAAATTTTTGTTAAACTTCAAAGCTTAACCAATGTTTTATTATTATTTTATTATTACTTACAACCATTATGTATTATTAAAAAATTTATTAAGTTAAACTCATTCGTATGTAACCAAAAAGTGTCTAAAAACAAATATTTGTTCAATTCACAAGCCCCTGTTATCATGTTATAGGGTTTATCGTCAACTTATTTCACAACAGTTTATGTTTGTTTCTGGTAATTTGCCATACCTGGGACCATTTTTTTTTTGTTTGAATAAATTTTAAAAAAATTCGTAAGATGTAATCGCCGGTGTCTTTATTTTACATTATCTTAATTGTTTTATAGTTATAGTTCTTTTAGACCACAAATATATTTAATCTATATAAAAATTACAAATAGAGTATAAATTATTTTATGCTATAATAGTAATTACTACTTCCCATGCATGATTCAATTTCATTTTATCATGCACAACGTTGCCGTTGTTAAAGGTTTTTATACTTAATTTACCATAATTCCTTGAAAAATAAAATAAAATTGTTAAATATAAAATTGTTAAAGCAAACGCATGTAATTAATATAAGTATTGTCTAAAAAGTACTTTTTACTATAAAAACTATTTGTCAATCCTACCAAAATTATTTATAACTATCATCCCAAAAATATTCAAAATGTTTACCAAGTAAATAGTAAAAATCCAACAATGGCAACGTTGCTTATGAAAATATTAATTTTATTATGACAGTACATTCATCAGGTAGCCTCAGTAGGGAGGGGAAATATTAAGGCGAAAAATTCATTTTTTTTTTTATATGGAGTTTGATAGTTCAACTTCCATTTAATTTCACATTTAACTGTCAAAGACAAAAAAATTAAAAATTTTCGCTCTAATATTTCCCGTTCATAGTGAGGCTACCTGATGGACAGTAAGCAAAACAATGATACAATTGTAAAATTTAAAAGCCTGTTCACAAGCTATTTGTTTAAAAGTTTATTTCAATTCAATATTTTTTGTGGTAGACTTCCTTTTCACCAACTGACGATTGATGATTGAATACTGTTTTTCTCGTATTCCTTTATCTGAGTTTGGTTGGTTAAATAGATGATGCTTACAACTAAACACTACCCAAAAGTCGATAGATGCAAAGAGTGCTGATGACGGCCGTGGTTGTCTAGAAAATGCATTCCATTCTGCTAGCGTCTAAAATTAAAATTTTTCATTTTTTCTTAATCACCTAATTTGTAATTAGTATTCTTTTATTTTAGAGAGAATATAACGAACTTAAGCCTAATTTCAAAAATTTATTTATATTTTTCAATAAACTTTAAACGATACAAGGGAACTTGTGAATTGAGCAATTGTTTATGTCATCGAAGCTTGTGCTTACAAAAAAAAAAAAAAATTAAAAATTTTTCAACAATTAAATCAGGAATTTGTATAAAGTGATAATTATTATTTCCTATTTTATGTATTATTTAAATTGTTGTGTATTTTATATGAAAAATTTAATAAAAAAAAATATTAAATAATTCTATATTTTATTATCAAAAATGTAAAAAAAAAAACTGTTAGATCCCATATGACATTTCATGATTTTCAATCGTTTTATAATCATTTAATTTAAATATGTTTCTTCTTTGAGTGTATCAAATATTAGGTCTGTTCCAGATGGAAGACCAAACAGTCCGGACTATTGAGAGTAAAAAGAAAATAACTCCCTGAATGTGACAAACCTGCCCAAAGTTGCTGGGACGCAAGAAACCACAATTAAACATCTTGAAATACTAATGCTGCTTACTTTCTTAAATAAATTTTATTTTAGTGATTTTAGATGCATTTAGTATTTTAAAAGCAAATCATTTGCATCAACGTCAACAGCTGAAATGATGAATGAAAATAAACTGAAAAAAGCCAATAATTTTTTGCAAATTAGAAAGCCAAGTAATGATGGTACGTTCTGCAATAAATTTTAGATAAAACTTTCTGCCTTTATTTAAAAATTTTTTGATTTTTAAATGTAAACAAAAAAACGGCTGATAATTTAATTCTAGTCCGAACTTACCCAAGAAAAAGTTCGTACAATTTTGTACCAGTGTTGGGATTTGTGGTACAATTGTACCATGTTTGGTACAATCGACACATCAGTGGTACACTGGTACACTTAATGCTTTCTTGGTACAATTTCATATAAAATTTATTCAATATTTTTTTTTTATTTAATCAAAAACAATTCATTTTTATTATTTACTCTGCTGAATCTATTATGTATAAGTGATATGTAATTTAGTTATGTTTTTGCATCGCCTTAATCAGTTTCCTGGCAGTATTCGGCTGATATATTTTTTATTTTTTTCTGGTGAGAAATCATAAGGTCTTTTTGTTCTTCTAAATAACTCCAGTCATACTAGAAAATAATAGAAAATTAATAACAATTGGAACTACCGGGTAGATCGATACAAAGAGTACTGATGACGGACGTAGCTGTCTAGAAAATGCATTCTGCTTTGCTGGTATCTAATTTTACTTTATATCTTTATAATTAAGAACTTAAGCCTAAATAATTAATTTATTAATTTTTATATGCTTTGATTTTCATTGACTAATATCCACAGAAAAGAAATTTAAGGAATCAAGGTCAATTATCACCCTAGTAGGTATTAAAGTTTTAATTAGCATCTTTTGATGTCGAGCTACTGTATGTATGTTTTGCTTGTTTTTTCCTTAATGTCAAATGTTGGTACAATTCATGCTGATTTGGTAATTTTATCATTGGGACCGTACAATTTAAACATTGTCAGATCCCAATACTGCTTTGTACAGTAAATGAAAAAAATTTACTCTCACATTTTCACTCAAAATTACACAAAAATTGTCATCGCTTTCGGACTAATTTGTGCGAGATCCGACTGTTTTGTTATGCATCTGGAACAGACCTATTATATAATCGAAATTCACTTTTTCTATTTACTTGAAATTAACAAACTAACACAAAATTAACCAGTACAGTTGACAGTTAACGGAAGCAGTGTTACTTTGTAAGTTACTGTTCTGATAATGCACAAAGTCACGGCTTATTAATGTGCAAACACAATTCAAAATCGAGCTAATAACTAATAACTGATGACATATTTGAAACAACTGATGACTGATGACATATTTGTGATAACAATTTCTAAATACTGCTGTTCATTTAACAAACCTACTTATTTAGTGATTAAACTTTATTTATCAAACTCTAAATAGCTTGCATTTTTAATTCACTTATTAAATCTAAATTAATTTATCATTTCATCTCTAAAAAGATTTTTTTAAAAAACACCAAATCCTTTTAAGAATATGACAGTTGACATAAGTAATTTTAATTAAAGGAAATAAACAAATATCGCTCATACGACACATAGATTTATTCCATAATATTGTTGTGATCTTTTAAATATTTCGTTGTTGTTTTACTCTTTTTCTTTCCTCTAGATTTCTTATCAAACATTTCCGTTCTTTAAACTTAAAGCTTTTTTTGTTTCTTAAACAAATAACAAAAACAACTTTAAAGCTTTTCCTCTTCTTCTACATTTTTGATTCTGCGCAAAAACGTTGTTTACTTTTTGATTGTTTTTTTGTTATCATCTTGCACAGTTTTGCTGTTATTACCAATTAACCGACAACCAACATTGCAGAAAAATAACAAAGAAGACAACCAAATATAGAAAACAAAAGGCTAGAGAAGAAAACAGAAGAGAAGCGAAAGAGAGCGTGGTAAAGAAAATACTCAAATAATAATAATAATAAAATTGACGAATGTAAGCATAAAAGTGACCTCAATAAAGGACCACGAGTACTGGGTTGTGTGAGAGTGTGGTTTCGTGACGTATTTTTCTCTTTTACATATTCCATTTGTTTACACATACAACCCTATACACATACTCGTACATATGTAAATTTACTTTGGTAAACATGGTAAATTTATGTGTTTGCCCGACTGTTCTGATAAAAATTTATTGTTATCGCTTATACGCACCAGCAGTCAACAAATGCATAAGAGTGCATTTGTTATTGCTTTTACTGTTGTATATTCCTATTACTGTTATAATTGTTATAGTTATTTGTTGGTTGATGAGGGTATACATAATGGAATCAAATTAAATTTTAGATTGTTGTTTGGAGTATGTGTGTGACATAAAAGCATTTACCATATTTACCATGTTAAACAATATGTAGAGATAATAATTATCAAAGGAAATTTCATTTGTTTATCATATAAAGTTTTTATTAAGAAACAGTTAAGTCTTTGATACAAAAAACGTTTCATAAAGTAATTGTAATTGCAATTGAAATGTTTCTGTTCGAAATGACAAAATTATAATTATTTTTTGACGACTACTATTTGCACTTGTGGAAATCAATATTAAAAGAACTAATTAACCATTGTAGAAAGCGGCTAAAACGTTAGAAATTGAGATGACAAAGGTAGTTTTTAGTCATGTTTTTCACTTTTTTTAAAATTAATTTATTTACAATAAAACAAAAGAATGCGAATATCAATACAGAAAGTTAAAATTGAAATGCTCAAAACGTTAGCATTTTTTATTTTTACGATTTCATTGAAGAATTTAAAACTACCAAACCCTAAAAAATATAACAATAATCAGACTCTTTTCCTGATTTGCATATTTAAAAAAAAAATCATGTTAGTTATTATTACCTAAGTAATCTTAAAGATAAGCGCTAATTATAAATTCGTTGCAAAATTAATACATTTATACAGTTTATTAAAGAAAAAAAATGTACATAAATGTTAACATACATGGAACTGCCTACCAAGCTCTGAAAGATCCTGAGGTGCTACACATTTCGATAAAAAAAGACTTGGTCGCAAAAGATAAAGGTTTGTAAGAATTCTTATAGTTAAGTAAAAATGCAAACCTTTTGTGTAGTGGATTAAATAGCTGTGAAAAATTAACGTGTTATGATCTAAAGGATTTACATGTAACCTTAGAGAAAGAGGTAATGTTTAACGACATCTATGTAAAAATATTAGTACCATTTATAGACCCATAGATGGTAATGTAGTAAATTGAAGGCTTTTCTCAGCACAATTTTAGCACTTCAATTCCGTTGCTTTTTTGAGCGTAGTTTTCATGAAGACGCCGCTATTTGTCATAAGCCTTAAACACAGATATTTTTTTTCACCAATTAAAGGTTTTAATAAATTTTCACTAAAAGTTCAATTAATTTTTTAATTGATTTAAATATATGTTTGTTTAAAATAGAAAAAAAATCCCAATTAAACAATTATTTCAATCAATTAATTATTTAATTAAATTTTAATCTGTAACCAATTAAAACCTTTAATTTGTGACTCATTGCCTTGTTGAACGGTTATTGGCGAGGACCTTCGGGTTGGCTGTGACTTGGATACAAATCGCACAATAGGAGCTACAAATGGTGTGACAATAGTTTATATGGTCGTGAACGCCTGATTAAGAGGTATGAACAGGGTCCTGCCAGCCTTGTTCTAAAACTGCTACTTGTTGCATCGCAATCCGCAACAAGGCCGTTGGTAAACGTATTGTATTTTTTTTAATTTTATTTCTGGTGCAGATAGTATTGGAATTCGAATACAAAACAGTAATTTGTTGAATTTTTGCCTGTCTCTTTGTCTTTGCTTGCATTAAGTAAAAACTGCAGCATGAATTTTAAAAAATTTTGTGAGTAGGTACCCTAGTATCTCGGTTTAAATATCAGTTTTACCTATTTGAAGCTTCTGGAAACTTGAGATCACCTTTTAGTTTAAAACTATTTACAGAACTCTTCAATAAATATAAAATTTTATATAAATTTTAGATTTTTATATAAAGCGTTTGTTCCTGTTTGTTCCTAAAGTAACTATGTAAACCATAACTGATTTACTTTAAAAGCAAGAATCTTAAAATTTGGTGAGGATTACTTTCAAAACAAAATCGAACAAAATATTTTTCGTGACGGTGATTAATAAAACTATAACAGTAAACAGTTTTATTTTTAATCCAATTCTGTCCCTTAGTTCTTTCCCCAAAGTGTAAGGTTTCATTGATTGGCCTGATACCTACGACAGGAAAAAAATAAATATAGATAAAATCATATAGACCAATATACATATATTTCAATTATAAATCTGCTTTAATTAATCATTTGCTCTTGTGAAAGATTTTTCGAAACCATTTTTGCACAAATGTTTCTCATCCCCAATTCAATGGTTAACATTTGATGAGCTGTTGTTGCCAACTGGAGCACTAGAAAATCAGTCTTATTACTTAATTTACACACCTTGTATTTTATATTCCCAAAAAATATAATTTACACAGATGAATAAATAACCAAATGACGTGTAAACTCTTGGTATGTACACGATTTGATAGGACCTTATTTGATTACAAACTTTCATTATTCTCCTGATGAACAGGCCCGTCCTGATTAACACAAACATCGTGAAACATACGATAACATTTTTAGAGAAGTCCGCAAGCCCATAAAGTCCTAAATGAGAGTGGTAACATTTGACTAAGAAATAACTCTTGCAAAAAAAAACCGACTTCACAACAGACAAACTGAAAATCTTGTTTTTTTAAGACGGTAATTATACAATGATTATATTATATTCGAGGAAGATTGCAGCGGGATCTTTTTGAACGTCGTAGCACAAAATGTCAATTCAGATAAAAACAAATAATTTTGGAATTCAATAATCTAAAGCAAATATCAGTCGATCTTCTACCGGGGGAGCAGTGCTTCCGGAGTATATAGAGGCACAAGTCCTCGGGGTTCTGGATTTTTTCAGGTCAAACCAATGCCCAAACGACTGTGTGTAATAGCGGTTTAAAAGTTTGGCTATATAAATAAAATGATACCAACTATTGGAACATCCTGTAATTTCCGAATTCAAATTGTATACTTGTTGTTATACCGGACATATCAATACAGGTTGTTTGAGTATTTCAAACGTATGTCTATAACAATTCAAAAGTTGGCCATATATATCAAATTAAACCATTTATTGGGACACCCTTTAATTTCTAATTTAAAATATTTATGCTTATTATAAGATACATAGTAATGGACATTCTGTGCAACTTTCAAGTGTTTGCCTATAAAGGTTCAAAAGATACGATCATAAAGGTGAAATTGCCTCACCTATGGGGTCACTCTTTAATTTTTTATTACTTTTTGTCATTGGGAGTTAGTATAGTTATACGGATTTTTTTTAATTTTAAATTGATGACTTATAAAAATTATAATACTCGTAAAAAACATATATGTTGTATTTTTTTACATTTTTTTTTAAATTTTTAACTTTTTTTAAAATCTGTCAATATAAACTTACTAATAAAGAAAAATTTTAAAATCGGTTCAGAAATGACCGAGTTCTGAAGTCACAAATATACAAAAAAAGCAACACACAGACGAATTGATAGTCTTCTTTTTTTTAAGTCGGTTAAAAAAGGAAAGAAACTAAAAAATACTAGATGATCACAGAAGAATGAAAAATACATTTTTTCTAACATTGACTGGTATTGGCAAGTTCGTGTTTATATAGATTTGAGATTTAGATATTAAAATTACTTTTTCTTTAATATACGAGTAACTAAAGGTATAGTAAACTAATATGTTAAAAAAAATCTAACGTTTTGAGCATTTAAGATTCTTGTTGTTGTTTTAAAGTCCGCATCCTTATTTGTAATGCATCTACTCGCAAATCTCTTTGTAACATATAATAGCAACTGGAAGCTCGTTAAGCTCATTCCTTATTTAATTTAAATTTTATGCTCCTTTTTTCAACGTTTATTTTCAAATTGAATCACAAATTAGCTTCATACTTTGTTCACTCCTCCGCGAAAAATCACAGTAAAAAACACATTTTCTTTAAACAACTACTTAAAATGCATTAATTAAAAAAGAAACCTTGAGGCAAATTAATGTTCACTACATACAGCTGAAAAAAAAAGGATAATATTTCAGCAGCTCTAATTATTTAAATCGTTTATTCTTTATTTTAAGTTTTCATTGTTTATCGTTGTTTTGCGTCAAATGCAGCGATGCATTGAAACTTCCAACATGAACCTTTTTACCAAAAAACTAATTCTTAAAGAACTGATTAGCTTTCAAGGTCCTTATTTGTATTTTTATATTCTTAAAATCTTACTTTTCAACTAAATTCATGGGTACTTACATAATCCGATGACATTGTTCGGCATGATGGTGTGTACATGTCACGGAGTGTTCTTCGGATTCGGTGGAGTCATCACGCAAGGTGGCAACTCCAAGTGGTAATATTGGTATTATAGCAGCTGTAGCAGCTGCTGCTGTTGCCGGTGGGCCCGCCACCACAGCTGATGGTGTTTTGGGAGTGGCTGGTAGTGGTGGCGGTGGGGCTGGTTTGGGTGCTTGAGTGGCGGCTGTTGAAGCAGGTATAGCCTGTGGTGAGGGTGTGGTACTCAAGGGCTTCTAAAAATAAAAATAAAAATATGTGTTAGCTAATATCAATTTTGAAAATTATTTTATGCTGTCAGATTTAAAAAAAACATGTTTTTCAAATGAAATAAAAACATTCAATTCTTAACCTAAATTTTGTTGGCCTTATCTTTTGCCCCAAAGATGTAATTTCAAAGTTAATTGAATCATGCGAAAATGGAGACTGTAAATGTACTAATTATGCGCAAGAAAATATAACCCTGGCGGGGGTTCAACGGAAACTTTATGGAAATAAAAATGTGCAAAATAGACCAATATCTCTTTCGTTTTTCTGCGCAAGTGACAGTGGTATAAAATAATTTTATTTTGGAAATAAATCGGTAGCTCATGAACAACTGAATATGTCTTACTGAAATTTAACAGAAGCAAAGCAGAGATGCTTTCAAGTAGACTTGCAGAAGACAAGCGAGAAGGGGGCTTGTGGGTATGCCTCCCATTTTGGGTACCAAGGTTATATATTTTACATACATACATTTAAATATCGATAGTCGTTGCAAATATCTACGAAGTATGGGCTTACATGTCTAGGTTATTTCTATTATTTAGGGAGAACGTTAACAAGATTTTTTTTTACTTTTAGATCGACCTTAGTTTAGTATTTTTGACTTGGTGAACTTATTTATGATCGGGTTGTAATTTTAAGATATCGGCTGCATTTTTTATAAAATTTAGAAGAAAATAGTATCAAGCTTCGCCAGGACGGCTCGTTTCGTTAAAAAGTTACACGCCTCTTTATTGCGAAAATGCAAAAAAAACCGTTTTATTTCAGAGGCTCCCCTAAAAGGGTGGTATAGCCTCCTTACTTATATAAACTAAACATACTTCGGTACTAAACAATTTTTTAGATTACTTTAAAGCCAAATTACATAAAAGATTAATTGGGTCATAACTTACAACCGTTGTCCCTCCAGTCCAATCAGAAGAAAGAATGTTGAAATAATATTTATGAATTATTTTAAAATTCCTCCTAGTGTAAAGCACAAATTTTTGCAGGTTCATCTCTTGCTAACCTACTCCAAAAAGAAATTGATAGCACCGGCAGGATAGCAGAGGCAGGATAGCCAATTTTATTAAATTAAATTAGACAATCGTGTGAGTGCAGTGTACATTATTGGAACTAATTCATTACTTGTTTGTTCAGATTGGTGCACGTGTTTTGGGAAATTAAATATATATTTTTTTTTAATTTTGCTTAAGCATTCGGTTCCTCTTACCCTTAATTCGAGTGCTTCAACTGTGGAAAATTGTCGTTTTCGTTCGTAGAGATTTTCTCGTTCTATAGATCGACTGCGAAACGCTGGCGGTAGACAACGATCTGGTGGCGTTGGTATTATAGGTGTTGGTGCGCTACTACTGGCTTCTAATTGTTGCTGTTGTTCTTGCTGTTCTTGTTGTTCTTGATTTTGCTGCTGCGCTAACTGTTGCTGCGCCTGGCCCGATGTAGTCGGTGGACTTTTTTCACTCGCTTGCTGTTGCTGTTGTAAGTGTTGTTGGTGCTTGTGATCCTCTTTTTTCTTTTCACGTTCTTGCTGACGTCTTATCTCAAAATCCAACAAACGCGCTTCACGACTTTCCTTATCTCTCTAAAAAAAACAAATACAAAAAATAATTTGAAAATTTGCTCTATAGACATTTTAGATAAATAAATTATACCTAATTAAAATCTTTTTTAGAATCTTGATTAGGAAAGATCTCTTTTATGACAAATTCAAACATATGTATATTTCGAAAGGCTTACAGATCTCAGAGATTGCGAGTTAAACCTTGCATTTTAATCGGGACATTGCATATTAATAACAAACTTCATACCTGTCTATATACATTCGTGTAAAGAAAAAACACGGTTAAGGTAGCCATAATCTAAGAGTAACATGACTGACCTACAGTAATAGTAATACAGTAATAGGCAGCGACACAAGTAATAGGCATCGACACAGGGGATATTTTGTACAGTCTCATCAAACCCTGGAGACAATATAGCGCCAGTGGATATACTAAAGAAACTTTCTAGTCCTATAAATCTACGTAAGTTGGCTAATCGGCTCGTCTTTTCATTACCAACCTGATCCTAGTGGCTGGAGACACAACATTATGTTAAACTGTTATGGGAACCAAGCTCAATTTTCCATGACTACTTCAGACCTTAGCTCAAATGGGGCTAATGTCTTTAGCACATCGATGACGACGGCGTTACTTATGCCTGAAAGATCCTTGAATATTTGTCCATAGGAATATCCGTTGAAAGTTTATTCCAAGAATGCTGGCTCCCGTGGCACCATTTTTCTCGGGGAAAAAAATGAGGGCAGCAGACGCCAGGACTTCCTGGAGCCTGAACTTGGAAAAACAGGTCTATATTATGAGTCCTTTTCGAGGCCCGAACAGTGTCCAAACGTTTGGTACCATGGGAACCGGTGACCCCACAGAGAGCCGCTCCTCTCATTTTTCGGTTGTTAGTAACGTCCCCATTGGGGGTACACGTGGTGGTTGTGGTTTAATATCGATGTATGCAGAGATGGTGCATTGTGGATGAAAGTGTGATGTTGCATTCTCAACACAAGCAGTTGGATGGTTTCCAACCCCTAAACAAGATATTAGAAAATAGGTCCAGGCTTGCCATGTTCTACAACTTGCTACTCATTGTGACTTTGCGGTACATTTTAGTGCATTATGGTTGCTATTACACACGGCACGTTAAATTATTGTGTGCTGTACGATACGATGGGGGTGCTAGTCTACACTTTCTTTTCACTCGATGCTAAGACCACCGTCAAATAAGGGCACTGATGTTAATCTTGATTACATCACCATTGTCCTGTTTGGAGCCGTTATTAAACCAAACCTGCTTTGATATATCATTCCACCAGGTCTGGTTATCCCAACGGCCTTTTGCTTTCAGCTCCTATTGATGGAAGCAATAAGTCTATGTAGACTAGATTAGAACAGTACAGAATAATTAATAATCATAGTGCAGTTCCTGTTATCAATATTAGTAAGTGAACCAAAATCCAAATATGTGTTATTTAGGAAAATGCACTGACTAGGATCTTCAAACATTATGTTGATAACTTTGTACGAAGGTGCGCAGTAGAAATTAAAAATTACAAGCATTGAAACTGGGCGCGGCAGGGCGCAACTCGTCAGGGAGCCAGGAGTGTCTTTGAAAACATGCGCTGGGAGAAGAGTCGAGAAGAAGGTTTGGTTTTTAAGAATTATGCATTTTTACGTTCTGTTTAAATTTTAAAACAATCTTGCCGTCCAGCTGGTATTAAGAAAGCACATTATTTTCTATCCGGCATAGCCATTTCATTCTTTTCTTGATTGAGATAGAATTATTTCTTTACCTCTTTTGTCGTAATTATTATCTTTTAAAATGTTTTCTATTGTTCGCCAATTTTCAAGACACTTCCTAAGCCTTAACAATTCGAGTTTTTTTTTAGCCCTAAGCAAAATTCTTAACTTAAACAGTTTAAAAATACAGAAAATGTTTTAGATTAATTAGTACCTTGTAATTTAGCGCGTCTTGTTCCTCTTTCTTTGCTTCTCGTTCGCAGCGCTGACGATCGCGCTGTTTTTCTTCGTCCGTTTGCGATGTTTTGCTGTCTGTAAAATTTGAAAACTTTATTAGGAAAACATTATTGAGATTTGGGAGTTCATGTTATTTTATATTTTTATTCTAAATTTTATAGAAATAACAAGGCAAATTTAGTATTTGCTTTTAGAGACTCAGGCAAGAATTTCTTAACATGCATTTATACTTCAATAAGAATTATATTTACAAATAAAATTAAATGAAAATATTTTAAATGGAACTTGTATTTAATATGTTACTATATTTAGGACATCTAGGCAAGACACACTAGAATAATTTGTTAGGAATAAGTTCAAATAAATACGAAAATGAAGTTTAAAATGGACATAAAACTTTTAAATTTCTGAAAGGTTTTGTCAAAATTTTAAATAATAATATTTATCAGAAGGTAAAGAGCTGTTTTTCAACAAAATTAAAAAAAAATCTGTGGGAAGGAAAAACATGCCGAACCAGATATTTCAAATCCCGAAATTTTTCATGTATAATAAATCCGAATTATATATTTTTTTTAATTCGATATAAGCCATATTATTTGTGCATATTTTACGCTAATTATTTTAAACTAATACACCTAATTCTGTTTTTACAGGGTCTTTTTTACACGGTTTTGGTTTAAATTGAACACGGATTAAAAACAAAAAAAAAAAAAAAATTGTAACACGATTTTTTTCCATTTAGCATGAATCAAAATCTTTTGAGCTTGGATTTTTTTAAAGTAAATTCAAATGATAAATTTAGGGGAATTCCCTTTTTGTCCATAAAAGCAAATTTATTTGTCAGAGCAAATGAAATGCGGTAATATGTTGTAAACTATCAATGCATATTTACAAGACAACGTTGAAAACTATAAATACAAAACTAAAACGTAAAGCCATTTCTTTGTGTCTATATATAATTTATATTTGGGCTTCTAGAAAACCGAAAATTGAAATTTTATATCGTTTCAAAATAGTAAAGGCTCAACATTTTTTGGCAAAATGTTCGGTTTACATAAAGCCACAGTAAGAACTATATAAAATTAGATTTCAATTAGGCAATCGTAGATTTCTGAAATTAAGGCCCCGATTATCGTTCACAACATTAATTATTTTAGTGTTGTATATTTGAAATTGCGATTACGATTTACAACACTTATCACACTTGTCACAATTTTAGTTGTCTATGAAAAATTTACAGCGATTATCGTTTACAACATGTGTTTCTATGTGTTGTTACGCACATCAAAATCTTACAACTCCTTATTAGCTGTTGTTTACAATGAAAAATTACAATGTAGAAGGATTTGTAAGTTTTTATTTTTTATTATTTATACTAGGCGTTTATAACCACAACTTAAAATATTTCTTATAAAAATAATAAATTAAAATCAGATTGAAAAGCTCGTAGAGGCGATGCAATTAAATCCAGATATTGCCCGGGGAAAGCTGAAATATGGAACTACAAAATGCAGCAAACAGCTAGTTGCGAAACCCCAATGTTAAACTCATTGCCGCTAATTTTTTTAGCTTCTATCAGAAAAAAATCTTAGTGCGTTAAAGAGTTTTAAAATCGGCGGAATGGCAGAACATAGTTGATGGTTTTAAGAAATTGTTTAGCAGCAAAAACAAAAAGCTATACTTGTTTATCAGATAAATTTTATGTAAAAATAGTATGTACATATCTATTATGTATGTATATACATATGTATATTGCAATTAGGACTTAATTTCAAAAGAAAAATTTTCTGTGTTTGGTAGTTCCAACGGGTTGGAATTGTCATGAATTATTTTCCGGATACGCACAATGTATAGTTTTGCTGGCCTCATTATAATAAACAACTATGTATTTAATATTAACATCCGTTACCATGATTATTATAATTATTAAATATAAATGTTATAATTATTAATATAAATATTAAATTTTCAAACGAAATAAAATTATTTATTTTCACCTCAACAGTTTGTAGTACACAGAGATGTTTTTAATGGAAAACAAGTACCAACATATACCGCAACTCTGTGACATACACAACATTTAGATATTGTATATTATAATCGAAAAATAAATTAAACAAAATAAAATTCATATCTCAAAATCATCAGTAAGAGCATTTATATTGGTTAGGATTTTTCTCTTTTCGGAGTTAAAGCTGTTGGAATCGATTGTAATTCCTTCCAAAGTCTTCAATATCTTTTAAGAGTATCTAAGCTCTTTTGTGACTTCGTCTAATTTTCCGCGCAATAGTTTAATACAAAAATCAAATACGATTGTTGCAAAGTAATTGAAAAATTCCAAGTAGTTATAAGAATATGAACGGAAAAAATTTAATTTTTTTTGAAAAAGATATTTTAAATATTGTTGTTTTGTTAACTAAAGAAAAGTTATTCATAGCTTTTGATCGATAAACTACATATTCAAGCGATTTTACCGATCTACCAAATTTGCTTTAAAAGAATTGCTACAGATATCTCTCCTAAAAGTAATTTTTTTAAAATCAATATGATCCTTGTTACATTTACGAGTACTTGCAACAATGTTTTTTAGTGTATGGCTGTTTCCTTTAAAAACAATTCTAAAAAGATTTCTTAGTGTTAGTGGTGAATATTCAGCAGCCTAACAATTGATGATTGAGAAAGTCCAAAGAACACAAACTAATAAAACCTGGAGATTACATAAAAATAGTTTTTTCACTAAAGAGTCGCGATTTTACAACAATTTCAACAAAACCTCTTTACGAACTGGTTTCAACTAGTATAGATGTATACAAAAAACAATTAATGTTAAAGTAATTTTTTTAAAGGCATTATTAATAGTTAAAATTAATTTTTTAATACGATGAATAATATATTTTATAGCAATAGAAATGTTAAATCCTCAGCCTTCTGTAAAAAAAATCAAAAATCTTTACAATATTTGTACATACGATAGGCTAGTTGTATGCTAGAGGATTGCGTGTTCGATTCTCTCCGAAAAAAACAATTTTTTCATAACAAATACATTTATTATTGTCTTTTCTCTTATTAAATACTTAAAAATTAATCATTTTTTCTTGTATCACACCTAAAAATTTCTATAAAAAATTCTAAATCTGCGTAGGCTTTTTATACCCCTTGTGCTATCTTTCTTTAATATACGAGACCAGTTTGATAATTCCGCGACTAACTTTTATGCTGTTATAGAACTACTAGCAAGTTTCGAGTAAGCTGCGTATAAGTGTATTCCTGTTAAAAGCCATTGAAAGCAGAGTAGCTCGGAAATTTTAACAGCAAAAAAGGGATTTCGTAAGCTTTTTTACATGTAAAAAACCATCACGGAAACCAAGGTAAGGCTTGATAAATGGTACAGGGACTCTGCACCATTAATTTTAATGGTTAAAAAGTGGTTTACTGAGTTACGTTGTGGTCGTAGCGACACAAATGATGCCAAACGTTCAAGCAGTTATATCAAAAATAGTTGATAAAGTCCATGGAATATCATTGGATGATAACAGAATGAATGTGCATTAGGTGGAGGATAAGGCTAGAGTCATCTCAATCAAGTGGTTTCATGTTGCACGAGTATTTGAAAATGGAATAGCCATCCACGCGATTTGTAACGTAATCATATAGTCAATATGGTAAAAATCCATGAATTGTACTACAAACTGCTCACAGCATAGTCTCTAGACTTAGCCTCTGGCTACTGAAATCTGTTTACAAATTTAAAAAAATGTTTGGGTAGTAAGAGTAATTTTGGCTAAACTTGCAAGTCATTATAACTTTTTCTTTTTTATTTATTTATTTATTTATTTATTATCCTTTCATTTCCTGTACAACAAGACTTAGTCTTATATTTATAGTACAGGAACGCAAAATGTTACAAGAGGTTTTTAGTAAAGATTCTTAATATGAACTTAATGTATACATTTCAACAATTAAAGAATTTAAACATAAAAACATAATATAATATATAATTTAAACATAAAAACAAGGGCATAAATAATTAGCAAAAAGTTATTGCTTATATTTAAATAAGAATGACTTAAAGCTATTAGCGTTGTTATTTGTTTGTTGATGTAGTGGAAGACTATTCCAAAGACGGGTGGCATATATGAAAAACTGCCATTCTGAAACCAAACAATGATGGCGAGGTATTATAATATTTTTACTTCGTAATGACTTGAAAAAACGTATTCTGTCAAATAAGTAGCCAGGGGTTCGCGTATTTATTACTTTATGTAAGAAAATTAGAGCACGTATTTTTAAAAAATTATCGAATGATACACCAAAAAGACTTTTGGAAACTGAAGAAATGTGTTCAAACCTTTTTATTTTGTAGACATTTTATTTATTGTTAAATAAAACGTTTAACTTTCTTTTGCTTACTGAATCACAGTTTCCGAATAATTCACAACCGTAGATTAAGCTAGGAATTAAGTACGTCTTGGCAATTAGTACCCTTATTCTTAAAGGAGTAAAATATTGTGTGGGCCACAGCACACGTAACTTGGAGTAAGTATGACCAATCAGCGAGTTAATGTGATTATGCCACGTCAAATTGTTATTAAATATAATGCCAAGGTTTTTTGATTCATTCACAATCATAATCTTCTCACCATTAATGAAAATATCTGCAGAAATGGCCGGAACTGCGTTTCTTTTATATATAACAATACACTTGGATTTTTGTGGATTTAGACATTTGCTGTTGCCCAAATATAAATTTTGTCTAGTTCCCTATTTAAAATATCTATACTTAAAGAAATACTATTTGTTGAGCTAGTTGTAAGTTGATTTGGCAAATCATTTACATATGTATAGCGAAAACATATGTGGTCCTAGGATAGAAACTTGGGGCACTCCTCTAGTTAAGGTTAGAGTATTTGACCATTCATTGTTAACGAATGCAGATTGTCTACGTTCCGAAAGGTATGAACAAATGAGCTTGGTTGAAGTATTTCCAAATCGAAAAAAGTTTCTCAAGAAGAATACCGTGGTCTACTGTATCGAATACCTTGGAATGATCCAGAAGTACTAGGAAGTTTATGTTTCCTTTTTCTAATTCCTGACGTATATTTTCGCTGACTTCAATAAGAGCAGTAGGATTTTAGAGAGAAAACACAAAATAGCAATTGGAAGGTATTCTCCATTTGGCTTGAGTAACGAAATTATCTTTTCATGTTTCCATGCAATTGGGTAAGTACTTGCCATAATGATGGAATTAAAAAGATGCGTAACGTAGGGGAGAATCAAGGGCAAGATTAGCTTTAAAAATTATGGGTGCATATTATTGTAACCCACTGCATTTGATTTTATTGTTGAAAAAGTTGACATAACATCATATTGAGTAACACAAGGGAACTCAATTCCACTGACTGAACTGCTATTTAATGAGCTGGAGGAAAAGTTATAGTAACTGGGGTTGGCTTGAATTATAATGTTTGTGAATGTTTTATTTTTTATACTTTAAGTACATGTAATTACTTCAATGTAAGCCCTTTCCATTCCGCTCTTCTTTCTTGTCAAAGAAAAGTTTCATAAAGTAAAGGTAGACTAAAAATTGTTTTTATAAACTAAAACGCAGAATTTAAAATTTGATTTTAGATTTCAAATTTCCGGAAAAGGCACGAAGGAATCTATCATTGAGAAATGTGTAACATGGTGTAATTTTGTTACAAATAAATGATTCTAACATTTTAAATTGAACTCTCTCAATTATCGTACTATACAATTTGTTACAGATGGGACTTCATTTCAAGCTTACCGCAACATTCCATTCCATCCCCTACCGTATTCCTTATTTATTCAAATGAAATACTTTGTCATACACAGAAAAAATATTTTGCAGCAACTAAAGGTTTTAGTTTCAGACAGTGTTAATTAATTTTTTAATTTTTTCACTTAATTCAAACAAAAATAAAATAAAATTCGAATTAAATAAATAATTGAATCGATAAAAAATTTCGTTAAATTTGTGTTTGAAAGTAGTTAAACATTTTTTTCTGTGTACTTCCATTCCACCCAGAGGGTTGAAGATGATTACTACGCTTTATGACAATCTTGAAGCAATCACGATATGGAGTCGCATGCGAAAATAATATATTTAAATATTTACATTCATATCTTCGACCGGCTGCTTTCTCTGTCGTTAGGAGTGACAAAAGTATTAAGGTATTGAAGCTCCAAATGTCCTTAGCATGAAAATACAGCTCGAGTTTAATTGACTTAACAATTATTTCAAATCTTAAAGAAAGCTTTTAAAAGCCTCAGTGTTTTAATGTGAAAACTTCTTTAGGGACGTTGAGCACTTTTTGGTTGAAGCTTCAATTCATGATGAGGATCAATGATGATTCAATTCGCATCATCTTCACCTAAATCTGGTTTCTATGTATGGGTGTATAAATTCCTTATTTATTCAAATGAAATACTTTGTCATACACAGAAAAAATATTTTGCAGCAACTAAAGGTTTTAGTTTCAGACAGTGTTAATTAATTTTTTAATTTTTTCACTTAATTCAAACAAAAATAAAATAAAATTCGAATTAAATAAATAATTGAATCGATAAAAAATTTCGTTAAATTTGTGTTTGAAAGTAGTTAAACATTTTTTTCTGTGTACTTCCATTCCACCCAGAGGGTTGAAGATGATTACTACGCTTTATGACAATCTTGAAGCAATCACGATATGGAGTCGCATGCGAAAATAATATATTTAAATATTTACATTCATATCTTCGACCGGCTGCTTTCTCTGTCGTTAGGAGTGACAAAAGTATTAAGGTATTGAAGCTCCAAATGTCCTTAGCATGAAAATACAGCTCGAGTTTAATTGACTTAACAATTATTTCAAATCTTAAAGAAAGCTTTTAAAAGCCTCAGTGTTTTAATGTGAAAACTTCTTTAGGGACGTTGAGCACTTTTTGGTTGAAGCTTCAATTCATGATGAGGATCAATGATGATTCAATTCGCATCATCTTCACCTAAATCTGGTTTCTATGTATGGGTGTATAATTGATATAAACACATTATAGATATGCATATGCTGTAGAGTAAAAGGTAAAAAATAATATACTATTACTCTCTACTCTATGAATGTTTGCTGTATGTATGTATGTAATTTTTCCACTGTAAATACATATGTATGTACATAGTTTACAAAGAACAAGCACAAGTTATTTTTTGCTAACAATATAAATTTTAGGTATATTATAATATTTTTATCTCTTCTAAGGCTTAGTTCATTTAATTTTTGTAGCTACAAATATTGTGCAGATCGCCTTGATTAATTTTAGGATTTTGAAAGGCGCTCCCTTAAATTCCAACACATTCCATATGGCCTGGTATTGTAATTTATTAAACGCTTTTTCAAAGTCAATAAGAGTGAAACAGAGAGGTGAACGCAATTCCACCGATTTTTCAAATATTACGTGAACTGCATTTAAGTGGTCTATACAAGACCATTGGGGGGAAACCGTCTTATTCTCTCCTTAAATGCGACTCAAGAGCATTAACTAGCCTTTTACTAATTATCTGGGCACACATGTTGTTATACAAAGCAATGTTTCACCCAGAAATTTTTTGCAATTATACAAATCCCCTTTTTGGGGAAGATTGATTACAGTGCTTTCTTTAGTACCTTCTGGGAGCGTTTCTGATGACCAAAACCTATCGAAGTACAATCTTGGTACTCGTAGTTGTCTGTACCTTTAATCATCCTAGAGGGATGTTATCTGGACTATGCGATTTTTTGTGATTTTTGAGAGATTTAATGGTCGCTAGTATTTGCTCCATATTTGGGGCGAAGATGACTTTCTAGGTGTCTTTCTGCATGGTATTGACATCCAAATATTTTTATTTTTTACCGGTGTTGGGGAGTTGAGAGCATACTAGCGTAATGCTTTTCCCGAATTGCAAACTGGTCCTGCCCTGAGGAGGTAAGGATGCACTGTTCGTTCTTAAAAGGTTTGTGACACTTAAAGTCTTATTTGTCATCTGCTTTACAATTACGTAGGTTTCTAGTACGAATCGTATCAGCACCCGCCTGAGCGCTTTCAGCTAATCGATTAAACCAATTTCTCTGGTAATTCCTTCTATTTTTGAATTTTGCAATACCTCTGAGAACTTCATGCTTTTCGAGAGCTGTTTTATTTACTTTTTGTAATCTTCTCTTTTGTAGGTTGCAAGTTTTTTCTCTCTTTCTCTTTTCGTTCATACTTCCACCTCCTCATACACGTTCATATGCATTATTATCACAGCCAAGTTGAATTCGCCCGTATGGATTATGAAGTCCCTACGCTTAATGGCAGATAAGGTCTGAGACTTCAGTTGGTGCATAACATTGGATGATCGATACTTTTCGTAATATAATAAAATCATTCGATCAGAATGTGCCTCTTTGGAGAGTAAAAATCCCACATAATTTGTATTAGAATATTGTCTTCTTACGCAGCTGAGATAACACAGTGAGCTACCTACAAAAATTTGTCTGCTTAACCTACACAGCTGATACAATAAGATGGGCAGATGATTGGTTTGCCGTTGTTGACGCTAGCTTCAACCACACCTTACATAATGTACAGATGCTGAGTTCTTGGGCTTGGTTCGAGGCATCTTTATTATTTCGATACTACGGGTCCACCATGTGGGACCCGTCTGATAGGAGATCAACAAATTGACGTCTGAAAGCTGGGGTATCATTATTTATGCGAATAGGGGGGCATGAGTCCCTACGTAGTGTGAAAGTTATATGAGTGCATTTTTGTTCATTCACCTTAATTCTCTATTTCTTCAAACATTTTTTCAATTTGAGTACGTGATCTTGTAAATCTTGTGATGCTACTTGCGCGCTTTCATGAATACTTAAAAAAGCTGTGTCATCAGCAAATGTTGATGTGTGCACTTGATTGCTAATTGGCATATCGGATGTGTAGAGCAAGTATAAAATGGGTCCCAAAATACTACCCTGTGGAACTCCGGCTTTAATAAGCTGAGGCGAGCTTAAGAAATCTCCTTCTTTTAGTATGAACTTTCGATCAGTTAAATAATTTTTTATGAGGTTATAGAAGTTTTTGGGCAAATTCAGCTTTAACTTGTATATAAGGCCTGCGTGCCATACCTTGTCAAATGCCTGAGAAATATCGATAAAAAGTGCAGAACAGTATTTTTTTTCTTCAAAGGTCTTTTTAATTACATTTACTAATCTGTGTGTTTGTTGGATCGTACTATGTTGTTTTCTGAAGCCAAATTGAGGGTTCGGAATACATCCTTTGGCGCTCAGAATTGGGTTCAACTTAATTATTAAGATTTTTTCAAACAGCTTTGATATATTTGATAATAGGCTTATAGGTCTGTATGATTCAACCTTGGTGTTGTCTTTTCCAGGCTTAGGTATCATAGTAATCAAAGAAATTTTCCACTTTGTAGGAAAGTACTCAAGACGTAAAATGGCATTAAAAACAAAAAGAATGATTTTTTGGGCTATACGGGGCAATTCAAATAACATCTTGTTACTGATTTTATCAATGCCAGGAGCTTTCTTAGAGTTTAAAACATTTATTGCCTTTTCAATATCTCGAAGCTCGAACCTTAGGGTAACTGCCGGACGAACATCGATAGGTGGGAGCTCAGCTATATCAGTTGAGACAATTGGAGTAAACACGTTTTTTAAATGATCAACAAACACATTACCTTTTTCGGTATCATTTCTTGCCCAGCCTCCACAAGAAGTTCGCAATGGAGGCTTACGTACGACTGGTCTTTTGAGGTTTCGACATGCACGCCATAATGAATAATCTGATTGTGGAGTTGGGTCCAGATATTCCAGGTAATTTTTCAGAGATGCTACCCTTTGAGATTCTAGTAGGTCTCTTAGCCGCTTCGTGCAATCTTTAAGTCTAGTTTTAAGTTGAGGAGATCTATATGTTTGCCACTCTCTACGAATTTTTCTTTTTTCTGGGTGCAGAAATGTGACATTATTTTTCTTATCTGCATCTTCATAAAGACATAACCAATTTTAATACGCATATAAACAAACAATTTTCTTAAACTTTATAAAGTTGAACTGAAAGACCCTTTAGTCGTTAAATTACCATTTAGTCGTAAAAATCGTTAAACATTTTAGTTTCGTTTAAGTTATTTAGTTAAATTAAATGACGTTAATGTTAATTACTTACACTTAGATTGTTGTTGACTATTGTTTGAATTGGAGCGAACAATCATTAAATATTTTGATAGTTTCGGAGGTGCCATTGCTTAATTTTATTTTTACTTTAGCAGTGAACGTAAATAATTCAAACCAAAAATTGATTAAAACACTTGCTTTTAATAAACAAATTCTGAGAAACGTCCTTTCTTAATAATTTTCCAAATTAAACTAAAATAACATTTATTTATTTGTTTTCTAATCGCGTTTGAACAGTACAACTATTTGTTAGATTACACTTGTAAATATCTATTATTTTTATATTTCTTTGATGTTAACCACAGAGTGCTCTATAGGTAGTTTTAGTTCACTAGAGGGTTTGCAATAATATTATTATTATTATTCATTTTTACCGGGTTCGATTTCTGTAACCAAATCAAGCAAGTTTAATTTAACCCACCTTGGGGTTTCCGATTGAGCTGAAATTTTGCAGTATTTGTAAATCACATGAAATAACATTCTACTAATTTTGACAATACAGGGTTTTGTTTAGTTAACACGTCCTCGACCATTCAACATTATTAGACTTTTAAAGCATTTTTTTCGACTAATTCAAGCATAACTTCATCCACACATTAAGATATTCTGATAATGCAAGGTTTTGATTATTCTTTATATTTAGTTATTCTAAAAAATATTGAACTAAAAATAATAAATATCTAGTTCAACTAGATAAAAACTGTATGATGCACGATTTCGGCTACCCTTTGTAGATCATCTTTCACATGTTCGGCCAAGAGAACCAATATCCCTCCTCCGTAAACGTATGTAACCACGATCATTTAGGATGATACGGGCCCACAGATTTATATGTGTTTCTAATTTTTCTTAATATTTTGCTAGGGAGCGGCTGTAATCATTCTCAAAATTTTATTTTAGGGCCTTTAAAATTTTTCTAAGTTTCAAACTGAAGCAATGCCCCATAAGTTAATTCCATAAGATCATATTGATTTAAGGATCGAATTATAAAAAAGAGCTTGTAATCTAAGCTTACATTGTAATTGTACCTGACAAAAACTAGGTTCTCACTTTGATCTCAGTATATACTTTTAACGGCATAGATTTTTGGAAAGGAACTATATTTTTTACCGCTTCCTTAATGGGTCTCTTTTCGACCCGCTTCCGTCCCCAATTATTAAAGGCAACCGACTTGTAATTTACGGCAACCTTATTTTCATTGAGTCACCTGCTTTAATGATTACAGACTGTCGACTGGTAAATATCTAACAGTTCATTACAGAGTTTTTAGTAACTGCTAGCTATTGAGCAAGGCTTAGATCCACCATGACATTCAAGTATCGTCTTCGATTTTCATCTTAGCTAGATGATACTTGAGTTCGGAAGTCTTATGCTCCTGTATCTATTTTGCTCACCTCTATTGCGGTTATCTTTATATAAAATAAGTTAATGTCCACTACGAAGGCAACTGCTTTAATTTTTTAGATACATATTTACAAGTATTTAATTTATAGAGAATGTGCCCGTCCTTTGTAAATATATCGCCTATTTCTGTTTTGGTTTAGGACATTATTTCTGCTGTTCTTTAGGTAACGATAATAAGTACTTACGTTAAATGAGAGGCGGAACGACTACTTTTGCTATCCCGCTCTTGTATATGAACATTGCTATATTGGTTAAACTAAAATACCTATTAATTCAATATTCGTGATTATGAACTTCCCCTAGTGGGGCCTTTTTTTACTATTCACCAAATTAGTTAATTATACTTCTTGACAATAAAATGTGGTTTAAGGACCATTTTCCTTGTTCATTTAATAACGATATGAACTATCTGCCTTGTGTGGATTATGCCACGACCTTATTTTCGTATGTAAACTGATGACAAGTATTATTTACGCGAAGTATGAGGGGTATTACCTTATGATGTCAGCCAAAAATTTGAGTTACTTAAAGGGTATATGATATTCGTATTTACCCGAGAAAACAATACATATATTTTGTTATTTTGCCTTCACGCAGTTGTTTGTTTTATTTTTTTATATTTTATAATTTTTGTTGTTTACCAGTTGTTCACTCAAATTGTTGCAGCTTACATATTTTTTACATATTACAGTGGGCTAAATAAGCAAATCAGCGTGTTAGAAGAGGTAATTTAGTATAGAATAAAACTGATTTTATAATTATTTTGTTCAATCTTTGAAAGAAACAAGTACATGGTTCTATAGAAAAAAAAAACTAACAATAGTTTACAAATTCAGATTTGCACTGAATAACTCTGGCTTCTTTGATTAATTTGGATGCAAAATCCATATTTTCACACCATACAATTTAACTGATTCTAGTTTTCGACATATACTGTTATACATAAAAAGTTGTACGACATATATTAGCATAAATTGGTAACAGTGTGCCCTGCTTGGTTACATAAAAAATCCGCAATTGAATTACCTTTGCATTTTTTTTATCTATTTAGCATTTTTAGAGGTATCAAGAAAAGTGTGGCTACAAAAAGTATTTTTATGCAAAATTTTACCAGAAAAAAAATAATAAAATCCCCTTGTTTTTTTTCTGCAAGCATATGCATGATCTTCCAAACAAAGTAAGGCATATCTAATTTAAATCGCTGAAAAAATGTTGATCTTATTCACATTTAAAAGATGCTGCGTCATGATGAAAAAATGCTATTTGCTTAAAACAGTAACATATGAAATTGCATTTTATGGTACTGTTGTTATCTGACCGAAATCCATTCAATGAAATTAAAGTGTATTACTGTTATATTCAAACTCTTGTATGTTGTATACATTTTTTTAAAAATGAACTACCGTCTTTTCATTCTAAGTTGTGCAACGATTGTAGTGATATCTATACACATAATAAAATATTAACTCATTGCCGCCTGTCTGTCTGCTTCTCGTTTGTGTTCGCATCACGCAAAAACTACTGAATGGATTATAACAAAATTTTGTGAGGGGGTACCTTAGCATCCTTATTCTAATATAGGATACCCTTTTTTGTGCAAAAGTATCTCATTTAAAAAAGATAATAAAGAGAAAAAGCAGTAATAGTACGCCGACTTTTTTTTACCGTTGCGCAACAGATGGCACTGATTTAAAATAATGAAAAAATATTAAGTACTTAATGAAAAGTAGACAATTGGCTAAAATTTATATTTGATTTGCTTTTTTAATTTGAGGAATTACAATGTTATTAAAATATTTCAAACAACTTTTACAGAGCTCTAGAATAATTTTTATTCAGAAATGGGTACCTTTATATAAAGTAAATACATAAACCATAACTGAAGCATAAGAGACTAACAACTGGTGTAGAATACTCTCAAAGAAAAATCTAACAAAATATTTTCAGAATGCTCACGAGGTGACGGTGACAGCTAGATTATTTATAATCGAATAAAATTGTTTATTTCCTTTTTAAAGAACTTTCCAGGGTTGGAATACTACACGTAAATTGTACTTGTAGTTTTTTTTTTATTCCACAGGTTATTTTTTCAATAGTTTTTGAATAAATGCAAAAACATATATAGCGATTATTTAGTCCCTAAATTCCAAGCGTGGAAGATGTTGCGGCATTACCAACTTCCAGCGACTTAAGTGGCATCAGCGACGTTAGTGATAAAGAGGAGGAGGATTTTGATAAGAATTGATGTCCCACTGCAACAGATTAAAGTTAAATCGAAAAATAATTAGCAGAAGCCTAGAAAATAGCAAATTCCACCTTGTTAAAAGAAAATTAAAATAGAAAAGGGAAAAGAGAACATATTGCCGCCACTCAAAGAAGCGTATGAAACCCACATTTGTAAAGGCGTGGAAGTATGTGGGGAGCATCAAATAAAAATATTCAAAGACTGTATTACCTATTTACACATGGCGTTAGTATTATCGTAGCTTATAATAGCGTTAGTATTCTGGTGATACAAAATTTTAAATTTTTATTGTTCTTTCTATCCGTATGTTTTCGATAACCAGATTTAAATACAGTTAACATAATTACACAAGGTCAAATGTTATCGAGTTAAGCTAATAAGGGTTTTTCTCTCCATTATTTTAAATATAATGACATATGTATCTCGAAAACTAAAATCAATTTAACAATATGCGGCCGTGCACCGAGAAAGGACATATTTGGTCAAAATTATCTTGCCTGATGGTAAGACAAATTAAAATAATAGCCACTAAGTAAAATTTAAGCACCATCCCTTCAAATCTTCCGTCAAACTACAGCCTCGTCAGCCAGTCGGTTGGACACTTGTCGGTCCTCGAAAGAACTAAATACGCAGACCTGTTCTCGCATATTCAGATTCCTGGAACCCCTACGTCTATTGACCCCATATACCCTGGAAGCAGTGCGTCCAATCATTAAAATGTGTCAACAATGATAATGATGTAAAATTTATTTGAGAATCAAATAAAAGTGGTCTCGAAAGCGGGAAGAACACTAAAATTTTTCAGAATTTGTTTAAAACCCAATTTGTTCTCAAATGGGGTTAAATTAAGTGAGAAATCAAATATAACTGATCCCAGACATACCGAAATGTTCTTAAGGTTGAAAACTTAATTTCCCAGTGAGTCAATTGAGTACCGGATAAAAAATATTGATAATTTTGGAGTCATAACAGACATGTCAACAGTAATTAAAATTGTAAAAAAAAATACAAAAGGTAAACTTTAAATGGCTTTACTGTAAAATTTACTTTTTTACCCTTAAGTCCTTTTTTTCGATTTGCGCTGTTACATATAGAGTAAAGTTTTGAATTCTGCGGTCAAAACCCTAGAAAATAAATTTCAGAATAATATAAATAAAAGCCCTAAACCGTATATACCCAGCAAAAAAAGACATGACTAGTAAATTCTTGAGTTCTACGACTCTTGCACTGGTTCCAATTTAGGTGAAAAACGCCTGATTTTAACGGAGATGTGTCATTGCAAGTCATGTGTTCACATTTAAATAAACTGACTGTCATTTAAAGGAGTTCTTAAGACTAATGAAAGTTCGATGATTCGGATGCGTTCTAAATTTATGAATGTTTATATTTAAATAAAAAATAAAAAAAATATGTATGCAGAATGATTGACTAGAAAATTGAATGCATTTTTAAGTACTCCAAAGCATATTATTTCATATAGTTAGGGATGACATTAAAAATGTATTCCAGCAAATAAGTACTAAGGAAGTCATGAAATCGCCATTTCTCTTTGAACACTTTCATTATTTTTTTGCTGGGTATGTAAGAAAAAATTAAACTTGAAAGCATAAAAACTGATTCTCTTCAGGAATCTTAAATACTAAATTGTCTAAATTACTTTTTTACTTCACTGTATTATAGTATTAAGAAACGAACGTAGCAAAAACAAAACGAAACAAACGGCTAGTGTGTTATTTTCATGTTAAAACGTTATTGGCCTATTGGCCAGCTAATTCTTCATTGTCTCTCAATTTGTTCAAATTTATACTTTTGTTTGTGTCGTATACAATTCATATGTTTGTCCATGGTCTCGAAAAAACCATGCTAAAGAAATTCTCAATATAGCCATGGAATGGAGTAGTTTAAAGGGTAAAACAAATAATTTCGTTTTATTTAGTGGCAATTTTTATTTCATATTGGACATTTCTTCAAGCATGAAATGGATTATGGTAAAAGTAGACAACACAAAATGAATAAGAAAATAAGTGACAATTGTTTAGTATTTTGTTTATTTTTATTGGGAGATTCACAACAGTGTGCAACAATTTGAACAAGTGCAAGTTTCAATAGCCTTTTTCATCTATTTATTTTATCATGTAAGATTTGAATTTACCGCCACTTGGACAGCAAAGTGTTGATAGCTAAAAAAATAGCAACAACAACAATAGTAAAAAAGACTCATGTTACGAATAATATCTAAAAAATAAAGTTGTTCACGTTTTCATTGATGGCTTTGTAATACTTGTGGATGCCCAAAAAACAAGCGAACCTACAAAGTGGACAACAAATTACTTGAAGAATTACTATTTGATTACACAGAATATATAACTTTATTTTATACATGTGCAATCACATGTGTGCTAAAAAACTTTTTTATCAAAAACATTAAAATTTTGCGTGGGTAACTAACTATGGACATATGCTAACAACAGAATGCACATTCAGATTCTATTGGTGTGTTTTTAAAAGTTGTTCAGTTTTAGCTAAAATAATCTATTTTGCTCTGAAAGTAATCCATACCAATTTTTAAGAATCTTACTTTTTTAGTATTTCAGATATGAATTATGTAGTTATGTAGTTTTTTCTTTTTAATGAAGACCGTTAGCTCAGTTTGTAAACCAAGAGACGTAGTGACCGCTTATGTGAAAGAAATTATTTTCATTAATTTCAAGTCACTCGAACGGTATGTTGCCTACAGTCTACACTATGCTACAGAGGGTTAAATCGGTAAAATGGCGTACTTTCTCTACTTTTACTCTATTTTCTCTTTGGAATCAGATATTTTTACGGCAAAAATCCTATATTTGAACCGAAATACTTAGGTACCTTCTCACAAAAGTCATGTAGTAGTTTTTACGTGATGCAAAAAACAGACAGTCAGACAGACAAAAAATCCAAAAATTGTTGTTTTGTATTCCATTTCGATTACTGCACCAGCTGAAAAATTTTCCGAAAATATTTAATGTATAGAAATTAAATAACTTTAATGATATATATAGATTGTACAGGGATAGAAAAATAACATTTACGAGATTATAAATATAAGAAGCACTAATAATTTCGAACAGACTGTAGACTGTAGGTACACCTGAGTGCAAAAAAATACATTTATGCCTAGTAGAAATTTTGAGTGCAAAATGAGTTTTGAAACTTTTATTTGTTTTTCAAAATTTAGATGCATTAAAACAGCGAAGAGAAAAAAAGAAGAAATTTCTTGATTAATTAAATAGGTTATTAAAAAGAGTCAAAGAAAAGAAAAATTGCTCCCCAATTAAGTGCGAGCTAGACTTACACACGTAGGGTTTTGCACTTTGTTTAGTACAACTTTAAAAATTCACGTTGTCAAAATTCAAATTGCATCACTATTGGAACACCCTTTAAATTTTTATTTTTCAAAAAATAAGCTATTTATGTACAAATCATCTCTCTGTCGGAACACCCTTTAAATTTGTTATTTGTTATAGCAGCCATGGCAATTCTCTTTCTATGAATATATAAAGAGTCTACCTATTATGATTAAAAAAATAAGTCACTATACGTGAAAAATATGTCACTGTCGGAACACCCTTTAATTTTTAGCAATTGTCAAAGTGGCCGTGGCAACACATCTTCTGTACAAATTGGAAGAGTCTACATATTACGGTTCAAAAAATAAGGCGTTATACTTGCAAATCACGTCACTGTCAAACTCCTTAAATTTTTTAATATTTTTTATAGTGTCCATAGTAATATACCTCCTGTAAAAACTTCAAGTCTACCTATTATCGTTCAAAACTTAGGCCATATACATACAAATCACGTAACTATCGGAACACCCTTTAATTTTTTAGGTTTAATTTTGTATACTTGCTTAAAAAGCGAACATAGTTGTAATTACTGTCTGCAACTTTTAAGTGGTTGCCTCCTATAACAGCCTATAGTATGGTTGAAAACTTAGGCCATATACATGTCAATCACGTCACTATCGGAACGCCCTTTAATTTTTAGATTATTTTTTTTATACTTGTTTATATAACGAACTAAGTTTTAATTACTTTTTGTAAATTTTATGTGTATGCCTCCATCAGTTGAAGAAATAAACAGATATACGTGAATAACACGTCTCTATGGCAACAGCCTATAAGTTTTAGTATTATGATTGCAGAGATAAAAGACGCTGACAGACGAATGGACATACGGACAGACATTGTAGCGAAAACAATAGGGTTACGTTTTTACCCTTTGGGTACGGAACCATAAAAATGAAGGAAATTCGTTTTGGAAAGTGGCTCGGTTACCAGACCTGTGTAAATCTACGGTTCAAGCAAACTTGACGTACGGATTCAGAGAAAAATAGTGCGATGTGTAGCTTAAAACGCAAAAACTAATGCCGTAAAAATGCTCAATCTATAAGAGAATTTGATGCAATAGAAGTCCATGCTCAGTATGTCCGAGAAGTTTAAAAAAGGCTGCTGTCGCATCGAGAAATGCACGTAAGAAAACACTAATAAAATGTATGAAAAATACATATTGAGAACCCAACCTTCTTGTTAAGTTTAGATCTGTTTTATCATTAATAAAAATTACATTGAACAAAAATTGCTTTGTATCTTATTTAATACTTACAATTCATGAATTTTGAATCGAATGTAGGCTTTCGTAACATGGTGTACATATATGTAACTGGGTAAATCGACTTAAATCGACAATTATGGTAGTAACTACGTCAACCGACAGAGTAGTCAGAGACACTCTCCAGTAGAAAGAAAGCATTCAAAAGAATTATTTTACCCGGTATTTGTGAACGTTCCATTACCATATTGTTATAAGCTTTGCAAAGCCATAAGCCTTTCAGAATTCGAAACAGCTATTTACTTTTCGATATCTTGCAAGCGAATTATAAGGGAATTGCTGCTTCACCATCAGCGGTTGGCAACTTAAAAGCTTAAAAAAACAACTTAAACTTAAAAAGATCTCACACGTAGTTCGCAAAGAAGGATAACATGTATTCTTTCTGTTGTACGCAAAGTTGAATAATCCGATTTTGGACTAGCATCAAGACCCTTTCATTATTTTTACAGGTATTAAATTCTTCAGGATTTCAATAGCTTCCTTAGCAGTTTCGTGATTTTTTTTAGTCTGTTTTAAAGTTAAGATGGTATATTACTATGACAAATATTAAAAATTAAAAGGTGTTTCGAAAGTAACCTAATTTGTAAACCACAATAGATAGACTTTTGAAATTTTCCATCCGTATATTACTACGGCTGGTATATTGAACGATAATAGGGAGACCATTTCAATTTTGACAGATAGTATTACTCTGGCCCCTACAACAAATAGCAAAGATTAAGGGGTTTTCAGACAGTTACGTGATTTGCATTTATATGGCCTAAATTTTTTACTTAATTTATGGCCTAGTCTTCAAATTTTCATAAAGGGTGTATTAATATGGCCTTTATAACAAATAGTAAAAACTAAAGGGTATTCGAACATGTAACACTTTTTTAATGTCACTATCGGACATTAAAGCCGCCACGGAATTGTCGTGGCGGCTTTAATAAATAATAAAATTAATGGGGTTTCCGAAAGTGACATGATCTAATAGTAATAGGTAGACTCCTGAAATTTTTACTGTAGATGTGATGCCATCGCCGCTATAACAATGAGAGGGTATTCCTCAATAAAATGTTTTTCACAATTTGTAGAGTCCTAAAATTTTCAAAGAAAGTCTCTTTATTTGAACACTTAAAATTTACACAGATTATATTTTAAAATATCTACTAACAAGTAACGAAAATATTATTTAATAAAAATAAAAGGGTGTTCCCTAGATGTCACGAATTTTCTGAATTTAACAGTCTCTTCTAAACGTTGACGCTTGATTTATACACAGGGTACTTAGTACTATGCTCTTGTATTAGAAATTATAGAGTGCCCCGTGAAAAATTTAACAAATTATATTTTTAAAGTTGTACTGAACATAATACGGAACCCTACGTGCGTGGGTCGGACTCGCACTTGACTGATTGATATTTTTTCCAATTTATGTAAGTGCCTCAAAATCCATTCGATGACACGATTTCTTTACGGTTCCATATTAAACAATACTAGATGAATGCGATGAAGATAAATGTAGTAATGGGGTAAAAACATATGAAATCAACCAATGAGTTGACGGCACCGATTTCGAATTGGATGAAATTTGGTACGAAGGGAAAGTTAACCATAACAATAGCGTTTGCCAACTTTCAGTGTCCTAGCTCTCGTACTTTCAGAATTATAGCCATTCCAAGTTGGCAAAAATCAATAAAAATGCACTCAGATGCCTTAACACAATTTTTAATATCTCGAAAAGTATTCATTGTACGTTAATAATGAAGGGCTCATTTTACAGACAAAAACATGCGCCATTCAAAAAAATTTTTTTTGGAATTTTCGATCAAGGATAATGTAAATAAAAAAAGGACTAAAATTTCCAAAGGATATATCTCGAAAATCAATATTTTTAAAAATCTCAAAAAAATACATGTTAATTCTTATTATGTTGTGTACAAGTCTGCCAAATTTCAATGTGGAGTCTTTATTACAACATGAGTTATTAAGAAAAAAGCAGGCGAAGGTTTATGTATTTCATGAAATGAACCAAAATACAAAAAGGTGACAAACTACAAAAAGAAGAACAAATCAAATGTAACGGATCTTTTTCGAATTTTCTTTGCTTAAACTCTTTTCCTCCATTGCTAAACCTTTAATAAAAAATAACATAATGTATTATCATTATTAAACAATTTATTGCAGCATATTTATTATTTCTGAAGGATTTCAATTACAAAATCTGCATCTGCCGAGTAACGCTTGACTTTAATTTTTTTTATCTTAGTATACTGTAGCATCCATTCTTGGACTTGTCTTAAACTTTTATTGCACCCAGTGTGACCGGATTTTTTAAAAGGATTACAGCAAAATGTTGAATTGAATGGCATATTTTTTATTTAAATACCGAATGAATTGTGCACGACTTTTTTGTATTCTTTCAATTTTATTATTTCAAAACATAAACCTTCGCCTGCTTTTTTCTTAATAACTCATGTTGTAATAAAGACTCCACACAGAAATTTGGCAGACTTGTACAAAACATAATAAGAATTAACATGTATTTTTTTGAGATTTTTAAAAATATTGATTTTCGAGATATATCCTTTGGAAATTTTAGTCCTTTTTTTATTTACATTATCCTTGATCGAAAATTCCAAAAAAAATTTTTTTGAATGGCGCATGTTTTTGTCTGTAAAATGAGCCCTTCATTATTAACGTACAATGAATACTTTTCGAGATATTAAAAATTGTGTTAAGGCATCTGAGTGCATTTTTATTGATTTTTGCCAACTTGGAATGGCCATAATTCTGAAAGTTGGAAGGTTATATGTCTGAAAGTTGGCAAATATTATTGTGCCGATCCATAGATCATATGTACAAAATCTTATCAAATTTGGAGGTGATGAGGTCAGAAATGTTAATATTTTCGGTTGATTTCATATGTTTTAACCTAATGCTATAACTATAATCCTTAATCATGCCAAAATCAATAATGTCATGAATTCTTGCCGATCAGTAGTCCAATAGGTTAGTTGTCGACTCTTGATCACTTTAAGTCTCTTTTCTGGAATTGCGCCAAGACTTGTTGGGACTTATTAGGAATTACTACTTTTCTTCTGGTACGATAGCAAACCGCGTTTAATATTATTGATCATTACCCTTTAAACAGGGACCTTATGATTTGTAAAAGTAGGTGTACTAAAACTTTCTAATACTGGAAATCTCTCAGGTGAATAGATCGAAGAAATCACTTAGTTGCGATCAAATTCTTGACGGCAGATGATGTTTGCTTGAAACTAAACACACACAGTAAATAGTTTGATCCGTGTCTTTATCAGTATTACCGAACCAACCACATGCTCCATGGTCTTTACAGGGGTTCTAAGTGCCGTATAAATTATAGCCATTATTTTATTTCTTGTTAACTACAAGCAGCTGTTTCATAAATGAGACTTTTATACCTAAGATATGAGTACTAATTGAGCTGCATTCAAAATGATCCTATGAAAACTCCCTCAGAAGTAAAAATAAAAAAAAAACCCTGGTATACATCATACAGAAATGGGTAATATTATGAAATTTTTCGAAGCTTTAAACTTGCTTAATGGATCAAATCTTTAAGCTTCATTTATAAAACCAATGCCAATACAGTAAAAGACACTATTGACCATTTGATATTTATTATTTAATTAGCAAATTTAAATAAAAAACAATTTTTGGGCACAATTTCTATAATTCTTTCTTGAACAATTTTTAATCTTTTTATGGTTTTTATTCATTTGGCGATTTTTTAGTTTAGTTTTTGGGCGATTTTTCATATGGTCTTAAGGGTTGTCAGATTTATTTTCACATATTTCGCCAAAATCGATGCGAAAAATCGCAAAAATCGTCAAAACAGTTTTTTTTTAATATTTGCCTCTAATATACACAATATTTTTGAATTTTAAAAATATTTTTAACAAATCACAAAAAATAAATTCAATCGAAATAGCTAAAATTCGCCAAAAATAGAAAAAGTCGCCAAAATATATTAATTTTTTGTGTTTATTTAAAATGATTAATAAACACGAGAAAGGTAAAATTTGTACTTAAAACAATGAAAAATGGTGGTTGTTATAATAAAAGGAGTCCTCAACATACCAATCCTTAAGGTATTTGTCACCGTGTTCTGTATGTATGTTTATGTATGTTTTATAGGAATTAGATTTATTAAAACATTACTAAAAATTAACAGATGTGTGCAACATGCTCTATCTCAATTCATAAAATGTATAGCATGTGCTTCGCGATCGAGTTTTGGTTAAATTCATTATTGAAATCGATCTTCCTGTCAAGTAATTAGCAGAATATAAATTAAAAAAATGAAATTTTGCTTTCAAATTAATCAGCTAATTTTTAAAAAATATTCTTTCAACTTAGAGAGAATAAGACGAACTTAATCCTTACTTCAAAACTTCCTTTGTATGCAAAAAATAAGTATAAAAAATTCATTGCAATTACTAGGACATCAGGTAGAAAACTAATGTAGCTGTACATATGTAATTAGATAGAATATAATATTTTTTATAATCTTTCGAAATCAATATGAAAATGGAAATATGTTTGTTAATTTTAAATAAATTTGTATGTTTCAAAAGTTTCTGGTTTCCAGAAGTAAAATCATATTTAAATATGAAAAAAAAATACTTTTAAAACTTCAATCGCTTTGTTATACATTTTGATATTCATTAATTCAGTTTGTAATGTTGGCCAATTAAAAATCGCCAACAATATCGCCAGCTATTTTAAAAATCGCCAAAAAATCACCATGTCGATAAATCCAAAATTTGATCGCCATCTAAGATTGAAAGAAATCGCCATTCTGACAAGCCTGATGATCATTTTGGATGCAGTCACTTATTGTTGTTCAAATGCATTGAAGATACAATATGAAAAACATGAAAAAATTGGGCAACGTATTTAGGAATCTCCTAACGCATCCAAATTCACTAGTCAGTAACAGCTTGAATGATCTTGCGTACATTCGACTAAGAAGCAGAGATATTGTTTTCCTTAATAGAAAAATAATGAGATAAATTCCAAACGATAAAAGCAAAGGTGTAAGATATTTTTTTTGGACTAGCACCGGCTAGACGTTATAAAATAAAATATTTTTAGACTTCTTCTATCTATATATGTATATAACGCACAAACATGTACATTTGTTTGTCGTAAAGCTATAGCTGCCTACACCAGATCGGACATCTTGCTGAAATTTTTACAGTACCCGATATGCGGTAGGAAAAATAGGGTACCTTATTTTGATGTTTCGATACCAAAAGTGGGAATTAATTGCAAAATTAAAGTTGTTCGACGTTTTTCTTGCTTGCAATAAAAATTTAAATTTTCGGTGTTTTAATAATTAGTTTTCTGTGCTACCTGTAGTGAAAATAAAAAATATAATAATCGAACCTTCAACATCGGCTTAGTACTATTATATGTATGTTTTGGATAAGTGACAACAAAAAGTCATAATATGGAAAATTGAGGCATTTTGTTGATATTTGTATGGGAATATATAGGAAAATGTAAATGTCATTTCTCCGGAACCGGGCCATGCAAACTTCACACAAACCATCTAACGACCATCCCCAACATACACTGAAATTTTGGCTAAAATCGGTCGACCAGTTTCCGCAGTTAGTGGTGATATCAAAGTGTACACTTATTTTTATATATACAGATTTGTGTAATTATTCTTAATTTGTTTACCCGCGGTACCCTATTATTTAGTGGATTTCGGAAAAAATTATAATAAATGGTTTTGAATTTAGCCGAAATAAGTAAAAAGTTTTTCTTCTTAAATTATAATCATTTTTAAAATAATTTATAAAAAACATTTTACACGTTTTTAAATTATATGCAAATATATAACCAAAAAAAAATATTTTATTGTTGTTCGTCATATGACCGTATATATTTTTTCTAGGCACGTCTTCGACTAAGATTTTCATTTCTCGACGAGAGCATAATGAGAAATAATGATGAAGTCGAATTGTAGAGGAATATAAATGTGTAAATAATATATTTTTTTATATTCAATTTTTTAATATTATACATATTTTTTTTAATAAAAAAATGTAAAACAAATAAAATTACATTAAAATATAATTACAATTATATAAGTTTTACTTCTTTAAGCTAAAATTAGAAACGGAGAATGATACCTCGAAATAATTTGCAATTTCGGCACATAATAATTAATTACTTTATATAGGGAATAGCCTTCCCCAGCACCTACTGTATCACTTTTTCACCCAATTAAATATCTCGTCTTCAAATTAACGCATACCAAATTTGAAGCGATAGCTTTCTAGATAACAGACTAATATTAAATACTTTCTATGGGGAGAAGCAGTGACACAAAAAGTTTAATTTGGACGAACCAGATAGCCTCCACAAAAATTGTATGCACATAAGACGCCTACGGGAAGCATGCCACAATCTAATTCATGGCGCAGGATCACTCATGGTATGGGCGGTATTTTTTATCAAGAGGGAAGCCCAAAATAGGCTTTGTGCTAGGAAAATTGAATGCAGAAATCTACATAGATTTCTTACAACGCGAACACCTTGATTTTGCTGGTGATTTACAAGGCGATAAATGGACTTTCCAGCAGGATCATGCACCAATCTACGTGGTGAAGAAGATAAAGACGTTTTTTTAATTTTCGACAAATTGATTTGCTCGAGTGGTCTGCTTTAAGCCCAGGCCTTAATCCCTTCGAGGATCTATGGTGAATACCTTTTGCCAAGATTTATACATCTTGAAGCTCTATATGACAGCTGGAAACAGCTAAAGAAAGGCCATGTTGGTTAAATGGGTCAGTATTAATATATCTGTCCTGACAAATTGGTGGAGTCAATGCCCCGGGGTGTCAATTTGGCCGGGGTACACAAGACTAATAAAACCTCTTATTAACAAATATAATACTTTTATTTTGTAACTAAAATAATATACATACATATATATATCTATCTATTAAATAAATTTTTCGCACATAATAATATTTTTTATGGAGATTTAAAGCTTTAAGTTTTTCCATATTAAAAAAAAATAGATTAATATAATTTTGTTATTTTATTTTTATTTCTTTCAACTATAAATTCTAAAAAACAAAATTCTTTTCCCAATTGCCATTGTTTCTTTAAAGTTGAATCATTGCATATATGTATAATTATTTGCTTAAAAAAGTAAAACTTTATACAGTTTTAATTATATTTTAATGCAATATTATTTGTTTTCATCTTTTTATTTAAAAACCTATGTATATATAATACTAAAAAATAGAATATAAAAAATACATTATTTGACGCTTCTTCATTATACATCCAAAATGCAACGAAACAACTGGAGTGATTGATTTTGTAAGAATGATTTGTTTTTGGATTGGTAAAATAGGATCGTTGGTCGAGCAAAATCAATAGTCCAGAATATTCTGTGAAAATAAATTATCATGTAACTTAAGCAAACTTGATATGTCTGAATACATTATTTTATTATCGTTTTCTTTTTTATTTATATCTTATCCAAATGTAAAAACTATATTCAATATAATCCTAAAATATATAAATTTGCTGGTTAAAATAGAATTAAATTTCTTTCTTTGGTCGAAATTATTTTTTATTTAAATTTTTATATTTAAAACAAAATTATAAAGTAATAAAACATGCTCTAAGCAAACCATGCGCTGCTATATTATAGTCTAAAGTCTAAATCTATATACATACTTAACTTTAAAGTAAACAACAACAAAAAAGTTTCTATTCAAAATTTGAAGAAAATTTAAATTTCTTCCGAAATAAAGGAGAACTTTTAAACGTTAATAATAATAATAATAATAAAAATGAAACAAGTTAAAATAATAACTTTGCTACATTTTACTGTTCAAGCCTTACCTCTAAATGTTAAGATTTTCTTTATTATCTGTGTTTTATTATTTTATATTTCTACAATTATTAATGATTGTTTTAAGTTAACAAAAAGTTACTGGAGTTTATATTGCAACTTTTATTTTACTCTATTAAGTACTACGTACACTCACACAAACACACACAGATTTCTTACAACGTTACAATATAAGTGAAAAAACACAGTAGTATTAGTAGTATTAATATTTAGTACTTATATATAAAGTGGTAGGTAGTAAATATGGTAGTAGTAGTAGTAGCGGTATCAATTGTTGAAGTAGCTAAATGTTGTTGATTAAAGTAAATGACGGCAGTACAACAATAACAATGCTTTTACATTTATTAATTATTAAATTCCATTTTTTTTTTTACTTTTTACGATTAATGTTGTATGTAACTGTATGGGTAAATAACTGTTCTAATTGTTTAAATAATTGTTTTTTATTAGTTCTTTAACACTCTAATTGGTAGACTGTAAAAATCTCTTTTTCACATTATTTTGTATTGTTATTATTTTATATTAATTTTTAATTTAAGTTATTGATTGCATTTAACTTTCGAGAGTACTTGTGAAAAATACAAAGAAAAAAAATTAGATAAATTAATTTTAATAATTATTATTATTTTCAAAAAAAAAAATAATTTTAAGGATAATTTTTTGTTAATTAAAAAAACACTTTTTTAAATTGGATTGAAAGGAAAGCATTCACAATTTAACAACATTTTAAATACATTTACTTATTTCTTTTTTAAATTTATTAAATATACTACAAACATTTTCATTGAAATCGGGTAAGGATTGAATTTTAACTTGTATGCAAATGATTTAAAAAGAAACTTTAAGAACTACAACCGAAAATTGCAAATTACCAAATGTATGCCCTCAAATAAATAAATTTCTTGTTTATATTAAAATAAATTGAAATACAAAACAAACAAAAAATAATAACATTAAAAGTCTTAAAAAGTAATAAATTGAATATTAAAACTCCACTTTAAAACAAAGATAACTCAATTTAAATTTAATTTAAATTTGGTTGAAAAGTAAAACATAAAATAATGAGGGACACAATTAATGGAAATGTAAAATTTCGAATAGAAACTTATACTAAACTGTATAAAAACAAGTGAAGTGCGCGTCACAATGATAAGGTACATACTTTTTGCTTCCAACCGTTACCTTAGATAATTGCTGCCCAAAAACTTATAATAACATGGCAGCATAAGAAGCCTTATGTAAGCACCTAAATTGGGAAATTTTGTTGTTCTGTTTCTAACAAATATATATATGAATCAATTAAAAAATTAATTGAACTTTAATTTAAAACTAATCGAAACCTTTATTAACTGCTGTTTAAAATTTACTGAAGTTTGAAATTATTTAAAACATTGCCAAAGTTATGTTAAAGGTCTTGTCGATGAAACTTATTGTCGGTGTGTAAAATTCTTGTTGTTTCCTCAAATATTTAAAATACTCTATAAAGCACAAATTTGATGAAAATGCAGTTGTGTTTAAGTTTTTAATTTTGCTTAATTTATTTTTGTTTTTTGCTTTTGGTGTTCATATAATTTCCTTCAAAGATTTTGGCCCTCTAAAATTTTATTTATGGTATTTTTAAACAGGAGAGGAAAAGCATATGCGGCAAGGAAATTTCACATACAAAATTTCGGCTAATAAATGAATTTTTTGTAATGCATAGTCAACCGACTACACAGAGCCAAAAATGCCTAATAGCATCAAAAATGTTTTCTGTATGAAAGAAGGGAAGTTTTTTTTTCGAAGAGATTCCTTATTATTGTCATGTGGTAAATCTTTTTAATTTTATCAATAAAACAATTTCATTCAATCAATAAGAAAATTTGTTATTTACATTTTTTTACTTATATTTGATACAAAAAAAAAATCTATAGAGAAAAACTTTTTGATTCTATTAGGTTTTCTTATGAATTGTATAAAAAAATGGATTTCTTATTGATTTCATTAGCCTACCTATTTGATTTTTTCAAAAAGGTATTTCCTATTGATTTCATTAGGTTGCTATATGATGATGTGTAAATCATCTTTTTAATCTTCTTAATCTTCTTAATAAGGATATCTCCTTGATTCCAGGTTCGATTCCCGGCAGTGGATAAGACGAAGGTAAAATAAAATGTCAGGCATCCGCCACCACAAAAAGAAAAGGTAGAAAGAAATCAAAGATTGATTAAAATCAAGCAGAAACCCTTTTTGAAAAAAACAAGAAGAACATCTTATAAAACCCCTAAGTTTTCTTCTTGATTTTTTCAAAAAGGTTTTCCTTATTAAAATAATAAGACTTTCTTCTTGAAAACAACCATATCGATATCTTATATTTTATTAGGTATTTAGACACTGTTTTTTCTGTGTGTATCATATTCACCATTCGCGAAAAAAAGGTATTGTGCAGAAATTTATTATTGCCAGACTTGAGTTGGTTATGTAATTTCTGTCAAATTCGCTATATACTAAAAAATAATATGAGAGAACAAACAGTGCTTATTACTAACAAAACTCATTATTATTTCACAGTGAGATATGACACAAAAACAACAATATTAAATATTAGGCAACAACAAAATTTAAACGTTATTTTTTAATTTTTTGCAATTTTCCATAAGCAAAACAAAACCTTATCACTTTGACACGCACTATACACAAATATTAAGAAAAAAGTTTCCACAACAATCAATCAATTTCCGTTTAAATAATTTGATTAAAGTTTTTCATATTTATGATACTAAATTCTAAAATAAACATGAATATTTTGAGTATCAACAGAAATTGATTGAGAATGGCAGCTAAATAAATTAACATTGACATATTCAATACGCACACACACACGCACACACATTGTTAACAAATTTTATTACAAATTTATAAACAACAACAATTATAGAAATAAATCAATGGAAAATTATTTTTTATTATTATTTATTTTTAGGTTTTAAATTTAAATCAAAATATTCCAAACAAATAAGGCAGGTAAAAGCTAAACACTTAAAAGAAAAATAAATAAATAAATAAATAAACGAATAAGAAAACTCAAACTAGAAAAACTTATAAAAAAACTTACTTGACGAACCTCCGCCAGCGCCAGGTGGCGGATATGAAAACCAAAATTGATGTGCCAGTTTGGTAGGCCCTAATGGGCTGTCTGTAAGTACAAGGTGAAAACAAAAATTATATTAAGTGGAATCCTGTTTTATAAGAATTTTACCAAAGGTGGCAACACAATACTGTTTATTTAGTGAAGAAACGCAAACGTTTTGCGAAATTTAGCTTTATACATAATTTCAACTAGCTGTGCCCACACACGTTGTTTGCGTTCTGACAATATTTTGTTCGAGTTTGCTTTGAAAGTAATCCACACCAAATTTTAAGAATCTTACGTGTTTACTTTATATAAGGGTACACATTTACTTTATTATTTTATATAGAGGTACCTATTCCTGGATAAAATTCTAAAATTTATATAAAATTCTTAAAGTTACTGTAGAGCTATGTAAAATACAGACAGACATTATTTAAAATTATTTATTTATTCAAAAATAAAAGATGCCTTAAAGTATGCAATACCGGTAAAAAAAATCGGCGTACTTTTACTGCTTTTTCTCGACTTTCTCTTAGAAATAAGACATTTTTGCGGAAAAAGGGGTATCCTATATTGGAATCAGGAAACTTATGTTCCTCTTCACAAGATTTTGCTAAAATCCATCCAGTAGATTTTACGTGATGCGAACACAAATAAAAAGACAGACAGACAGGAAATGAGTTACTGTTTTATTATATGTACAGATATGTTATATTTAAAACTTAAGATCGAAGGATTTAAGTCCTTTCTTTATTGAAACTGATATTTTTTTGGATTTAAAAAACACATTTATCCGAATCCGAATGACTACCACGGTTATCCAAAAAACAAAGTTTTTTCAGCTGTTTATTAATGTATCTGTTCTCGGAGAGATTTATCATCGTCATCCTATGAATATATTTTAACCTGTAGAATATGACAAAATTAATTCTTTTAAATTTTAGTAGTTAAGAGCTGCAAAATAAAAAACTTTAAGTAAAATAACTTCAAAAAAAGAAAATTAAAACAAAATTGAAACAAAAATTTCAATTGGTGTGTCATCTCTTTTTACCTGCTAAAATATCTGAGATCAGCTATTTTTATCATGATAAAAAGTGTTGCTAGCAATGTATCTTGAATATTAGGGCGGGTGGATTTAAAACTCGCTCAACGTACAAGAAAAATCGTATTCTAGGGATCAAAATAATAAACTTTGCCCAAGGAACCATACCTCTAAAATGAATTTTGATGTCCCGGAATGATTTTCTTTGTACGTTGAGCGATTTTTTTGCCTCCATACAATTTACCCGACGTAATGAATATGCTTTTTCGCATCTTTGCCTATTTGATAAAAATTATATAAATCATGTATCATTTTTAATGCAAATGCAGAGGAAAAAGACCTTCAAATGTGGCTGAACAGTAAGTACATATTTCAGCCAAACAAAAAAATTTACTGGCGGCAGAAAACCGTTTTATAATCGCCCAACTTGGATATCTGTGTGATGAAAAAAAGCGAAGTTAAAGATCAGATGGTGTTAACAATGTAGGGCGATGTCAGAAGTAATTGGTAATAAATATACTATAATATAAATCTTTTGTAAAAATACGGCGAGTCGCAAAAGTGACAAATCAAATGTAATAAACAATTCATCTATTAGGGTCTTTAATATGAAACAAACAAAAATATTGAAATAGCGTAGAAAAATTGTTGAAATCAAAAACAAAAATAATTAAAAAACAAGTGAAAGTGTTATACTTGGCCGTGCCGAATCTTCTATACCTTTCACCGCGGTGATTTTATTTATACAGACATGTACAGCATTATCCATATTGTTGACTCTTTACATAAATTAAGTCGGTTGAGAAAAAACTCATTATTCATACTTTAAAGAAATAGAAGACAGCGGCGACGCAGCTAAATGAAAACAAATTCCATTGGCTACAATTGTCGCCATGTTGTCAGCTACTTAATAATATTGAAGACGACAGTTACATCGTAAAGAATGACATTGTTGTAGAAGTACTTATTTTGCCTTTATAAAATTAAATAACTTTTTTTAAAATTGTAAATATTTCCTTCAAAACTCTTTGTTTGTATATGAATTTGTAATTTGCAACTTTGTGACATTTTCTTTTGTTGAATAAAATAGAAATTAGCCTAAGTTTACGACAGCCACAACGGTGGTCGTGTAGCCATGTAGCCGTCTATACTGGCTTTAAAATAATCGTTTACCTTTAAACGCGTGTATTTTATTTTTGAGAGTTTGTAGTCGGTATCCTGATGTTGACTTTGTGTTAAATGCATCTAAGTTTTAAAACAAAGATCTCATCTATTTAAAAATCAAACTCTTTTAAAAAAATATGTTACTCTATATACAAACATATATTCTTAATATTAAAATATATTATGTTACAGTCATGATTTTCATTTTCACAGAAATATTGACATTTTTTTAATTTTTCAAAAATTGTTTGTAAAAATATTTTTTTGTAAATTTTTTGTAAAATTTTATTCGAAATTTTTTTTGTAAAATTTTTTAACAAATTTTTTTGGTAAAATTTTTAAAAAAATTTTTTCCAAAATTTTTCTGTGGAAATATCGTTTTGAAAAGTTTTTTGTAAATGTTTAAAATTTTTTTTTTTAATTTTATTGAATTTTTTACCAGTGGATACCCTGTGGGTAAAGTAGCTACCTATTTGTATTGTTACCTATGTGTATTGCTTTCTATAAAAGTTTTTAATACAAATCAAAGCAGAAAAAACGAACAAAAGTCGCAGGGGGTTATTGACCACCCGAGATCTGTATGCACTCCTTGCGATCTAACTGTCGCGGTCTAATATTTATTTGACAAAAAAAAGCAACAGAGAATCATTAAGCCGAAAAAGATTTAAAAAAAATATAATGATCCCATGTTGCTGAATTGCAATACCAAAATTTTCGAAACTATGCCTGACAGATTGGTGTGCTTAAATTTTTTGTCTGGTGCCTTGGAAAATGACATTTCAACCCAAACACGGACAGACGGATAGACGGACAGACGGACATCGCTTAATGAACTTCTCTATGTATAAGGATCCAGAATATATATACTTTATGGGGTCGGAAATGAATATTGTAGAAATTACACACGGAATGACAAACATATATACATACCCTTTCCATATAATAAGAAATGTTTGACTTATAATAAGAAATGTTTGACTTTATTCGATAAAGAATCGTTGAAATTTTAGAAATTAAAAATCTCAAATATCAGAAAACTTTTAAATCGAAAATCGATCGATCTTAATTAATGAAACATGAAAACATGTTTCATTGATTTAAAAGATAATTTTCTTATACGCATCTTTAATATAAAACAAACTCAAAAAAATTCATCCAAATACTACATTTATTGACTTTAAAATTATTTTACTAAAAAAATGGAGACTAAAATTATAATCTTTTCATTTGGTTTTGTAATGTTTACCAAATATTAAAAATTCCCAAAAAAAATCTACACCTACGCTCCTGTTTTTTTATTTTTATTTCTCAAAAAAGTTCAAATACGAAAACGAGATCAAAAACCAAATAAAAAAATAAATTGGCACGCTGCCTAATGATGTGAAAACCAAATAAAAATACTTGGAAACTACATGGAGCCAAATAAAAAAATATATGAATATACATTTTTGCGAAAACTTTAAACAAAATTAATTTAAATGGCTTCATCATTATAATAAAACTTTAATATGTTTAAATCATTTACAGGTACAATAGTACACGAACAGTGGGAATTTTAAATAGTTTTGTTTCTAAATATTCTGATTACTGTTTTTCTTATAGATTTTCTGCAAATATTTTACAAAAAATGTATAAGGAATCAAATATTAATTGTTTATCATGGATATAAAATTACATAATTATATTAACACTTTGAGAATTAAAAGGCAAAATAATTTCAATTAATTTGAAAATAAATTTTCCGGTTATAAACAAAATTTTAAATCCATAGTGGTTCACTGATGGAGCACCATTTAAAACTGAATTTTATATAAGCAACAAAAGCTGAATTTGGCAATTTTGACTTCTGACTTACGATTAACCTGACAAACGTGTATTAACCTGGTAATATGTTTGTTTAGAAACAACGCAATATAAATTTCCTGTGTAAATTATGAATTGATCTTTATAAAATTTGGTGTAATTTGGTTAAATGTTTATTGTAAAGAATTCGTTCCTAATTTTATTTTGACTCTATAAAAAGAGAACAAATTATTAAAAGTCAAAGAGGAAGTTCCTAGATGATCGTAATTATAATTGTTTGCTTGTGTATGAGACCGATATATATCATCATTTTCTAATAATAAGTATAAAGTTAATATATGATTTCGGGCCATAACCATAAACAGCATAATGTAATTCGTTGTGAAACATATAAAATATTATTTTGCATGAAAATAATTTTATAATTTATAATAATAATATAATAATTTTATAATTTATTTCAATCTCTTAATTATACTTAAACTTACAATATTGAGTTTCTATAATCTCCTGGTCTGTTTCTCACTTTTACCTTTAAAACCAAAATAACCACAACTAAGAACTTGTTATTATTAATGTTTAACAAACCTAATCCTTACTCCTGCTTAATAGTAATACATTTCGACGTGCAATCTATAACTTTAAAAATACAAGAGCTTTTTACGTCTGTTATGGAACACCTTTTAGTTATTAATTTAATTATTTTACTAATCTGCCTGTGAGAACTTATGAGACATATGACAGGTAATAGTCACGTCGATACACACTTTAATTTTTATGGTGCCACCCTTTAGATTTATTATTTTCTTCTTATTAATTAATGAAAATACTTGTTATTTTTAAATTTTTCTTTTTATGGTATATATTTTGAGGATTCACAAGGTATGCAACATGTCATATCGTCATAATGTCGTTGTCGTCGTTGTGTTTCCAACAAAAAACGTTCTAAAATAATATAATTTTTTTTATATTTACTGTTTTATCATATAATTCAGTTGACACCTGAGCTGGGCTAAGTCGCCTTATTCGACCAGCCAGTAATGCGGCTTGCAAACTGCAATTTACATTCTTGAGAATCCCCTTATTTTTATAATTTTCTTTTTATCAATTGACGCACTTCAAATTGTACAAAAAAATATGAGAGGTTGTTCACTAGTCATATTTTCCATGTTATAATTTAAAAAAATATGATCTTATGACACCTTGTGAATCCTCCAATTATATATTTTTTTATAGTATATATTACTGTTCGAAAAATAAGTCCATAAAAAACAAATAACTTTCGAGTCACCTTTTAGATTTAAGAGTTTGTTATTATAGCGGCAAGTTTCAAATACAGAGGACTGATAAGTAGCGAAAACAATGGGGATACGTTTTTAGCCCCTGAGTACGTAACCCTAAAAACACAAATTTGACCAAAAAATCAAACCGCTAGATTTTAAATGTAAATTTCAAAACGGGTTTCAAAATAAATGTCTTAATTATTTCCAAAATATTCGGGTTTTGCACCACTTGTTTCTTATTTCAAAATAACCGAACGTACCATTTTATTTATAATTCTCAGACTCTCCACAATACTCGGTTCTTGTTTTTATTTTTTTCTTTTTTCGTCACAAATTAATATTCTTTGAACATACATATATGTATTTGTTTGTTTGTTTTTTCTTCACTGATGCTTGGTATTTTTGGATAATTATTTTACTTTGTATTTTATTTTCTAACAAATTATTTAAATAATGACATCAAGCGAAAAAAGATGTTTTTGTGTCAAGCTTACCTTCACTATTAAAAACAGATTTCAATATTATATTTGAATTCCTAGAATACGTTTGTGCTTTGTATGTTTGTTAAGTTTATCAATATTTCTTTCTTAAGAAAATAATTGCTTATTAAAAAAAACATAAATTTCTAATATTTTCGTTTATTTAAATGGTACTAGAGATGTGAGTTAGCAACACACGTATAACTTTGTATCATAAATTCTATAAAAAATATTTTAAAGCATTGCCACCTAACGTATAACTTAAATAGAAAGGAAAAAGTAAGAAAAATTTAAGGACAAATAAAATAATCCAAAAGGTAAGAAAAAATTTAGGAGCTGATTAGTGCTACAATGCCACCCAAAGCCTCAATAATGTTTAGAAAATAGGATTTTGCCTTATCTACACGGTTGCCAGATTAGGGGATTTTCCCCTAGATTTAGTGAAGGATTCGGGGGATAAATTGGGGGTTAAAAAAATATTTAGAGTGTTTTTTGGGGGATTTTTTATGTTTTAGCAGATGCTTAATTGGTCTCATCCTATTTTTTGCAACTAATAATTTAAAATATGTAACAACAACTTTCTGATAGGTTCTTCTAAACTATTTAAACAACGTATTAGAAAGATGATTGATGGGTTATGCATGTAATATGTCATGAAAAAACAACAAAATTGGTACATAAGTATCGACCCAGTGATACAATTAAAAAGGCCTTCTCACTTCAGGTCTTCTATAAGGAATGCTTAGACCTTCTCTCGGATCCTCATTTTTATGTGCCTTCCAAGGAAGGCCTTTTAGATGGCCTTGACTTTTTCTTCTTAAAGATCCAGTATACATTTCTGCATCGCTTCTCTTAGTAGGGAAGTAGGAATGTGTGTATTTTGTATGACAAATATATAATAAAACACAAAAGTACATTGAAATGCCTTTATCTACTTCATTGCTGCTTGAAATTGAGATGCTTTGATAGACTGATTGGCAGTGCGAATTTCTATCAGCCTAGAGGTTGACGGTTCGGATCCCAAAAAATTTTAATATTTCAATTAAAAATAAAAATAAATTAAAAGTACTTAGTTTAGCTTTTAGTTTTTGCTACAAAAACCCTTCTAAGAGACATTAAATTAAATGCCTTCTAGCACACAATTTTCGGAAGACCTTCGGGAACGCTTGTCGTCAGAAGGGACTGTGGAAGGCCTGCTCCTCAATTACAACCTGTGTAAAAAAGACATGAGAATGGAATGCGAACGGAATGTAAACAGAGGGCGTTTTGCCTCAAAAGAAGGAGTAAAGAGGCCTTCTAGAAGGCTTTCATACTCCTTCTTTGTATACACATACATATGCATATTTATAATACATATGTATTTTAATAAAATTAAAACTTAAACACATTTTTGTTTTGGGGGATTTTTATTAAAATTGGGATTAATTTAGCGGATTTTTTTATTTAATAAATTTGGATTTTATTTCTTGAAAATTACAGAAAAAAACTTATTTATGTAATCACGAAAAATTATTTTGGGGATTTAAAAAAAAACAAAGCATGATTTAAGGGGTTTTTTATTTGCTTTTAGAAGAGAGAGAAATAAAAAATCTGGCAACCGTGCCTATCAATATACTAATAATTAAGCAGTATCTCAAAATCGATTATTTTAGAAGTCATATGTCTCTAAAATGTGAGTAAGGTTTGTGAATTTAAGTAAATATTCATTCCTGAAAATTTTCAATTCTTAGCAGGGCAATATAGTTTTGTTAAATAAGAAACGTTTAATATTCCTGGTTATTTAGTTTTATTATTCGGATATAGTTTTGAATATAAAAACATTATACTATATATAAAAACGTATACGCAACAACATATTCATTGTTTTTTCTTGACTGAATTTAATGATTATGAAAATATTTTTAATATTTTCAAATCTTTTTTAAATCTCTAAAATTTAAATCGCAAACATAACCAGCTGGCTTACCTAACAGATATTTTACAGAAGAGCATGTTTTTTGATTTTTTGTTTTATTTTCCGATTGCGATGCGATTAAAATATGTATTAGCAGGCAAGATTTAAAATCCAGACAAATTTAAATAAATATTCTTTAACATATTTGCTTAAATTTACCATAAAACATAAATAAAATAATTTTTTTATAAATGAGTTTTTATCTAAGGGTTCATCCCACTATGGCAATCACATTTAACATGTATCTAAGCTTTATGTTGAAAAAATGCATACTATCATCTCAACCTCCGCTAGGTTAGCAAGTATACTCTTATCGGATTTTTATCTTGGATAGATGATACTTCAAGTTGCATTTCACAATATGCATCGGATACAGCTTTACGACTGCTTTTATTGTACTTAAGCGTTCCATCCTACGACGGTTCCGTTCATATTGCACCACATATACCATTACAGGCGATTCTCTGAATTCCTTTTTAGTTTCGTATCGTAAGTTCCTTATCGAAGGATTTAATGAATCCAGAATGTTTTTTAAAAGATATAAAAAATATCTTATGGATAGAAATCTAGCAAAATATAAATAGATATATTCGTTTTATTAGAAATAATCCCATTTCTTAACGGAATGTTTTTTAAAGTTATCAGCTGAAGATGACTGATAATTTCTGGATTCTAAACTCAACTTTGTTGTATATTTACTCTTAGTCAAATGATTATATTTATGTACAAAATTGAAGCATACGAATAAGATGGTCAATGCCTTTCAATTTCTTAATTCGTCCGAATTTCAAACTAATAGTTCTTTATGCCTAAATTGCCTGTTAATTTATTCTACTGCTAATACTAAATAGAGTACTTAGAATTCGTATTAAAGACACCCCATATAATCCATACAATTCTGGCCATTTGTCTTCTTCTCTTCATCTGCCCGTTTGAGCAAATTCACAGAATTAAATAAGTATTCGAATGTGTACTCGTATCTTGTATAATTTTCAAAGATTTTCTTCTTTTTTGTCTGTTTTTTGTTGATGTTTTTTTCTGTTTTAGTTTACGAAACAAATAATGTATTTTTAAATTGTTTCCAGAAAAACTTCTGAATAGCAAAATATTCAACAAAAAAATAAAATTTAAAATAAAAAAAACACTTGAAGAAAAATCAAAGTCTCCTACTTATAGTCATGATAATAATGGACTGTTAAATACTGATGTGAAAAAAATCATTAAAAATGAAAAGGTAAAATAACAACAAAGATGAACTTGTACACAAACAAAGAAAGGACAACTATAATACTACAGTTTATTGTTGGTAGCTGACAGCAATGGAAGATAAACTGTAATAGTATTGATAGTAATGTAATAATAGATGTAGTCTTCGTTTAAGTATCTTATTGTGGAGACAATTGAATTTTCCTTATATTTAGAAATAAATTTCAGATCACATTGCCATTTTTTAACATGGATATAATATATACATATATATATATATATATATATATATACATATATTTATGATTTCAAGATATAGCAGGTGAAATGATTTGTAGTGTTTTATTTCAGGAAAACTAATATTGACGTTGATGTTGCTGTTGCGTTGCTGTCAACGTTTTTTTTATCTAAAAGATGTATTCGAACAATACATTCGAATAACTTTTATTCGAATAATTTTTATTCGAATAATACTTTTTATTTTCAAGTTATATATATTTGTACCTTTGCTATTTCGAAAATAATTATTGGCGGTACCATAAAATATTATATATATTTTAAAAATATTTCTCCAAAAAATCAAAATTACAGAAAAACCCAAATTTCAAGAAAATTATCTAAATTTTACCAAAAATTTTAGAGTTATACCAAATTCAAAATATTATCAAAAAAAAAAAAAAAAAAAATAGGGAAATTTTCGGCCTATGCACATTACACGAACCCTATTCGCCCTATTTTTACCCCCTCATAACTTTTCTTCCCTTTATTTCAAAATGATGAAACTTAATATCATACGACTTACTATATGTGAATTTTGACAGATTTGACAAATTTAGAGTAAAGGCTTTCTGAGATATAAAAATTTATGATTTCAGTATATACTCACGCACTCACTCATAGTAAAATAAAACAAGGTAAGCTCATTAGTACAACAACTAGAAACGTAGAAACGTTCAATGTCCTGTGGCAGAACTTTCTAAAAATTTAATCAACACAAACACTATAGGTATTTCTCTAACACAGAAAAGAATATTTTCACCAATTAAAGGTTTTAACTGGATTCAAATTAAAATTAAATTAAATATTTAATTAATTCAATTAATTGTTTAATTAAGATTTTTGTCTGTTTTAAACAAATATAGATATATTTGAAGCAATAAAAAATTAATTGAACTTTAATTTAAAAGTGATTAAAACCCTTATTGGTGAAAAAAGGAGAATATTATTTAGACATTCAAGCAAAATATATCATGTCGAATTCGCTATTGATTTTATCTGGTATTTGGTATTTGCCTTGGACTCACTGATAAATATTATGGGGCACTTGTACTATAGTTAGCGGGCTGAAAAAGGGTTCTTAAGTAACTTAGTAAGTTTTAAAGTAAACTAAGGTAGTGCGTCGGACCACAGTGTTAGTGCTGGAACCGCCACTAAAACTATATTCATCAATATTAAGAGGCACTTTCCCTACACATCTTCACAAAAACATTAAGGTGAAACAAAGTCAAGTTCCACTCCACAAATTTCTGCTGTTAAGAGTAATGAGATAAAATCAAAACGACGATCTTGCTTGCTCCAATACCATTCACTTTAAAATGTATAACAATATTATTAAAACCAATGATTTAACAAAAAAAACTGTAATTTTGCAAAAAAAAAAGTTGAAATTTCGCCAAAAAAAACCGTTGAAACCGTTTTGGAGAATTTATGAAAAAATCAAAATTCTGCCAAATTAGTTTACACAAGGACCAGTGGCATAAATGTAAGCAAAAAAGTAAAACCAATATAACAATTACAATTACAATTTTCGAAGTACTAGTGGAGATTATCTACCAACGATTTAATTTTCGAAATATCTTTCCATTCTTTATTTAATAAATAAGCTAATATGGCCTGACTTTTTTAATGTAAATAAAACAATGTATTTTACATTTTTCCCGACGTTTCGTCAATTATTTGTTGACTTTTTCTTTGCATTAATTTTCTTCTACATTTTGATATGCAGTGAGCTTTAAGCAGTTTTCTATTCAACCGGATTTCACACATTTGTGCTATAAATTTTTTTTTTTTGTATTTTTGAATGAACAGAGTAACGCTGCACTGACTGACGATTTTTAATCCCATTAAAAACAATTACTTTAACCTCTTAATTTATATAATGAGTATTTTGACCATTTCAGTTTTGCTGTGTTTAACATTCGCTCTTTATTTTTAATTGTTTTTGTTTCCTCTCCTCGTAATTACGTTGTTAATGAAAGCCTTTTACGTACTCGTATAGTTGAATGGATATGAACACAGCTGTATACTCTTTTGTGTGTGAGCTAAAAGCCCATTAAAATCCACTCACACAATGACACATAAAAAGTACCCAACAAAATTCTACTAATAAAAACCTTGGTACAATTACACAGTCTCTTTTTCGGAACAACATGTTCGGAGTTCAAAATGTAATCGGGGTTTAGAAAAGTCTCAAATCCAATGAATCCAAATTTGAAACACTATTGCATTCGACATCCAGTCGATTATAAAACGCATGAACGTGTACCCCAAACTATTGCTGGAATGTGTTAAAAAACTTAACAGATATTCCTCGCTTAATGAGGTAATATTAATGTGGGTTAAGGGACACATAGGCATAGCTGCTTGCTAAAAGGGGTATATGCTGTGAACCCAGAGTAGCGCTGAGTAATTGTATAATTCGAGCTAAAGTTTTACAATGGGGAACCACTAAACCTGAAAAGGCCACTACGTGTAGGTAGGCTCGAATGGTGGTTAAAGAGCCCATGAGGCAGATATAATAGCAGTACCTTGAGCTGGATAACTACGCTAGTGACAGGTTATGGACATTTTAAGTATCATCTAGCCAAGATGAAAATCGCAGAAGATGATACTTGCAGACTGTACCTGGAGGATGCTGAGAAAGCAGCGCACATTGTGTGTGAATGTCCAGCACTGGCTAGCACAAGCCTCAGGACCACTGGCAAAAACTTTTTAATGTGAATGCCATGGAGGACCTGAGCCTTGAACATATGCTTGCAATTACCAGAGACTGCGTAATGAGAAAGAAGGCCGACAGTTACCAGTTGACAGTCTGAAATCATTAAAGTCAAGATTAAAGGCTTGTTGTAGCACGTGAATCAGTGAAAGTAGATTGCCGTAAATTATATAATCATAGAGGATCGAAAAGGAACTGGTTCGAAAAGGGACCATTTAGTAAGTGGTCAGCTTCGAAATTCCCCCTACGTTAATATATAAGCCTCTGAATTGGAAAAATTTAATAACTACGGTTTTTTTGTTTTGGATTTTTCCCGAAAAGTTAGTATGATAACTTTGCTTATATAAATTAAACTTATTTCGGTACTGTTGTCAATTCAATTTAGTACAGAAAAAATCACTTTATAATGAATTTTTCGCTATTAAAGGCAAATAACATTTGAAAAACGCAGCGCGTACAAAATTCTACGAAACATTAATCTAAAAGTCATAAACTTTTCTCTGATACCAATTACTTGTATAGAAAATATATATTAACCTTACCTATTAATTAATTTTTTGTAATTTTTATTTAAACATGAACCTATTAATCTAAATATATACATACATATACATATATTGATGAAAAAATTGTTTGTCAATCAATTTTTTTAAATTGTTTTTTCATTTATATTTTTCATTCATTTGAATTTATTTATTCATTTAAATTTTATAACTATTATTATTTTTATTTCCTGAAGATGCTACCCAATGGTGTGGCGAAATAAGGAAAATAAAAATTAAAAGTTTTTATAAAAGCAGACCTTGTGCTTGTAAAAAATAGACTCATATGAAAATTTATATAAATAAAATCAAATTTCATTCATTTGTAACCGCATAACTTAAGATGATTTGATCAGTTTCTTTGAAAGAAAGAAAGACGCCTACATTTACGCCCTCATTTTAAGTAACTATAATACACTATAATAGGTAAATATTTTGCACAAGTAATATACATAGTTTAACGAAACAAAGACTGGGTTGAAATAGTGGGCGTGTTAACTTAGGAGTGGTACCTCCCATACAAATTAAAAAATTATAACAGTGTTAATATAGGTGTAGCGTAGCGCCCCGGGATAACTAGTAGATATATAAATTTTCTATTTTTATTTAAATGTTTAAAACTTTTTTAAAGAAACTCAACTAACTGATTTTTCGAAATTTTATAATTTAATACGATTATCACTGACATTATAATTTCTACGAATCCACGAATTCAGTTTATCTTGTAATAGCTCAAATAAAAATAGCTCAATTAAAAAGCAGCGATAGACAATTAGTATGAACGTAATATGATGTTGTTGCTTGCTTAACAACTTAATAAAAGTTCAATGATTTTTTGGTTTTTTTAGTTAGGAGCAACCTCATATGACTATCACTGCTTTAAATCACTCAATCATGAAATATAAAATGTACCTTGTGCCAACTCCTGCAGTACTTGCAACTGTGCTGGTCGTTGTGTATAAAGTGCAACGTTGAATGATTCCGGTTTAACAGATGACTGTTGGTGAGGTTGTAATTGCTGCTGCAACTGATTATGTTGCTGTTGTTTAGAATCACACATACTGCATGAGTTAATAAGTTGAATAACAAACGAACTTGTAGGCGCTTTGTTTGGTAACGTGTCCGTGGTCCTTGTAATTATTTTTTTTAGTTAAATTAAGTTGAATTTTAAAATATGGACATTTTTTCGTTTATATACTATGCACACAATAGTCAATTATGCCATTTATTTTATGTTATTATAAAGCGTTTTCACAATATCCTTCACTTTATTTTGCGAATGTATCTTTACGTTATTTTTTGGTTCACGCAATCTAGCAATTTAATTGCATTTGATGTGATATTTTATGAAATTTGCTTTAAATTTTCATAACAAACTTGTTTTCGTTCACATTATTTTTTAATTTTTTGTTTGATAACCTTAACTATTCAACACTTTAATTAAGATTTTTTTTAATTGTAAAATTATACTGGTGTTTAAAATTCTTTTATAATTTCATTAAAAATTCTGTTTGACATGAAGGCCTAATTTATAAAATGATCCATTTTAATATTCATTGTCGTTTGATTAAAATAATTGAACATTTTCTAAAAGAACTTCCATTTAGAGTTCATATCGGTTCAACGTATTCCGAAAGCTTCGACATAGCAGCAAAATTTTCCTAAGGCTCCTGCTTATCTCCCTCCTTATATAGCTTTTATACATCAGATGTACTGCGGTTAGAAAATTATACCTTATCGGTTTTTGCTGACGGTACTGCTCAACTAAGCTCGAACCTACTATTCCCAAATATTATTTTAAATTTGAAAGGGCTCTGGACAAGCTGACACAATATTTTACCAAATTGTGGATTTGCTTGCATGCTGACAAAACACAGACAATCTATTTTACAAGAATAATAACATCTTGTTATATTACTCAGCGAAACATGTTGTTTCTCAATAAGGAAGTGCAATGGAAACAGAAAGTTAAATATTTTGGAGTATTTCTAGACCCAAAAATTTAATTCAAAGAATACATACATATGTTATATTAGCTCTGTTTAGTAACTGAAAGTTAGAACTAATGTGTTCATTAACTCGAAAAACTAGCAACAAGAGAGTAAAACAAGCGAACAGCTTCGCAGGTAGTGTTGTCTTAAAAACATAAAAAAACAATAACAAGAAGAAAGTTGTTTTAGTTATATTTGGTAAGTAGGATGGGGTTCAAAGAATTGCTTGCATGAGCATATGTGGTGCAATGCGTACGGGTCGAACACAAGCAATTGAGGCGCAATATTGGGATTTCTGCCATTAGCCATATTCATTAGGTCAACCGCCGCAATGTCTGCTTGAGCATTTTCAATCGGCACAGCTTTGGGCTTAACATCGGTCATAAGAGTATTCTAGTTTTAATTAGTAAGAAGGTTAGGGAAGATATAATGCATATGTGAGAGAAAAAATATAAATAAAAATATAAAAGTAAGTAAATTTTTGTTGGTATATCGTTTTTCTTTACTTTAGCAAGGGTTGCAAACGATAAAGTTTATTTTTTCCAATTTAAATTTAGGTTTTCTTTTTAGGTCTTTTTGTTTTTAAATAATGAATAGTAAACAAATCATTTATTGCAATCGTATTTTTTTCGGTACAATTCTGATTTTAAAATTGGTATTGTACAGTTTTTAATATATTTTGAACAATACAAATATTTGTGTTTTGGAATATTATTTATGTAAATATAGTATAAGTTTCTTTGAAATCAGAATGTTTATTAGCACTGACTAAACAAAAACATTGAAATCTAAAGCCTAAATGCATCATAAACTACCCAATATTTTAAAACAATAATTTTATTTAAATTATTATGTTTTATTTCTGTTGTTTGATTTATATCTATGGTTTCCTTGAGATTATTATCATCTGTTTGAACTTCTTTAAAGCTACATTTCTGCTTAAAAATAGTAGATTATTTTATGTTTGCCCTTTAAGTACAATTACGTTTACAAAGGTACCATTTGATGGTAAAATCGGTACAAGTTTTAAGACCTATTGTAAACAAATTAAATATTTTGACACGCATACTTTATCCAGTAACAAAAACTCAAGCCTTAGTATACACAATAAAATGTTCATTTTTAAATTGATTTTTCAAACTGTAATATTTTATGCAGCTCTTGTGTGGACAAACAATGCTTCAGGTTGCACTAAATTTTTTTACTGAAATTTATATTAAACCTTCCTTGGTTTTTTCGACTATTTCAAATATAGAACTTAGGGTTAGGGTTAAATTGAATATACTGAAAACTAATTTTTACTCCAAATCGTCTGGATCTGATCATTCCGATATCAATTGTATTCATTATAGGTGGGTTGTAAGTAGTTTTTTAAAATTAATTCAATTTTTTTTTAAATTTTGTCTCCAACATTTATTATAAGCAATGCGAATTTATATAAGGTGGTAGCGACAACAAATAAAACACCAGAAAACACCCACATGTAAGGCAATTTTAACAAGGTGATAGCGTAAGGGAGAGAAAATTTCAACAAAAAATTTTTTGAATTTTTTTTTTTTTGTAATGATTTTGACAGTAATATCTATTTTATTCTCTCTTAAAATACCTGATTAATGTCAAATTCCACATAAAAAAAATTTCTCTTTAATATTATTTATTTATTTATTTATTTATTAATGATTTTCTAATACAACAAGACAATATCATCTTATAAATTACAGTATTAGAATCAGAAAAGTTAAAATTATTCGTGTCAAAAATTAAATATATAATAATAATAATAATAATAACAACTTTTTTTTTTTTTTTTTTTTTTTTTAGAATTAAAGTTTATAAAAAACAAAATTAACAAAATAATTAACAAAATAATTACATTAAATATTATTGACAAAATTAATCGTTTATATAGTTATTAGGGTTTGTTAAGTAGAAAATGAAAGAAAATGTTTAATCATTTAAATAATTGTTGAGTAATTTCCTAAAACTTGTTGCATTGTTGATGTTTTGGATATAATTTGGAAGTTGATTCCAGAGTCGTATACTCAAGATGAGAAACTGGCATTCAGACGCATGGCTTCTATGACGTAATTGAATGATGTATTTGCCTCTCTGAGATCTCGCGAATTTTAGACGATTGTATAAGTATTCGGGCTCCTTTGTCACAACAATCTTGTGGAGAAAAATTAAGCATTTCATTTTAAGCATATTATTAAAGGACAGATTCAGAAAACGGCGAGAAAATTGGGTTATTCTGTCAAATCTTTTCAGACCATAAACATAACGAACGATGTTGTTAAATGTAGTAGTTAGTTTTCTCATATCACGAGAAGAACAACCAGAGAAGATTTCTGATCCATATAACAATGTGGGAAGCAGATAAGTTTTGGCCAAAAGGGTTCTTATTTTCACTGGTGTGAAATATTGTGTTGCCCATAAACTGCGTAACTTACCATACACCCTGCCGCAGGCCTGGTTAATGTGGTCCGACCAGGTTAGTGTCCTATTAAAGGTAACACCTAAATTCCTTGCTGTGTTAACAATTTCGATTTTTGAACCACCAATAGAAATATTAATATCGTGTTCCATTCTAATATTATTTTTGCAAATTAAAAGAAGAACAGATTTATTGGGGTTTATTTTTAAACCGTTGGCAGAAGCCCAGACAAAAATTTTTTCCAAATCAGAATTAAGTTCAGTTATCTTTGTTGCAATAGATTCTGTAGTACCACTAATATATAACTGAACATCGTCCGCATACATCTGAATATTTGAGAAACTTATCTGTTGTGGAAGATCATTGGCATAAAGAGAATACAATAAAGGTCCAAGTATGGAACCTTGAGGTACTCCTCGTGTAATTGGTAATGGATGGGAAGTTTGGTTGTTGTTAACAACGGATTGAGTTCTGTCCGTGAGATACGAATGTATTAGTTTAGCTGCTGGTAAGGAAAAACCAAATTGCTTTTGTAGCTTCGTGTTAAGTATCGCATGATGAACAGTATCGAACGCCTTCGAATGGTCCAGTAGCACCAAAAAGGAGAATTTACCGTCATCTAAATTGCTTCTTAAATCTTCTACTACGTCTACAATTGCAGTTATACACCCACGTTGCGGTCTGAAGCCAGATTGCCGACTAGTCAGCAAATTATTTTTATTTATATAAGTGTAAATATTTTTGTATATAAGTTGTTCAAAAACCTTTGAAAAATAGGGTAAAATCGCTATTGGACGGTACTCATTTCTACTCTTGGGTACAGGAACAATTTTGGCATTCTTCCATACTTTTGGGAAAGTACCAGTCATCAAGATACAATTGAAAACATGCGTTATATATGGAATTATCCAAGGTAAGATGATCTTTATAAACCTTGGATCAACGCCATCTAAGCCAATCGAATTGGATTTAATTTTATAAAATGCTTCAACCACATCAAAAACCTGTACGGGTTGGAAACTAAATTCCACCGGCGGGGCAAAAATATTGTTATTTTGGTTGTAGAAGTCAGCGTGAACATTAGGCTGTGGTATATTTACAAAGTTTTCATTTAATTTATTAACATCTACATCTAATGATCTACAAATAGTTTTGCCAATTCCTATGTCTTTAATATACTTCCATGTTTTCTTACCATCTGAAACTGAGCTAAATTTATTATGGTAATATGCAGTTTTAACAAGTTTTATTTTCTTAGCAACACTCTTTTTAGCTTGGCGATACCTAGTAAAAAATTCGGGGGTTTTAAAACGCTTCCATAAATTATACACGCGATCACGTTGTTCAATTAAAGCTTTCACCTCACTAGTAAACCAAGGTGTAACACCTTTTCTCAACCTTTTTGTTTTTACAGGTACTCTGTCATTGTATATATTAACAATCATGCTATTTAAAAATATTAGCTTTTCATTTGTTCCAGGTATAAAATATATTGAATCCCAATCAGTACTTTCAATGTCATAATATAAGCCCTCATAATCGATGTTATTGAAATCACGGTAGGAGAAGTTTTGAGCTGGTTGTTCAGTAAAAAATTTATATGAAATAAAAATTGAATCATGCTTCGAAAACGAGGTTGCAGACAACTGTTCGTAATGTAATACGTTTTGTGTTTTGTTAACAAAAAACAAGTCCAATAAAGTGGATGATGTTGCTGTGAAATGAGTTGGCCTAGAATTATTAACGGATGATAAGCCAAAGGTTGACATAATATCTGGCAGTTCACTAGTAAGAAGCAAGTTACTATTAAAATCACCTGCTATGATAATGTCAGAATAATTAACTGATAATATTTCCAATTTATCAGTGAGACTGTCAAACGTTATGTTTTTATTCGGCCTATAAACACATCCGAGTAAGATCTTATTTTCGCGACAACTCAGTTCTACAAAAATATATTCTGTTTGACGATTTTCACAAAAACTCATTATAAGTTTACTATTAATATCACACCTGATATAAATAGCAATACCACCACCATTTCCCGATCTGTCAGATCTAAAAAGACGATATCCATCTAGACCAAGAACACCATCATCGACTTCTTTATTGAACCATGTTTCTGAGACACATATAGCATGAATGTTAGAGTTTTCAAATAAATAACGAAATTCATCAATTTTAGGTAACAAACTTTGAGCATTAATGTGAAAAATATTAAGACAGCTATTGCGATTTGCCAATATTCTAATCATGTTAAAGTTGCTTTCTCTGGAATCAATGTGATTAAAGAAAGATGTTGACATATTCATCATCTAAGAATAAAATAAGAACCATGCAACAAGATGAAGGAAATTTATGACATATTAAGTTTAAAATAAGAAATATAATAGTTATTTTTAAAATTAAATATGAAGATGTTGACATATTCATCATCTAAGAATAAAATAAGAACCATGCAACAAGATGAAGGAAATTTATGACATATTAAGTTTAAAATAAGAAATATAATAGTTATTTTTAAAATTAAATATGAAGTCATCTTACTTAAAAGGCAAATAAACAGTCTATTAATAATAATAACAGAAAAAACATAAAATAAAAATTTATTATCAACGAAAAAGTTTTTCCATGTCCTCCAAAAATTCCAAGAGAATAGGATCATCAGAATCTACCTTTTTGACGTATACAAGGCCACGCAAAGTAAAAATTGATTTTACGTTTTTATTTCTTTTTTTCATGTTTAGTGCAGCTTTAAAAATTTTATGGTTATTGGGAGTTAAATCTTCGTTGATATAAATAAATTGTTCGCTATCAAATCCGGCATGTCTGAGGTTTAAATTGGTCCGACATTCCCTCCGATACTTGGCAATTGATTTTAGTAAAAAATTTTTTTCAAACGGTGAATGCAGTTTCACAACAATAACCTCATCTTTAGGATTGTAGGGTCTATTTTCTTTATATATTTTTTTCAGTCTATAAATACTATTGATTCGTGGAGTGGAAATTTTTATACTGTTACAAATATTATTAAAAATTGTTTCTAGATTTTCATTTTCGTAGCAGGGTACGCCAGTAATTCGAACACTACTGGCAACAATCGAGTTTTCCTGCTTGTTAATTTTTCTATTTAGTTCTATAATTTCCTTTTGCATTTCTTTAATTTCTTTAACGTCAATACTCTTTAACTCTAACTGATTAACTCTTTCAGTTACAGAGTCTAATTGATTTTTAATATAATTTATTTTGGTATCAATAACAGAGAGTATTCTTTCTTCACTTTCTTTTAATAGCTTTTTTATATAGTCAAAGTGATTCTCTTCACTTTGCCTAATTGAGTTCTTTATTACAGCTGATGTAATGTCCTCACTCTCTTTGATGAGGTCTTTGAAAAAAGCTTTATCACCATTTGTTAACCGGGGCACTTTATTGTACTTTTCGAGCAAAGAGTCTTGTTTAGAATCCAGATGTGATTCTCTTGCTCTCTTTGATGACGATTCGCTCCTAGTTTCCATGTTTGTTAGATTTTTATACAAATTTAATTAGTAAAATTATAGCTAGAAATTGATGGTTTTTTTTTTTTTTTTTTTGTTTTTTTTTTTTTATTTATTTTATTTTATGTTCTTCAGTTGATTAATTGATTCAAAATATTAATTTATATTAGATGTTTGTATAATTCAGCAACTTGCATAAGAATTTCGTTGAGTGTACTTTTCAAACTTAACGGACAATTTCTAGTTCTTCCGTGTGGTGGAAAAAAAATCAGCTTTGTATATTTACCAATATGTGTGGTGAAAAACAATTAGCTTTTGTATATCTTGTAGACGGTAACTGTTGTTGTTTGTAATATTTGGAGTTTAGAGTTTTGAGTTGTTTTTAGTTGTTATTGTTTTATCAATGCGAATTAAACTATTATTGCTTACTTTTTATTATGAACATTCAGCAATAACACTCCATAATAACACAGCAAATAACAGCAAATATTTTTAGGCAAGATTCACTTTTTTGTAAAATATTCAATAAATCTTTGGTAAATCGCAAAATTTTGTTCGTATATTGCGGAGCAATTAAAAAAATACGTCCGACACGTTAAGGTGACCAGAGAAAATTAGTTCCTTCTTGTCCAGTCACCTGGTTAAATATGCCTTGCCCTCATGCATTTTGTTGTTGGTTAAATGTACAACAGACGCCAAAAGCACGAATTAAAATATCACATCCAAAAACTAAAAACACTTCTTCCTTACCTTTTCTGGTAGTATTTTGTATTTTTTTAATCTTGAAATATTTGTTTTAAATAATTACAATTTTATTTCCATTTTTTTCAAATTTTTAAAATATAAACGATTTTTGGCAGCTGCCATGCACACAAAAAGTAAAGCAAAAAATAAATAACTACGCCGTGATGCCACCTAGTTAAATAGATTCGCCTTGATTATATGCATATATACATAGATTAAATAAAATATCAAAACTTACTATTATTTTTCAGAACGAAAAGTAGATAACTGAACTGTTTATATAAAGGAAAATGAAATGACATTAATTAAAAATATTAATTATTTTTATTTGCAAACGTTTTCTATTTTAAGCAAAAAACTTTAAAAGATTTTCAAATGTGTAAAAAGTTTTGAAAATTTAAACTTAAACTATTAATAAATTATTATTAAATTATTTAAGGGGGTGTTCAATTCTAATTTTACTTCTTTTCTATTCTATGGTTCTCTTCTTTCACATTTTAGGGTTTTTTGCGCAATTTATCATCATTTCAGCGTTTATCAAAAATAATTGCTATCATCTTTATGATTCTTGTGACGCAAGCTGACAAAAGGGACCTTATCTTTCCGGGGCCGGAAATTAGGTTTTACATGGGTTTTGATAAAGTAGAAAATTCTGGACAGAATGAAAAAAACTAGGCAAAATTCCAAGAATTGACGAAGTTATGGCGTTTTGAAGTATAGTTTTAAGATAATAGAGGTTAAAGTTAAACAGCTAATTTATGCAAGGTTTAAGTTGTAAGACTGGCTAATTAAATATGTTAAATATGAAATAAAATATATGTATTTTGTAGTTGATCTCAAGATATAGTTTGGGGCAACAGAAAACATGAAATTTGGTTTTATTCCGTACGGAAAATTTTACCCTGACAAGGGTCAGCTTGCGTCACATATGGCTATTTATTCTATCTAAACAGCGGATAGTATCACTGCTACTGGAATTCAGTGCTTTTGCTTCTTTCTTAACACATACATACACTCACACTTTATTCAAGCGTCAATTATCTGTTATTATACTGTTGTTTTGATTTAAAAAAAAACATAAGACAAAGTTATGCCAAACTTTCCACTACCTGAAAAACTTTTAGTATTTTTTGAATTTTGTATTAAAAAAAAGAAATATCTACAGCTTATATATCTACAGTTCAATATAGATAATTCCTTTGAGGATTATGTATGACAAGTCTTTTACTTCCTCTTACTTTCCTCAGACAAAGTTCTACATTTACATTAAGTCTTAATTCTTTTCGGCAAAAATTTATTTTATAAAGATGCAATAGATATAGATTTGTCAGCATTCAAGATGATACCGGGTAACTTGCAGATGTATTGTTTTCCTAGATTTTATAAAACTATTATTTTTAATAGATCTAGCAAATTTTTGACGTTTCACAACATTTAAAAAAATTTAAGTAATTGATTTTATTAATTCTTCCATAAACTGGATATTTTTGCAATAGATGTTGGTTTTCAAGCAGGTGTTGTGTGCCATTGGAAAATAATTTTATTGTTGTGATAAAGAACAAGACCACAGTTTTTGTGTTGAAATATTTTTTGCCAATAGATTCCTACGCATAAAATAACGCAGTATTTTATCTCTATATATTTGAACATTTTGCTTGTGCTTTTGTTTTCCTTTTTTTTCTTAACAAAAAGTCGCAAAAATTTTCATAAGTTTTATGGAAATAAATTCTTTTTTTTTTCACAAAAACACAATTTGTTTAATACACAGAATTTAAATAATTATAAATATGTATGTGCTCGTGTAAACACTTGCACTGTATTTTTTAGTTAACTTATGAAAACAGCAAATAATATTATTTATAATATATAATAATATGTGTTGTTGTTGTTCTGTTTAAAATTCTTTTACTTTTTACAACTACACCGAGAGTTGGAATAAACTGACCAGTGCACAGTGGGAAGAATCAAAATATTTTGGAAATAACTCAGCCATTTCTAAGTGCTAGGTTGATTGATCCATTAGCGTAGCATAGGACTATCTGAGTTAAGTCTTGACGCTGTGCATCATCAACTTTCCAAAGGTGGCTCTTAAAGTTGGGTACCTTGCACCTGCAAATCCTTTTACAGCTTGGAATTTCTTCAATTCTTCTTTGATTTTTTAATACATATAGTCATATACAAAGGTCTAGTTAATACTTTTATTTATAAAATATGTATTAAAGTGAGCAAGTTATAAGCAATTTAAATTAATTTTTTTTTATATTTCGTACCCTGGTCAAGTTTTTTCTAAATATTAAGTAAAATTTTCAACAAATTTTTTCTCATATTTAGCAGCAAAATTTTATATATTTTGGAAAATTTTAAAGATTATTGGCCTTATACAAAATAAAAAAAGTCTACTTGAAGTGTACTTTAAATCAAATTTTTCATATAAATTTTGAAATAATGTAGACTTTAAGTAGACTTTGTTTTTTGTTTTTAGATGAGGGCCTATATCTTTTGTGAGTTAGTTGAAGAAACGCCAAGTTCTAAAAGAATTTACAAGTGGATGGTGCCCAGCATTTAAACTTAAGCTCAGATACTCCTCTGCTACACCCTTGTCAATTTTGGATCAATCGACCTAGCCCTTTACAAATGGCAGAATTATTTCCAAAATATTTCGTTTCTAACCCAATGTGGACTGTTAGAAAGAAAGTAAGAAAATATAAATTCACTGTCGATTATCATTGTTTTCTCTAAGCTTTAAGACTTTTTTTAATTTCGTTGACTTAATTCTCATTTAGTTAAGGGAATTTTTAACACTAAAGATATTTTTAGATTACCTAAAATTTAGGTAAAGCCAATACTCTCCGTGAAACAAAAAAAGTCAAACAAAGAAAATAAAAACAATATTTTTCATTTATATTTTTTCATTCAAATTGTTAAGATTTCATCTGCTTATAATTTCTCTTCAAAAAAAATCATTTAAAGGTTAAAGCTTCTATGTATTAATCATTGTTTTTACTAACATTCTATCCCATGTGGAACGAACTACTCCTTTACTAAGGTAAATTTCTGACAAACTTCTTACTTATGAATGATAATGCATAAACTTTACCAGAATTTGCAGCTCCAATTGCTGGATACATTGCAGATCTTATATTAACTCTGGTTACTCTGCAGAAAAATTCTGATAATTATACTTTTTAACAAATCCATTCAACCAGAAAAACTCATTGTCACTGAATAACGTTCATACATACAACTTGTTTAAATAAAATTTCTCTGTCACGAATTTTTTACAACATGTTCAGCATTTATTTCTTGACTTTATTTTTTATCAGTTGAAATAGTTTTAAACGTTATGCTCTTAAGAATTCACCCTATATTAATATTATAAATTGCTTAATGTTTTAGTTTAATTAAAAAAAATAATTAAATCTACGGAGATTTACAAATAATTTATTTACATTGTCCTAATAAACACATTTTTACATTAATCTTCTTCAAATTATTGAAAGATTTATTCAAGAAACGTTCTCAACCAAAATTTAGAATTTTTCTTTAAATTATTTTATTTAACCGACCGACCACACGTTCAATCGTTCATTTTGTTTAAAAGTAAAACAACGTCTGTTTTATTTTGACTCTTTATTTCAAATGTGTGTGAATATTATTTAGTGCCTAATTTCATTAAAAATAGATTTTTATTTAATAATTTTGTTTTTGTGCTTCGCAAATATACATAATATACACCAAAATAAAAATAATTTATATATATTTTTAAATAAACGTGTGTTTGTTTTTTGTTTACATTATTGGAGTGATTTTTTTCAAATTTTTACA